>OY540802.1:26004126-26306813 GCA_961205885.1 Ptychoptera albimana | reverse complement strand
AAATCAAAATAGAAGAATCAAACAAGAAAAATTCAAGTCAAGTGCCACCGTGGGCGTTTGTTAGTGTTTTTCTACATTTTTATTCTACTTTTATTATTTTTTTGTGTTTTTTTTTTTTATAATTTTGAAACAATTTTCACTTCACGCTTTTTTCTTTTTTTTTTTTTTGTTTAAGAAGAGAATTTTAACGGAATATTTGTTTTGTAACTTTTTTGGTTTTGGTTTTTTTCTTTTCTTCTTATTATAACAATACAATTGTGCATTAATTTATTCGATAATTTGACTTCAATTAAATACAATTATAAGAAAATTGATTTTAATTTAATTTTTTTTTTTTTTTTACTTGTTATTTAGTGTCTTTGATTGATTATAATGATGATACGGTACATTAGTTAATTAATTAAAAAATTATAATAATAATAAAATTAATAAAGATCGATTTATCGATTTAATATTAGCGAGATGAGATGAGAAAAAAAAAAAAAGAGTTAAATACAGAGTTACGTTAAGTAAATTAAATTAAATTAATTAAATTAAATTAAGTTGCTAAAGTTTAACTTAAGTTAAGTAATCTTTTAGAATGATTATTTAAAAAAAAAAATTATTTCTCTTGTATAATAAATATTGAACCGGTAGTATTATTATTTTTCTTTTTTTTTGTTGTTTTATCGTTTTATTTTCTTTCTTTTCTTTTCTTTTCTTTTCTTTTCTTTTTCACTGAATGCTGCAATGTTAAATACCCTTAAAGGCACGTTTTATTAAATACATGTGCGATGTGTACATAAGTAAAACAGCAAAAAATGAGAAAGAAAAATTCAAATAACTTAATAAAATGAAAACGATGAAAATAAATTAAAATGAAAATGAAGCTTTTATGTAATTTAAAATATTCTCCATGCACAAGTGCAACAAAAAAGAAAAAAAAATAAAGGAATAAGGCAAAAAGCTTATAAAAGCGTAGACAAGATAGAAGTTTTTTTTTTCTTTTCTTTCTTCTTAATTACATTGTATTTAATTGTTATTAATTATAATTGATAAATAACATTTAATTATTGACCATTTAATAAATAATAAATATATAATTAATGGATGGTACGTTTAGTGTTGGTTATACTCTCAAGCAAAAAAAAAAATTGAATTGTATTATGGTGAAAAACGACATGAAGATTATTTATATATTTTTTTTTTTTTTTTTTTTTTTGTAAATTTATAAATAGCTCATAGGAAACGCTTAAAGGCTCGATTTAATGATAAATTAACAAATTATTATTTATTTATTTTTATATATATGTATATTATAGTTTAACCGTTTTTCATGTAATAATAATTATCATAATAATCATTATTTATTTATTATAATAAAAGAAAAATACAAAAAGCTGTTTTTAAAGCTTTATACGGGTGGACTCAGCTTATTGGTTTTTTTTTTGCATATAACAAATAATAATTTTTAATTTATTTTTCAATGTGGAAATAAATCATGAAATTTTTTGTTTACTAAGTAGATTAATTTTTAGCATTCATTTGAGCTTTATTTGCCGATAGAAACTTTTCATTTATCACTATTAATGCGTATGAATTTAATACAATGATTAATAATTAATTTTTCCTTTTAATGCGTACTGTTTAAATGTATTGGTTTTTTTTTTTTTTTTTTTTTTAATACCATGACATTATGCTGAACAATCACAGTTTTATTAAACGCCGCTTATACAATACAAAAAAAGAAAAAAAAAGGTAAATAAATATAAAAAATGACTAATGGATTATAAGCTTTGAGCTGTCGACAGATCAGATAAACTTTGTTCTGACAGTTTTTAACTAAGCGAAATTTAATTTAATTAAAAATTAATTTGTTATTTACACACCTAATTAATCATTTTTTTTTTTTCTAAATACAAATTAATCTATCGTGATAACTTTTTTTTTTTTTTATTAATATTAATGACAAGTGAAATCAAAACACACGATATGTCAATATCTCGATGAAATATAAATTTTTTCAAAACATTTATCAGATAAAAAAAAGCAAAGCATTAGATCAACGTTTAAGTGTTAAGTTACACACTGTGAAATTTAAGATAATATTATTTTCTCACCTTATTAAATATTTATATAAAATAAGTAATAAAAAAAATATATATTTTTAAATATATAAAATAATTATTTTATTACCTGTAATTTGAATTAATTACCAAACGAACAAACAAATAAAAATAAATTATTATTCAATTTGTATTTATTATTACAGTATAGGGAGTGTTAAAAATTAAAAAAAATAATAAAAAAATGTTAATTAATTTAATTATTTTTGTTAACTGTTGTTCATCACTTTTTTATGTTATTTTATTTTATTTTATTTTATTTTAAAAGAAAAAACATAATACAATTAAGTGAAATATTAAAAAAAAATAAACAAAACTTTTATATTAATTATATTTAATATTTATATTTAAAATTCTTTGCTAAACTTAGCCAATTTGTTGTTGAGTTTTGAGCAAATTGTAAGAGGAAATATTTTTTTAAATTCTATTGAACAAAAAAAACATTTTTTTTTTTTTTTTTTTTTATAAATTATTTAACTTAAATTAAGCTTAACATATTTGATAATTTAAAGTTTTAAATTAAAAAAAAAAAACCTATGTACCGCCTGATTATATAAATGTATAGGCATTCCAATGCTCTTTTTATGCTGATTCCTATATTAAAAAAAAAAAAAAACAAAAAAAAAATACCTTAGTTAAAAAAAGGTAATGAAACGAATTTATCTCCATTTAACCTGTAAAGTATGGTACTTAAACTACAAGAAGAAGCAAAAAAAACCTTTTGCTTTCATTTACAATTTTTTTCTTTTATTTAAAACGAGACAATTATTATATAAAAAAGCACAAATTATTTAATGATTAGTATCAAAAATTATTTTAAATGAAAAACGATGCGAAAAATTAATTTTTTTAATTTTAGCACAAATAAAATTACCGATTTTTACGTGTTAAATGTTTAATTTTTTTTTTTTTTATTATTATTTATCTGATAATAAAGTAAGTTAAGAGGTAAACAGATTAATTATAAATAATTTACGGTAATTTTGTTTTTTTTTTTTTTTATTGTTTTACAGAAATTTATTCTTTGATTTAAGTTATAAAAAATAAAAATCGTTTAATAGCTAGACAACAAAAACAGAAACATAAACAAAAAAGCGTTAAATGTAGGCGGTGAATATATTTTTAAAATTATGTATAAATGGTGAGTATACCTGTTGCGTTACACCTGAGTTTCAGAATTTATTTTCTTATCAATTGATCCTTCTGTGATTATTGTTGTGGTTTTTTTTTTTTTTGTTTTACAAAATTTATTAATATAATTATATGTACGAATGTATTAAATAAATTAATTTAAATACTAAACATTTTTTTTCTTGTAATTATTGTTGTTGTGGATGGGCTGTTGTTATTCAAGTTTTACGTACTGCTGCTTATTTATTATATCTTTATTAATCTGTACAAGGTTTTTTTTGTACACTGATTTTATTATCAATAAATTTATTTGATTTCTTTAAACAAAAAAAAAAAAAAAAAAAAAAAACCAAAGAGCAGAGGGTTGTTCCAATATTTAAAACGCATTACACACATTGTTTATTGTTGACAGTCTTCAATTATTAAAATGTTTTCTGCTCTTATTTTTTTTTTTTTTTTTTATTAATAATCAATAAATAAATGAAATTTATTTATAAAATAATCGTAATGTAATTTCTTTTATTAATTATTACAGATTTGCTGGCTATACTATAGACGTATACTTTAAACGCCCTGTTGTTATAAACGCCTTGTACTTGTAAACGTTCTGATTATTAACATAACGAACTAGGTAAGAATATATTTTTATTGTTTATTATCTTTTATTTAATTTAATTAAAATACAACAACAACAACAACAACAATACAAATAAAAAATACCTTAATTAAGTGAATAAAAATTGAAATGTTATAATGTTAAGAAAAAAAAAAAAAACGAAAACGAATTTGAAATAAAATCACCTCACGAAATTCACCTTAGAACAAATATTACTCCTACTTTATTATAATACTCTTTTCTTTAACGTGTAAAATAAGGATAATCAAAGACTTTAAATCTATTGAATAAACAACAATTTAATTTAATTTAATTTAATTTAATTTACTTTTATTCGCTTTAAACAAAGAAAAAAAAAAAAAAAGAAAAAAAAAATTGTGAGAAAAACAAACAACAGAAATCAGTGCATAGGTGAGAGACACTTTGCATATTTTTTTTTTGTTTTGTCAAAATAAATAAATAAATAAAATAAAAAAAAAAAAAAAAAACTGTTTTTAATGGTCTATGCATGGATCTGTTTACTTTATTATTTTTCTTCTATTGTATTTACTCGGTGTCTTCATTTCCTTTTTAATTAAAAAAAAAAATAAATAAATGTTTTTAAAGCATATAAGACTTTTATTTATTTATTTATTTATATCGCGTGACATTGAAAATAATAATAATAAAAATAATAATAATAACAATGAAACGTGACAAACAAATTAGTCGTACTGTTTGCACTACGTTTCATCGTTCGCAAAATAGAAAATATATGAATAAAAATAAAATTCCCTTCAATTTACCATTTGTTAAACAATATTATTAGCGACAAAATAACACATGAAAATTGTTTATTTATTAATTCATTTACAATTCAATTATTTTAATAATCAAAGAATCTATTTTAATTAAAGTACAGTTCTATGTTTTTTTTTTTTTTTTTGTTCTTTAATTTACCTCAATTCCTGTTTTTGATTTAAAACAATTTTCCAACACTGATTTTTGCTTTAATTTTTTGTTTTTGTAATTTTGGCATTTTTTTTTTTATTTGATTGATTGATTATTTATGTTTTCAATTTCTGTATTTATTAAGTTATTAAGTAATTTTGATTAACCGTCATTTTTTTTTTTTTTTTTGTTCGTTTGTGTTTTAATTGACGACACAGTTTCTAGCGCCATTCATTGCAATAAAACGGAATGAAAAACTTTCATTAAATAATTTAATTAAATTTAAATTGTTATCATTTATTGTTTATGCTTTAACGAATAAATTAAAAATTAAAAATTAAAAGAAACCAGAAACAAATGTTTGTTATGCCTTTCACGAAAAGAAAAGTTTAACGCGAAATAACTCTAATTCAATTTACATTTAAATAAGATTAAAAAAAAAAAAAAAATAATGTTTAATCATAGCAGAGATGATAATAAATAAAACATAATGTAGCGAATACAAAAATTCGTATAAAATAAATAACAGATAAAATCGTAGTAAAAAATTTCTTTTTTTTTTTTTATTATTGTTTTTTATTTACACAAAAATGTACCGCGAGTAAAGTGAAATTAGTTTTGCTAAATTAAATTTAAAACAAACAAGAAAACAAGAAAATTAATTAATAAAATCTCTATCAAAAAAAAAACAAAAACAGCAAGTAAAAGTGGTTTTGCTTCTTTTTTTTTACGCTTTTATCAGAATTTGTACAAAATTGCGATAATTAATCATTGGAAACCGTTTTTTTACTTTATCTTTTCTTACTTTTTTGTTATGTTGCTGATTTTTTTTTTTTTTTTGTTTTTGTTTTAAAATATTCTGCGTAAATGATTTAAAAATGGTTAATTATTATGAGCGTAAAAATTAAAGATATTATGCGGGATGAATTCGCATTTAAATCGTAGAAATACAGTTAAATCGTTTAAATTTTTTTTAGTAATGAGTAAATTCTTTTCTTTTTTTTTTTTTTTTTCTTAGAATGAATAAGTGCTCCGGTCACAATCGTACGCCTTAAGAATTCTTTTTAAACGCACAAAGTATAATTTATAAAGAAGATTAAATAATGACCAAAAACAATCAACAACAATATTAACAGCAATTAAATTTGTTTCTAAATAATAAAAATATAAAATCAGATTTAAATACCGAAAATAAACAAATTAATTTCCTGATTGAAGTTTATTAATCCACAACATTTCCATTTCGTTCGTTATTATTGATTTCAGGTAGAACAGTTTTTTTTTTTTTTTTTTTTTTTTTGTTATAGATTTTAATCTCTCTTGTTTGGAAAATCACTGAAAATATTATTGATAATGAAAAATTGTATTTTTCTACGTATAATTATTATTGATTTATAACGTTTTGATGTTGCTTTTCAATCTAAATTCGAGCACGATGTGCATTTGATGCTTTTTTTTTTTGTTGTTAAATTCATGGTTTGATAAATCAGTAACATTCCACCGTGGTTAAACACCTCCATTTTTCTTATTAAAATTATTTATGTTACAGATCATAGTCGGTTGTTAGTCGGTTTTTATTTCTTATTGATATCTGTTCTTATTATTTCCATTTTTAAAATGGGCTGCATTGACGGTTCAGTAATTGAGTGATCAGTCGAAATATCATAAAGATAAATAATTCGTTGCTTTAATAAAACGAACAATTTGGCCCTTTCTAAATTACAGATGATACAGAATATGGATTACATAATCTTTTTTTTTTTTTAATATTAATTTTCACCTGTACTGATTCATTAAATCTCTATTCATTTATCTTTTTTATTAAAACTCAGTTGCATAATAGTTTAAAGGTTAAATCGCTCGATTACCAATGTACACACATAAAAAAAATTTTAACTCTTATTTGAATCAATTCAATATATTTCTACTTAACAAACGTTCAAGTGTTGTTGTTCCTTTTCTGTAATAAATTAATCAAAAGGGAAAAAATGATGCTTAGAGAAAAAGGTTTTTGAACATATTGCTCTGTTCATGCATGTTTCAAAAATTATTTCTTTGCGTCATTAATAATTTTTATATATATTTTTTTTTTCTTTATTCTTTAGTATTGTTATTTCTGATTATGATGTTACTGTATATGTTGTTATAATAAAGGGTGTTTCATAAGTTATATTAATCGCTAACATCAATCAATAATTCATTTATTTAGTCAAAAATCAATCAATTTTAATACACAGTTATGCACTAAAAACTCACGGAAATAGATAAAAAAAATATTTTTGTGACAGTATTTATTTTGTTTGTTACTTAGTGGCCTAATAACATGATTTTAGGGATTAAATCAATTAGGTTAATTATTTATGGTATATTCTGTATATTGAGTATCGAAAGTAATTTATGTTAAGTTAAGTAAAAATTAAAACCAATTTCCACGGTAATAAGTTTACATTTTTATTCTTTTTTTTTTAAATAATTTTACGGTTCGCCCTATAATACAAATAATAATAGTTATGTTAAAAAACTTTTAAAAATTGACATAACAATTACATAATAATAATATTTATTTTCAATGAGAACAAAACATTAAATAAATTTTTCTTTTTCTATGTTTCTTAACAGTATATCATCCAATAATATTAATAATAATAATAATAATAATAATAACCGAAAAAAAAAATTTTAAATTAAAAATTAATAATACCTTCATGTACAATTCAATATTTAACATAATAACAATCCATCACGCATTTAAAACGTAATAAATTGTTTAAAAAAAAAATTATTACAACAATTCTTGTTCATTTTTTTTTTTTTTTTCTAAAGAAAAAATATAAAAAATACTTCAAAAATTTCAGCCAATTTTTTTGATTATATTATTCTTGTAACATGTTGTCTTCTTTACTGTTTCGTCATAATTGTTAATAATTTGATTAAAGTCCATAGAATAATCAAAAAAAAAAAATCCGAAAAGTACTTAGATTGTCAAAGGTAATAAATATGAAGGAAAAAACCGCCATGTATCACATATGTTCGATGTCTGTGTGCTTTTTTTTTTTTTTGCATATTTATTGTTTAATCAATTTAATCGAAACAAATGATTGATTTCACATATCATAATAATAATAATAAAACTGTTATGCTAAGTCAATTAAACGGTTTAAAAGACAAAAGGTACCAAGAAGAACAAAACAAACTTAAAAAATAAAAAATGATGTGATGGTTGCCAAAAAAAAAAAAATAAAAATTTAATTAAATAATTTTTATTTCTTTTATGTGACTTAAGGTATTACCGTTATTTATGTTTTTTTTTTATTTAACTTTGTTTTGTGTTACGTGGCGTTATGCTGTGGTACTTGGTGTTAATTTGCGTTACATAATGACGTTTTTTTTTTTGCTTTACTTTACTTTTTCATTTTTCTTAATTCATAATTTATGCAAAAACATGATTAATAAATAAATAAATAATAAAAATTTCTTAAAAGGTAAATAAACCGTGCTTTACTTTCTTTACGGTTATTAAAATGTTGCCTGCACTAGTCTTCACTAGTCAAAAATAAAAAAAAAAAAAACTATTTTGAATTTTCTTATTATTTGTTTGTTTTAAACTATAATTAACATTCAAATAAAATCTATTACACGTTTAACTAATAAAAAGACGCGGTGTTTAGTTTTTTTTTTTTTTTTTTTTTTTTTTATAAATTAAATTAACGAGATAATTAGAAATTTGTAGTAAATATCCATATTGGTTATATGGTAATTGTATTTTGACCATAAACAGTAGGTACGCAAAGATTATTAATTCTCCGTTATTATTCAAAGACAAGTGTTTGTTTATTTTATTTTTTTGTCAATTATAATTGTAGGTCATTTTAGATTGTACATTATTATAACTATAAATTATAATTTTTTGTAAATTCAGTAAAAGAAAATCATTCGCCATATAATGTATAAAAAAAAAAAAAACAAAACGTCTAGAGATTTAATTATTTCCAGTGCTTTTATTTTTATTTCTAAATAAAAGCGAATACACAAAACTAATCTTCTATAATTATTTAAATTTTCTTTACAAAATAATTTTGTAATATTTCTCTCTGCTTGTTATTATTATCCGCATTGTTGCGAAAAAAAAAAATTCATACATTCATACATCCTGTCATAATATTTATTTCTAATATAAATATAAATAATTCTATTTTAAATAAATGTTTGCTGTCATAATTAGTTATTTATTTATTTTAAAAATATATATATATAAAAAATTTCCTCAGTTACTTTTAACTATATCACGCAAAAGTTTAATTACTAGTAGAATTGATATTATTGCGGCACTGTGTTATCTAGAAAAATAATTAAAACCTTTCCGTTTTTACTCAAAATTTTTCTAATTATTAATCACTTACGGTGAACTTCTGACCTTAGCCTCCTTTAGATAAATAACAAATTGCATTCTAACAGTCTAACCTAACCAAATATAGAGTTTTTTTTTATTATTTAATTCTTTTATTCATTTTAAATATAAATCTCTGTTCAGTTATGTTAACGTAGTTTTGCCTCGTTTTTATATTATTATTATATTTATGTTTTCTAATCTCAATAAAAATTTAAATTTAATTAATTAACATTTAATATTTTTGCTGATTTTAATTTAGAAAGAAAAAAAAAAAAGTATAAAAAAAAAAATAATTGATAGCAGTAAATTTTCGGTTTCGTTTATGTAATTATTATTTTTAATTAAGTTAAATATTAATTTAATTACTATTTTTTATTTTTTTTTTTTTATATATTTTATAATCAGTAGGTAAATAAAAAAAAATTCATTCATAAAGCTTTTTGAACGTTTAACTAGAACTTTGAATAAAAGAATTTTTTTTATTTTTAATTAATTGTTTTATTTGTTTTCAATTCAAATTTTTTGTTTTATTTCTAAATAAAAAAAAAATAAACCTTGAAAGTTATTTGTTAAACTAATTAAGAATTTTTATTCACAAAAAAAAACCACAAATAAGCCACAAAGAAAGAAAAAAAAAAAGTTTCAATACAACTTAATTATGTTTAATTGAATCTCCGTTATTTAATCCAATAATTTATTACTAAATTTAATAAATAGAAAAAAATGAATCAAAAACGCTACTGTAATTCAATAAATCAATAAATTTAGTGCAACTTGTGTGTTTTTTATTATTTAATTCTTTTATTAATTAGTTTACAATACTTTTTAGACGTTATAATTAAAATATCAGAAAAAAGCACACTGTAATTAAGCACAATTGTGCTGTTGTTGTTAAGTTTATTTCTAGAACTTTAAAAAATAATAATTTAAGAACCAGAATAATGTTTGTTTGTTTGAAATTTCATTAATAAAATTCATAAGTTACGGCTGAACACAATGTCGCATTGTTTATCAAAGCCGCATAAAGGTTACCTTTTTAAAGATGCTTAAGTAACAAAGCTTAATTTACAACGATTATCTTTAATTTACTTTTCGTTGAATATAAATTATAAGCAAAAAAAAAAAAAAACTTTTTGTCTTGGCTGTTTAATATTAATTATCTATGAAAATTAATCAAATTAATGTAATCCCATCTTATAATGTCTTCAAAATAAATAAATAATCAAAAAATTAAAAATTAAATTAAATTAAAAAAAAAAAAACGATTACCGTTCATTAAGTAATTTAATGTTTAAATAAAAACTGTCTATGTCCGTCTGTGATATTCATACTGTGATTAAATATTAAAATAATTTTTAATTTCTTTTTAAGTAAAGTAAAATGTTAAGTAAATAAACAAAAGAAAGAAAACGAAGAACATAAAACATTTTTTAACATGAAAGATGAAAAATTCCTAACGGATAACTATGTTTAACCACGGTACATGGTTAATTTTTAAATATAGTTTTTTTTTTCTTCTCTTCTCTTCTCTTATTTTACATTACGTTACGCGCGCGAAATCAATAATAATTACAATAAATAAGCGAAAAAGAATTAAAAAAGCATCGAAAGAATGAAAAAAAAAAAAAAAAAAAAACTTAAACGATTTTCGAATTACGAGCAGAAAGCTGAAAAAATTAAATTACAGGAAAAATCACATGCTTAACTCCTGTATTAAGCAAAAAAATAAAAAATAAAAAACGTTAACTACGTTTAGGCTAAAAAGCTTGACGTCAAAAAAACAAAACATTTACGAATTAAATTAGAAATTTCGCTTTTTTTTTTTTGTGTTTGTGTTTGCATAGCTTAATCACCTGACATCAAACAATTTTTATCGTATTAGCGTAAAAGGTGAATTTGTTGATTTTTTATTTTTCCAATTAATTTACGTTTCTTAAGCATAGAAAATTAGTGACGGCAACTAGCTTTAAACGTAAAAAAAAAAAAAAAAAAATTGCAATTAAGTGACATTGATCTCTTTTGTTGGTCCATTTTTTCTGTTAGCCTCTTTTCTTGTTTTGACTTTTCTTTTTGTTTCTTGATTGATTGATTGATTTTTTTTTTTTTTTTGTTGCTATTTTTATCGATTTGACTCTTTTTCTTTCTTTTTTTTTTTTTTTCAACACAAAAAAACAATTATAGAACAAAAAAAAACACATTTCTTTTGTTCATTAGTTTTTTAGAGCTTTTTCAAGTATCATTCCTGCGAAAACAAAAAAAAAAATAAAATAAAAAACAATGTTAGTGCAACAAACTTTGTAATTTTACGATGGAAATTTTAAGACACACGTCGATCACACCACAACATTTTATTTAAGAAGATATATAATTCTGAACTATTTTAAAGGAAATTAAAATTATAATGTTTTAAACACAATTATTGTGTATTTTAGACATTTGTATAAAATACTGATTGCGTTTTTTATATATAAGTAGCACTTTACATACATTTATATCGTAGTTTTTTGACTAAGTGATTTTTTTCATTATTAATAATCATTAAGCAAATATTTTGTCTTCTGTTTCACAATCAATTTAATGTATTTATATTTCATACATAAAAATCATGTAAATTTGTGGTTGGCTATACGAAGCAACAGCATCACTAAAATTGAATTAAATAATAATAAAACTGTGGTTTACTCCATAGTAAAGGAAAATAAGAAATAAAAAATCTGTAACTATGCAAGAAAAATATAATTTCATCGCTTAAAACCAAAAAAAAAAACAACAAAAAAAAAAGGGCACAAAAAATATATATTTTTAAGATCATTAAAATTATTCACGTAATCCTGTTGTCTATAATTTTCAAACAACACCAACAACACCAACAACAACAATACATAATAATAATCTTAATAAATCATTAAAGGTGAATTATAAAAGAGAGAGAGAGAAAGAAAGAAAAAAAGAAGAACAAATCAATAATAAAAAAGCACCTGACAGCGCGACAGAAAACTGTTTTCTCATTGTGGTTTAGCGACTTAATACAAAAAAAAAAACAAAACAACCAAAAAAAAAACGAAAAAGATAAATTAAATAAAAATTCTTACACACCAAAACGTACGTAAAGTAATTTTTTTTTTTTTCTCTCTTCTTAATACTGCCGCGGTATTGTGCGTCCTTTCAAGGTCGGTCGTTGTATTGCAATGTTATTTCATTTTAACCTGTTGCTTCTGCTTTCAAAACTTACTGTTGTTACTTTTTTTCTTTTTTTTAATAAATTTATTTTCTTTTACCTGGCTGCTGTGGCTGCTGCTGCTGCTATTGCTTTTATTAATGTCGATGATCATATTTGATCGGTTGATCGTTCTGTAACTTTAGCGTTTTAGTTTTTAATGTATTTTTGTGCTTTTTTTTGCTGTGTATTCATTTTTGTTGGTTTGCTTTAAAGAAAAACTATATGTGTGCCGTGTGGTATGCCGTGCACGCTATGAACTTTTATTTATTAAATCTTAGCTTAGCTTTAAATATTACTTAACCGAATTTAATTCTATTCTTTTAGTCTAAAAATATTAAAGGCTGCCTTTCTACCTGTCATATTGATTAAATGTGGCGCTTTTTTATATGTTGATTGTTTTTCTTTTACACTGAAAGCAAAACATAATTATTTATTAATAGAAATTAAATAGATAAAAATAAAAATGTATCGATCATTTTTTGTTCAATAATTAAGCATATTTAATGCGTAGTAATCAGTTGGGCGTCGTCATTATAAAAATAACAAAGAAATGTACGTTCAACCAGTTAATTGATTTTTTATTTACATTTTTTTTTTTTTTAAACAAAGTTAAATGACATTAACTTGACTTAAAGAAAAGTCAAATAAAAAAAAAAAAAAAAAATCCGTTACCTGTGTTTGTTAATTATCAAATTAAATAAAAATTAAAGAGAGAAAGAAAAATTAATTGAAATTGAGAAGAAGATTATCGATGGGAAAATTGAAGCGAAATAAATTCTTTAATTGTTTTTAATTAAATAGTTTAATTACGAAATGAGTGAATTTCGTATGAGTGAGAGTGAGTGCTTTTTTGGTTTTTTTTATTTTTAATGATTTCATATTTTTTTTTTTTTTTTCTGTTTGGTTAATGAAATTTTTCTTCTAGATGTATTAATTTATTTAAAAACGAATTTTTTTTTCTTTTATTATTATTTTCTCTTGAGTGATTAATTATTTGCTGTTTCTCCATGATAAGTTAATTAAGTTTTTGATGGTTAACGTATAAATTAACGTTGAAATGATTAATTATAAGTGCAGTAGCTTTGTTAAGATTTCGGTTTTAGTTTTTATAATTTTTTTTAATTAAAAAATAAGAAATTTTATGAATAATTCAATCAATGTGGCGTCTATAAGAGTTACTCTCAGGAAAGAAAGCATTACGCTTCGTTAATTCATTTTAGTTAAACAAAAAGTTAGAATTATATATTTCTATTTATAGATAATCAAAGTATTTTACTAGAATATTGCTTAATGTACCATGGATAAAGATATGCTTATCAATGCGTTGAATATAGATAATTGAACTTCCGCTGCACATCGAATTATTATGCGATTTTAATGTTACTTGGGAAGTAGATCTTTTTCTTCCGTAGATCATCCATACAGATGATATAGGTCCATCGATGTACATTACTGATTATAATCACAAAATATAAAAAACTTTTACTGAATTAAATTAAATTTATAACTTGTTTGGCAAGTGGTGTAACAATCATGTAATAATTTCACTTTTTTTCTCTCTCTCCTCTCTGTTGTTACTTTTAAAAAAAAAAATCCAATTAAATAAAAGAACTTTTCTGAAGAAAAATAAATAAAAAAAAACAAAAATTATTTATTTATAATTATTATAATGAATTGTTATTTATAGTTGGTGTACTTGCTATACCTGCTGATGCTGGAGTTATTTTTCTTGCAAAATTAATTTATGAAATAAAAAAAATAAAAAAAATGCAGAAGTTGTATACATTTATACTTAGCAATAAGTAATAATGATAATAATAATAATAATAATGATAATGATAATGTCATTATCTTAAATCTTTTTTTTTTTGCTTTTTCGTTCTTCCTGCATTAAATAATAATAATCATCATCATCATCATCATCATCATTTCTACAGTAATTGTTGTTCGTGCTGTTCTTGCTCTTATTCCAACTGTTTTTTTCGTTTCATTTCATTTTGTTGATTTTTTTTTTTTGTTAATTCCCTTTTCTCTTTATACGTAGAAATTAATTTATTTATTTAATTATGTTGAAAAATCTGTATTAAGTGTTTTTTTTTTTTTTTTTTTTTTTTTATTTTTATTATCATTTACTTATTTTAAGACCCAGCTTAAAATAGCTTAGCAGTAAAATGTTATATATTAAATCACAAAGCAACTATGGGTTTATTATAAAGTAATTTTTAATGATTATATAATATCTATATAAAAAATAATAAAACTCATTAAATTATCGAAAAAAAAATAATAATAAACCATCTAACCAGCTGATTCACTTTTTTTTATTGTACAAAAGTAATTTTCACATATTAAAACTAATGCGTACACCACTTAATCTTAATTTATCTCTGTCAAAAATTACGGTTATTTAATATTTAATTTAATTAAAAAAAATTTTTTTTTGTTTTTATTTAATATCTTTGTTACGTATTAGACAATAATTACAAGAAAAACGTTATTCATTTACACTAAAAGAAAAAAAAAGAAAAAATGTTCTACATATTTCAATTATTTTTATTATTTTTTTAAGTTAATTAAACAATTTCAATTTTTAACGGCTTTTATTGTTATTAATGTCATTAAAAAGTCAATAAACTTTCAATCTTTTGTGCTTTTCTTACAAAAAATAAAAAAAAAATAATAGAAAAATACAAAGAAAAAGTAAAACAGAAACCACTTAATTCGACTATAGAAATTTATAGTTTTACAAAAAAAATGTCAAAGAAAGTGAATTTATTAAAAAGTAAAAATTAATAAAATATCGTCGTACAATAATTATTATTTTGTTTTTATTATTAATTAATAATTACGGGATAATAGTTTTATTAGTTTTTTTTTTTACTGCAATTACTACAAAATAGCGTGTGGTAATTTAATTAATTATATATAGCACGTGTTTGATTATTGCACATTTTTTTTTTTTTCCTTATTGCTTATAAATATTAACATGGATTTTGCATGTAAACATATTTTTATTAAAGAATAAAACAAAAAAACATATTTTTAATAATTTATTCATGGTAATAAATTGATTTTTTTTTAATTTTAATTTTAATTTAAATAAAAAATAAATTAATTAATGCACGCACTAATTATATTCGTGTTTCTATTAAGTAATTAATTTTTTTAATTTTTTTTTTAGTTTTTAGTTTTTTTGTTCATTTAAATTTATGATTTTTCCTTTTTTTTTTTTTTTTAAGTATTATAGTTATATTAAATTATAGTATGTGCATGATAATATGAATCTTAAACATTTGCATTAACTGTTTGAGAATGACTGAAGGCAGATTAATTATTTGTTATAGTTATAAAATCTATTTTAAACAATGAATGTCGCTGTTTTTTGTTGAGACAGTTAATCTTCTTTGGATTGAAACTAAATTTATTAATGTTTCAACGAATTTATTATCTCATTCTCATTCAGATGGTGATGTAAATGGTTCTGATACTAATAGCAATCAGCATTGGGTTCTTTTCTATTTAATGTTGCAACAACTGTATGTAAACGAATGCTGATGAAGCAATAAGGATTAATAATTACAATTAACTCCTTTAATTCAATACTAAATGGCATAAATACTACATACAAAGTATAAATATTTAGTTCTTGAGTAGTAGAGTAGTACCCAACGTTTATTGATTTAAATTACCAACCCACTCACCTGCTCCAACCCTCATTTATTTCAAATTGATGTCGGAGGTCTTATATCGTTAAAAAAAAAAAAAACGCTTCTCTAAAAAATAAAAGATTGGTCACCTAACAAAATTCATTTCAACGAGTTGCTGCTGTATTTAATAATTAAAAAATAAATCAAATTTATTGTGAAAATATGTAAAAAAAAAAAAATTTTAATTATTATATTTAAATTTGAATTTTTTTTCAAACAAAATTATGTAATTAGGTTAAGTAAAGTTTATTACTTTATTTATAGTAAGCTCAGCTTTTAAAGCCTTTTTTTTTTTGTAAAAATATTTATAATTTCCTTGATTCATTTAATTTTGTTTGTTTTACAATGAAAGTTAATTTATTAATATGTTTTTATTTGTTTCCTTTCATTAATTATTTAATTAATCTTTTGCCATCTTTATTGATTTTGTTAATTCGTTTTTTAATCTATCTTAGCTATTGATTGTTTTAAGATATGACTTATTTCGTTAAACAAAAAAAAAAAACAAGACAATCACTTCATTATTGCTGATGTTTTGGAAAAATATTCACTCCACTCTATAATTGGTTAAAACAAATAAATTTTTAATTAGATTTTATGTTAATTTTCGTTTTTTTTTTTTTTTTTTTTGTGCTTTTATTAATGAAATTATGAAAGTTTTTTTGAAAGATTTAAATTAATCAGTTTTAAAATGATTGTAATTTAGGATTTTTATTAATATTGTATTAATTTTAAATTTGATATTAAATTTGAATTAAACTATTCAATACAAACAGTAGGGCAATTGTCTTGTTTATATGTTATTAGGAGTATTTATTTAAATTTGTTAATAGTTAGCTTTGTTAATGTTACAAAAATAGCGGTTTTAGAAGAATTTCTAACTAACAATGTTATGCTGTAAAGGTTTCATTAAGAATTTTATAAAAATAAACCGTATTGTCAGCTAATCAAAATTCCGGTATTTTAAAGTATAAACAATTTATACGCAAATTTTGTATGGCATCTAGAAAAAAAAGAAAATTAAATGAAATTAAAATATAGAAAAGAAAATTTTCTATCATGATTGCAATGGTTTAAAATGAACGAAAATCAATGTCGTTATTTTGTTATGAATTTTTTTTGCTAATATATAACTGTTACTGTAGTTATGTTCAAATATAATAAGATTTAATATTTAACAGGTAATAAATTATTTTCGATTTTCTTTGATATTTATTCTTTGTTAATCTTTAAATGAATTCATTCACAATGAATCATATAAATTGTTTCGTTATTACCAGCATAATAATATTCTATTTTAACGGTTTGTTATTTTTATTTATTTATTTATTATTATTATGATTGTTATGATTGTTTAATCAAATAATATGCTAATAAATAATAACAAAATATAACGCAATAATACGCAAATAAATATTTATATAAACAATTGATTATAACTTATAAAAAAAATTAAAATAAATAATAAAAAATAATTTTATCTGTTATTGTTGTATGAAATTATGTTATATTATTTGTGTAAGATAAATTTAATGTTAACGCACGAATAATTTTTCATTTTTTTAGTAAAATTACCTAACTAACTTGATGTACCTACTGTATATTGCGTACTTCAATGATTTGTTTTTTTTTTTTTTTTTTTTTAATAATATTTTTAAAGTAATAATGATAATAATAAAAACAATAACATGCTTACAACGAAATTATTTATTAAAATGTAAAAATTGTTTGGGTAAAAACAGATGTTTTACTTCCTGATATAAGATTGCTTAATATTTATAATGTAAAAATAATATTTAACAGTCGATTTATAGCTTTAAGATATTTATTACGTTTGTTAATTTCTAAAGTGGCAAATGCACAGTTTTATTATGCACACTATTTTTATATGCAAGTAATTAAAAATTAAAAAAAAAATCTTATTTTCCATGTGAAGTTTATCTAATATGACGGTGTTTAAACACATTGAAAAACTGTTAATGACACTTAATAAACATTAACTAGCTAATAATTATAAATAATGAAAATAAAAAGATTTTTTCATTATGATAACACTGAACAGCACGTGTACATTCTTGACTACATTATTAGATATATATATTTTTAATTTTTTTTTATTAATAAAATTGAAGACAAAGACAAGACAATGATGTACTTAGATTTTTATTGTAATCATTATTTGCTCTTCTAATCTGATCTTCAGTGTCAAAACACGTAAATGTTCATTTAATTTTACTAGACAAAGAAGCAATGTTGTAATTGAAAAATAAATAATACCTGTTCCCACTTTGTTGTTATCGTTTAATTTAAATTTATTCATTTAAAGGTTTAATGAAAATCTTAAAAAAAAAAATAAAAAAGTAAATTAATAACACCGACAATTATCAAATTATCATGTCAAAGTCTGTACAGTTTAAATATTCTTATACTCTCGTAACTGCCTTAATTTTATTTATTTATTTATTTTTCTCTCTCACTCGCTTTTTTCTTGATTTTTTGACATGATTTATACATTTAACAACCTATTTTCTGCACCTCACACGGTTAAATGGTCGTGTTTATACGACATTTCGATTGTTAACTGCGATGGTTAACTAGTGTTTTGACAGTAAATATATGTTTACATTACTTTTGCATAAATTCTGGCGTTTTCGCAATATAATTAAATGTGCTTGTTTTTTTTTTTTTTTTTTTTTCGTATTATTAATTAAATCTTAAAACACAAACAAAAAAAAAATCACTTTGCATGTAAATTGTTGCATTTGGTTTTCTTATTTATTTCTTTTTCTTTTTTTGTTGTTATTGTTGTTGTTGTTGTTGTAAATATAAAAATACGGAAAAACTAAAAATTTGCGTGCAAAAAAGAGTTAATTAAAGGTAAATTGCCATTCATAAAATATCATGAGGTTCGTTGGTTTTTTTTTTGTTGCTTATTTTCTTTGAAAAAAAAAAAACTCTTCTTTTTCTTTTTTGTTATCGTTAAACATTATATTTAACATGTTTATTTATTTATGATAGGTATTTTTTGTCTTATGTTTTTCCTTTCTTTTATTTTTCTGTCCTACAGATATCTGATACGATAAAATTGTTTATTTGTTTACGGAAATCCTCTATTATTAAACATTTTTATTATTTTTATTTATTTTTTTTTTTTTGTAATTATTTGGTTTGTTTAAGTTTGTTTGTTTTTCAATAAATTTTATCGTAATAACAACACACGTTTTTTCTATGTTTTTTACACGTTTTTTTTTTTTTTTTTTTTTAATTTTTTTATACCATTTTTGTTATCACAAAGGTAAATGAGTTTTTTTTTTTTTTTGTTAGTTTAAAAATGTACAAACAATTATGCTTATCTGTTATATTATGATAAGTTTTGTTTCATTTTTATTTAATTTAAAATTATTTCTTTAGGTAATATAAAAAAATTAATGAATTTTCGAAATTGATTTCGATTAACCAAAGGTTCGTTGTTTGTTGCAAGTCTTTTGATTAATATCTTCTATGCTTTGATTATATTTTTTTTTTCTATATGCTTAATTGTGATCGCCAATTACTCAAAACTTTAATTAGTTTTTCAGTTAATTAACTGGCCCTTAATATAATGTGGAATTTCTGTTACATAGTTTCTCTTTCACTAAGCATGACGATCATTATTTATTTAATTTACATTTCGGTTTGAAAAGAGATTTTTTTTTTTTTTTTTTTTTTTTTTTAATTTTAATTTCTTTTAATTTTATCGTTACATAATTATGTAAAATATAATTATTAATACTCTGATAGAATAAATTTAGTTTTGTATTTTCTATTTAATCAAAGATCATCTTAGTCGCATTTCATATTTGATTTAATGTTTATGATGCGTTCAGTTGTTATTATAGTTTGCTACCTGGTCAATTTTACAATAAATAAATAAATAAATAATTTTTATGAGAAAATAATAATAATAATAAATAATTAATGTTAAAAGAAAAAAAATCTGTATGTATATATAATATACAAAGTAAAAAGCAGACAATTTTAATGTCTTCAAGGCATTTTAATGTAATTAATGTTAAGAATGTTATTGAAAATAAAATATAATAATAAAAATTCTAAACTACTATTGACAATTGTTGAGTTTTTTTATTATTATTTTTATTTATTTGTGTTTAAATAATAGACCAAAGTCAATTATAAGTAATAAAAATTAATTAAAAATTCCATTTATTTATTGCTATAATTTTCTTTTATATAATTTTACTATTAATTGTGTTAAAAAAAAAAAAAAATTTATATAAAAGCAATTAGAGATGGCAAAAAAAAATTTTTTAATGAAAATAAAAGCCTTTGTGCGCATACCAGATTACGCATACGTTATACGTGTATACTAGATATCGGTAATTTATTACACATTATTTTTTTTTCTTTTAATTAATTTTTTATTATTAGCTTTTTACTATTCCCGTGTTTTTAATTTAATTAATTTTAACTTTTAATATAAAAAAAAAAAATTCTTAATCAACATTTTTAACCTTTTCACCTGTTTCTCCAAAGTTAATGTTGGTTCTTATTATTGATTTTCTTCTCTATTTTTTTGTTGTTTTAATGAAATTGAAACTTTTCTTGTCTTGTATGAAATTAATGAGTTTTTTTAGAATTTTTTATCTCTGATTTTTCTATTTTCAATTAATAACAAATAAATCGACATGATGTTGTGATTTTCAATTACCTGCATTAAATGTGTTTGTATTGATTATCGTGGTGCCCGCGTAAGAAATTTATTTTTATTTTCTTTAATATTTGATTTCACTTCTTATATCTTATGAAAAAAGAAAAAATTATTTATTTATTTATTAATAGAAAAATGTGGAAAATACTTGTTTTGGTTTATTAAATTTCAGTGCTGTTTGTAGTTTTCTTAATTTTTTACTTTTTTTTTTTTTTTTTGTTAAATTGATGCATATCTAAGACACATTATTTGCGGTATTTTAATGTTAAATTAGATTATTTATGTGGTATAAATGTGGATAAATAAAAAAAATAGACTTAAAAACTAATCAGAAATATTTTGTTCTCTTTATAGAATTTTTTATTTATTCGAATTTAATAACAACAATGGGAGTAATAAGACGAAAATTAACATATTTATTGCTGATCGGTTGTTTTCTATTAAAAGATATAACAACAGCACCAATCAGTGAAACGGAGTTATTATCATCGATTGAGGAAATACAGAAGAAATATAGCGATGTTAAAAAATTGAATAATGGTGTAACGACACATGAAACAACCGGTAATAATATTGATGAGAGTACGAGTCACGATGTAGCGAAGGATACGAATGAAATAGGAACGTACTCCCACCACCCACAGGTTGAACAAGATGGACCAATAGATGCGCCGTTAGATGCTGAGCAGCTGAACGGTGCACGACAAACGAAACAACTTTTGTACCCCATCCACGATATAGATGCTGATGGCAATTCACGTCGCGATAAAATGTTGGGTTATTTTGGTTATTATCCACCCTCGATGCAAGCAGCTGCTGCTGGTTATTACCAACCAGATTATTTAGACGATTACTCGAACCTTAATATGAACATGAATTTAAATATGAACTACAACATGAATCCAGAGGAAGAGGAAATTCTTTCCCGTGCAAATCAAGGCATCAGACGTCGCCCACAAAACAGTTTATCGTCTTATGAAAATTCACCGATTTATTATATTAGATTGCCCCCAACACCTTACATGTTCGTGCCAGGATTAGGTTATATTTCGCAGCCACCTACAATCTCTCCAATTTCACCACCGATGCCACCCGTACCACAATTAACACAAATGCAGCAAATGCAACAAATGCAGCAAATGCAACAGATGCAACAAATGCAACAAATGCAGCAAGCTTCAGCGATGGGACATCACATGGGTCATCATAATCCAATGGGCATGAGTCCTTTTATTAATGTTCCAGTCAACTTTTTAGCAAATGGCAAACCATCAAATGTTTACCAATGGACCGGTGCACAGAATCCACATATGGGCCACCATCAATACGGAATGCAAACACTTCAACGACCACACAGACCGTACCGACCAAAGCCATACATGCAAGACTCAAAGATTACACACCTGAAAGGGCCCTTTCTATTTAATGGTAGACCCGAGGAGATCTTTCTTCTACAAAACTCATACAATTCCATTTACTCAGATCCAATAAATAGTTATTATTGAAAACTTGCACAACAAAATCTTCTAGAAATCAGTCATGCTGCATTTAATTCTATGTAGTCTCTATTTTGTAATTTTTTCTATAAAACATTTATTTCATTTTTTTTTTTATTAGTTTATTATTTTATTTAAATTTTCGGTATGTTTCTTTTGTACATGCTACCTACAATCTAAGGTGAGAATGTGAAGAGAAAGATTTTTAAAGAAATTTTACACTGTGTCGCTTGCGAATGGGTCTACTGTTATTGGAATAAAACATTACGTACGAATACTCTTTTTATTTTATATACCTAGTGTGTTATATAAATTACATTTGATTGTACTTAAACTTATAAAGCTTTGGATTATTATTATTTTCACTGCAATTTCTTTCCAAACAATAAAGTAAAAGTAAAAGGAGAAACAACACGAAAAAGAGTGTCACATCCACGTTATTGTCAATTATTCAGACACATTTTTATTATTATTATTATTTCAATTTTTATGTACTGATAATATTTACACTTAATTTTAACTTAATTTAATTAGCGGAAAAAAAAAAAAAAAAAAAAAAATTAATTAAATAACTAAATAAATAAAAAATAGAAATAATAATATTAAAAAAGAAATTTAATATAAAAATTATATTTAAAGATAAATATTTTTTTACTATAATTATTTAATAATAATAATTTAATTTATGCTTTTAGATAATAATTATTTTGTATTTTTATAATTAAAAAAATAAAAAAAATAAAAAAAGAAAAAAAAACAAAAAGAAATAAAATAAATAAAAATTAAAATAAACAAAAAAAAAATTGTTTTCTCTTTTCATTTTCAATTGTGAATTAGTTTGGTTTCTTATTACCTACAATTTTATATTCGCCTAAAGTTATACCGCACGTTTAAATCTTTTTTTAAAGCTTCACATTCGTTTTCCCATTCTTTTCTAACTAAACTTATGCTTTTTCAATTTTCTTTATTATTTATCTGTATTTAAGTTACTTTTGATATTTAAACACTCGAATGGTGTACTGAACAGATGGCAACTAAATATAATAATAATTTGAAAGTAAAAAGTGTATTTTAGCGATGATCATTACAATAAGATAATGATTGTCAAAGATATTGTAATTACATGATAATAAAGCATTTATTAAATTAAGTGTTGGAGTATCATATAGTAGAACTATTTTGCTTTTGGAATTCATACAGACACTCAACTTTAATACAAAACGAAGTCACTTGAATAAGCTTGTCATACTTGGTAAAGACATTTCTTGCTGAAATAGGATTTTTTTTACAAAATTTACTATCCAATAATGAAACAAAAAAAAAAAAGAAGAAAACATGAATTTATCCAAAAAATAAATTTATTTCATTATATAAAAATATACAAAAATAATTCAATTGAACACCTAAGTCTCCAACTTTATTCATCCTTTTTTGATTTCTTCTTTGATGATTTTTTTACCACTTTGTCATTATCATTAAAACTTTCTATTGATTGTTCATTGATTTGATTTTCCTCAATATTGTCCAACTGTTTTTTAGATTTTTTCTTTTTTATTTTTTCTGTAGCATTGGCACTATCGTTTTGCTGCTCCTCGGTATCAATATTCTCTTTGTTTTTCAATTTTTTCTTTTTAGATTTGCTTACTCCGTCAACTTCATTAAGAACTACTTCTTCTTGTTCTACATTATTTGGTGTTTCGAGATTATGTTTCGATTTTCTCTTTTTTGATCCACTAACTAGACTTTCTTCACTTGATTGTGCTACTTCCATCGGTTCTACTTCTGTTGATTTTTGTTTTTTTGCTTTCTTTTTTGTTGATTTTTCTACAGGTTCTACTATTGGTGCAACTTCAAGATCTTCTTGTACCTCTTCAGCATCGTTATGCTTACGTTTTTTATTATTCGTTTCACTTGGAATAATTTCATTTAAAATTTCCGTTGCTTTGTCTTCCTCAGTTACACGTTCGAATATTGCCAAAAAGAATCCTTTTGTCATATCCGTATCCGGCCTTGCATAAATACATTTTTTACCAATATGTTTATAATCACTTGAACCAAAATTATTCCATTTGTCCTTAAGCATCTTATTTAATTTAATTAATTTAAATTCTTTGCATTTTTCTAATGCTTCCTTAACAACCTATTTGATTATTCAATATAAGTTAATAAATAATAAATAATTAAAAATATTTTTACCTCTTCATTCTCTTCTGGATAAACTGAGCATGTTGAATAGACAATTTTTTTAGCATTTGGAAATGATTTCATTGCGTGCATTAATAAACGAACTTGTATTGAGGCTAATTTTTTTAACCTTGACGAATCTTTATCCGTGTCACCATAACGTCCAACCAATCCAGAACCAGTACACGATGGATCAACAATTATATAATCAACGTTTGGCAAATCTTTATTTGCTGCGAAAAAACCATTTTATTCATAATTATTCATACATTTAAACACAAACAATTATTTTTCTTACTCAATTTTAATGCGTCACAATTAATTGTTTGTACCGATTTTGATTTAGAATTTTTCACAAAACTACATAACAATTGGTAACGTTCTAGATTCTGCTCTATTGCATAAATTTTACCACGATTTTTAATTATTGCTGCTAAATGTGTTGTTTTCATACCGGGCGCTGCACACATATCTAGTATCGTGCTACCAAACGGTGGATCTAGCAATGATCCAGCCATGCATGTTGCCTTTAATACAAATAAACAAAATTAATAATTGAAATGGAAAACTTAAATTAAATTTTATTCATACCTTATCTTGTAGTAAAATTTTCGATTCATTCGTTAGCTCATGAGTAGCCCAAAATTTCGAGGAGTTTTTCGGAAATATAAAAACATCTTTAACATTATAATCATATAAGAATTCATCATTATTTAAATTAATAATTAATGATAGAAATTCATCATAATCTTTGATGTTTGAATTGGTTTCTTTTACACGCCACCCATTTGTCGTTAGGAATAGTAAAAATTCTTGGGTTTTAAATAATAATGTATTAACACGAACGTAACGTGGAATTTGAATATCCGCTGAGAATGTAAGTGTTATGAAAAAAAGAAAAATATAAATAAATAAAACTAGAATAATTAAAATGTACTTTATAAATATTATTTTATTAAGACTAAAATTAAAAGTGACAAATGTAAGGAATGTTAAAAAAAAAAAAACAAAATGAAATTATAAATCTTTTTTTGCTTGTTTCTTCTCCTTCTTTGTTATTGGTTTTGTATTTATAGTCGATTTAGCTGGTGCTGTAACTACTGTTGTATTATCAGTAATAGGATTTTCGATAATTTCATGTTGATCAATTACATTTCCTTCATTATCGTATTCAGTTTCGTAATATCCTTTTAGTGCATATGCGACAATGATGATATTAACAACGACAACCGCTGATAGGACGGACCAACAAGTGTTTGCAAAGCCATCAATGTGCAGCGTGTCTAACAAATAATGTCGAACACCAAAGAATGCGGCAAATGGTAGTGTAAACATTAAAACACTGAACAAGAACAAAAATAATAGAGATGATAATTCTTGTTTTTTATGTACTGGCATCATTGGTCTTTGTTGTTGCTGCCAATCATATAGCTGCTGCTGTTGCTGTTGTTGCATTTTATCAACTAAATTTTCCTTTTCCTTAACATTTAACTGCTTTTTATCTTTGGCCATATTCAATGAATTTTTTTTAACTTTCCTACTCTAATAACAACACTTTTACCGCTCTGTAATTATTAAGAAAGAATAAAAAATAGTTTTTTCAAACCGTTAAAATTACCTTTATTATTTTCTAATTCTTCTGGACATGTATTTTCAATATTATTCCATATATCAAAAATTTTCTCTTTATATGTTAATATTGTGACAATTGGCTTTGATTCACCGGTTAATTTTTGATTGCCAAATAATAATTCAGCTAATAAAACACGACATAAGTAAGGATCAAAGCGATTTTCAACTTTTAATATTTCACATTCTTCTATTATTTTATCCAATAATTTACTTTTATTAATAATACTGGATAGTAAAAAATGTAATCTACTAACACGCTTAAAATTAATAAAATTATAAAAAATTATTTATTTGTATTCAATAATGTGTTTAATTAATTGTGTAAGGCAAATAGAAAAGAAAACAAATAACCTTAAATTTTCAACTTACTATATGCGAATCATTGTAAATTAATGTTTTTAATGATTTTTTATTTTCAAGAATGTCACGCAGAAATTTCGCAGCCTTTTTATATGTCGATGGTAATTTAACAGAATGTTTAAAAGTCATTTTACTTACTTTTAATTAATAAAAACAATATAAAAAAATAATTTTAACTTTCGAACGCCTTTTAGCACGTGAGTTCACAAAAAATAAAAAATATCTTTTAAAAGTGACAAATATCGAATGCGCGAGATGCGAGAATGCGTAATAATCGAATTTTAATTTTTATCGGTACTGCAGATTATTATAGATATAAGGCAGCCTATTTATTATTATAATTCTGAAAAATTCTATTCAGTATTAAATTAATTTTATTAATTTATTAAAATAATAATGCTTTTTTTTTGTTTATAGAAATAACAACAAAATAAATTATATATTATTTATAGCAAATGTATTTTAATTTGACGTCATAATGTTGGTAACATATGTTTATGTGGTTCAATGTTCGCCAAGTATATTTACTCTTTTCCCCATTAACAAAATTCTGTATATAAAAAATATACAAATAATGTTTTCTCACTTCTTTTGAGAAACTGTTTTGGATTGTCAATTGTCAAAAAGAATAAAAAAAATAATAATAAAAGGACAACTGAAAATTTTTCGTTTTCTTTTTATTATATTTTATTTAATAAATTTTATTATAATATAAAATTTATAATTTATATGTTATTATTGAAAATAGTTTAATTATAATCGATAAAAAGATTATTAGTAATTTAAATAGTGAAAATTAAAAGTAGAAAAATAATAAATAAATAAAGCATCTTAAAGTGGAACGACATTGACGTTTAATGCAAAATTCACTAAAGTAAAAATATATGAAAAAAAAAAATAAAATAAATAATAATAAATAAAAATAAATAAAATTTCTTCATTGTCATAATAATCCGTCTGCTGCTGTCTATATTTAAATTTATCTATATTTATTTTGTGTTTATTTTTTATTTTTTTTAGTTCAAAAAGAAAAAAAAAAGTTTATTTACTTGTCTGCAAGGTATCTGATTTTTGGAAAAACAACAATACAACAAAAAAAACAAAAAAACGCTAATATTGCTTTCCCCATATTATATATTTATCATAAATAAATAATTATTATGATTAAATTAATTAATCAGTAAATTTATAAAAAAATAAAACTATAAATTATATGTAATAAATAAATATACAAAAAGGAAGTTGCGTGAGTGTAAAGATTATTAATGGCGAAATAATGTCATAAAAGTTTCGGGGAAATTAGCATGAGTCATACTGTTAAAAAGAAGAAAAAATATAATAATAATAATAATGTGAACGTTTAAAAAAATATTTATTATACTTTTTATATATTTATTATTTCTTGCATTATTAAATAATAATAATTATTAAAATACAAAAAATTAAAGAAATATTTTATATATATATAAAAAAGCATAAACTAATTTTATAGAAGATTATAAGAATTATCTTAAAAACCACACACAACCTCATACGGAAAATAATAATTAAAAAAAAAAAAACCCCCAGCTGTTTGATAAAAATCTTCCAAAATGGTGCCTTCACCGCAAAGCTATTCATATAACTTCTGGTCACTGGATCCCCCGGATCCTGTTGAATTAACATGTTTTATGCCAACAGGGCTTATAATAACATTAAAAACTATGCGAAATGCAACAATGCAAGAGATCAAGGAGGTAAAACATTAAAGCATCATAGTTAGTTTTTTGTATGTGCAACATTTCTTTTCTTTTTTTTTTTTAAGGATATATGGGAAGAAGCAGAAAGATATCCATTATATGGACATTTAAGAGATAAATCTATGTACGGTTTACATTCAATAACGTCAATACGCACAGTTGATGAAATTTCAGATGAAACAAAACGTTTATGTGATGTTAAACCACACTTTTGCATAATTAAAATAACGGAAAAAAAGGATTCATCAAATAATACTTTAAATCAACATATTGGCTTACTAATTGGAAAAAATACAAATGATTTTAATGCATTAAATGATTCTGAGGTATTTTTTATTTTTGTTTACATTAAATAAAGTAAAACACATAACTACAATGGAATGTTATAGATAAAAAAAAATAAAATAATAATAATAAATTTTGAAATATCTTAGATAATTATTATTATTAATAAAAAATTTATAATTTTTTTTTTACTTTTTATTTATTAATTTTATGTATTATTATTTTTAATATAGATAAATGATTTTCGTTATAAAATGGGAGTATTGGGTGAAGAAATATCAAATAAAAGATTAAAAATGTCATTACAAGAGAAATTATTATATCAATACCCACCTAGATTAGCAAAAAGTCAAGAAATACCAGAAACAGTTAAGGGACGCCTAAATGATAATACATTTGTTTTAGTTGCAAAATTTGAAAATGATGAGACATCATTTACATTTAAAATACCATATAATATAACACCGCATAAATTATTAGAATCAATATTAATTAAAAAATCACGTCAAGTTGATATATGTGATCGTCCAAGTGAATATATATTAAAAGTATGCGGACAAGAAGAATATTTATTTGGTGAATGTCCTTTAGTTCAATTTTTATATATTCAAGTAAGTTGGATATGGTTTACCCTTACTAATGTATTTGTATTTTTGAAAATTAATACTAAATAAATATTTGTTTGTTTATTTAAGGATACTTTATCTAGAGACGGTGTACCGACCGTTGTAACACAAGCAATACATAATGTTGGTGTATTTGATAGTAAAATTTTTGAAAGAGTTGATAATGATAAAAGAGATATAAAATCAAAACAATCAACATGTACATTAAGAAAACGTGCTAAACATATATCATCATGGGATATAACACAAAAATTTAAATGTAAAATACATTCAATAAAAGGACTTAACTGTGATATTAGTAATCGAAGTGTAGAGGTTTGTTATTTTGTAATTAATTATTTTGATACATTTATTAATTAAATAATTGTGTGTTTAAAGGTTGGAATTGAAGTTGGTTTATTTCATGGTGGTAAATCATTATGTGAATCACAAAAAACCACAGAACAAACATTATTAGGTGATGGCTTTGCACAATGGGATGAAGATTTAAATTTTGATTTAAAAGTTAACGATGTACCAAGAAGTGCTCGTTTATGTATGGTTGTTTATGAAATTGTCAAAAGTGGTAAAGGCGGTGGTGTTCGTGTTAGAAGAATTAAAGATTCGAATAAGGTAAAATAATTAATTTATAAATAATTAAAAAATAGTGCGAATAATATTTTCCATTTATTATTGTTTATAGGAGTTATATATAAATCCATTAGGATGGGTAAATACAACAGTTTTCGACTATAAGAATCAGTTAAAAACTGGTGCAGTATCCCTATATACATGGACATATGCAGAAGATTCACAATCTGAAGATTTATTGCACCCATTAGGTACCGTTGAATCAAATCCAAGAAAAAATGCTGCTATTATGTTGAGTTTTAATAAGTAAGTTGTTAATTATTTAATAAAATTAAACAATTACGTAACTAATAATGTTAATTTTTTTTTTATTTAGTTATAGTAAAGAAACAATAATTTATCCATCAGAAGAAAAAGTATTACAATATGCCGAAGATACAAGTATAGCAACATATTTAAATCGTGATCATACGTACGATCCCCGTTTAATTGATGAAATATTAACACCATACATGAATAATGAAAGATTACATGAAATGCATGAACAAGAAAAAAATACTGTATGGGCTAAAAGGTAATTTGTGATGTTACTCTTTGTTTTTTCTTCTATTTTACTTACCTTTTGTTTGTTTAGATATGAGTGTGTTAAACAACCGGATAGTTTAACATGTTTGTTGTATTGCGTTGAATGGAATAATCGACATGAAGTAGCAGAAATAATAAAAATATTAAAAATTTGGCCAGCATTATCTGTTGAACGTGCATTAGAATTGTTAGATTATGCATATGCTGATCATACTGTAAGAAATTATGCTGTTAAATGTTTACAGAGTGTCAAGTGAGTATCATTACTTTACTTTACTAAAGATCTTGAGAAATCTTTATATTATTGCTGTATTTTCTTTCAGGGATGATGAGTTACAGTTATATTTATTACAATTAGTACAAGCATTAAAACATGAATCATATCTACACTGTGATCTAGTTGAATTTTTATTAGATCGTGCGTTACATAATCAGAGAATAGGACATTTTTTGTTTTGGCATTTACGTTCGGAAATGCATGTACCATCAATGCATATACGTTTTGGTTTAATTTTAGAAGCATATTTACGTGCTAGCCAAGAACATATACCAATATTATTAAAGCAAATGCAAGTTTTAGAGAAATTAAAGCATGGTTCTGAATTAGCAAAAAAGGGCACAAAAGAAAAGGGACGAACATTATTACAGAATTATTTATCCGAATGTTCGGTACAAGAATCATTTTCGGATGTGATTAGTCCATTAAATCCTAGTTTTCGTTGTAAATCAATCAAGTGAGTTAAATTTAGATATTCTAATTGTTCTAGTTATTAAAAAAATATTTTTTATTTTTTAGATATGACAAATGTAAAGTAATGGATTCTAAAATGCGACCTTTATGGATTGTATTTGAAAATGCAGATATACATGGTGATGATATTTATGTCATATTTAAAAATGGTGATGATTTACGACAGGATATGTTAACGTTGCAAATGTTGCGTGTTATGGATCGTACATGGAAGGGTCATGGGTAAATAATAAAATTTTATTAATTTGTAAATAAAAATAAAATAAAATAATTTATATTTTAGGCATGATTTTCGTATGAATCCATATAGTTGCATAAGTATGGAACGCCGTTTAGGCATGATTGAGGTTGTATTATGTGCTGAAACAATTGCTAATATTCAAAAGGAACGGGGAATGTTCTCAGCAACGTCGCCATTTAAAAAAGGATCACTATTAGCATGGCTAAAAGAAAATAATTCAACAGAAGAGTTATTACAAAAAGCAATAAATGAATTTACATTAAGTTGTGCTGGATATTGTGTCGCTACATATGTATTAGGTATAGCTGATCGACACTCTGATAATATTATGGTCAAAAGAACTGGACAGGTAATTTTGATTAGTTATAATAATTATTATTCAATTCTAATTAATTAATTAATTTTTTTTTTGTAGTTATTTCATATTGATTTTGGTCATATACTAGGACATTTTAAAGAAAAATTTGGTTTTAGAAGAGAACGTGTGCCTTTTGTATTAACACATGATTTTGTCTATGTTATAAATAAAGGACGAACCGATAAGGAAGCTGATGAATTTCGTATATTTCAAAATTTATGTGAAACAGTAAGAATTTGTCTCATTTTTTTTTTTTTTTTTTTGCAATATTCTTACTGCTTATTGTAATTCGTAAACATTTATTTTCTTACAGGCATTTTTAATATTAAGACGTCACGGCTGTTTGATATTATCATTATTTGCTATGATGATATCAACTGGTTTACCGGAATTATCTTCAGAAAAAGATCTAGTTTATTTGAGAGAAACCTTGGTAAATATAAATTTATGATTTTTTTATTTAATTAATTATTTTCTTAATAATTTATTGTTTTTATTAATTCTTTTAGGTATTAGATTTGCCAGAAAGTGATGCACGTGAACATTTTCGTTCGAAATTTAGCGAAGCGTTAGCTAATTCATGGAAAACATCCTTAAATTGGGCATCTCATAATTTCTCAAAAAATAATAAACAGTGACATTCATTGTTTGTTTTTATTTTTTTTTTATTATTTTCATAAATATATTTATATATTTTTTTTTCCTTTGCAATTTTTTTTTTCGTTTTATTGTTTTATTATATTCTTTCAAAATTAATTAAAAAATAAAATATTATAATAATAATAATAATAATAGTATATAAGATAATTAAGTAAAACTCTGGTAAAAATTAAAAATGAAATGAAAAAAAAAAAAAGTTTCTTAAGTAAAGTAAAAAAAAAAAAAAAACAGTTTCTAATGTAGTAGGATGAGAGAACAAGGAGCACAATATGTATAGAACCTATTTTGTCTTTATTATTTCATTTATTTAAAATTTAATATTAATATTAATTACGTTTTTTTATTATTATTATTTTTTTTTTTTTCTCTTTTGGTACGATTTAATTATAAGAAATAAAAATTCTAATAGACTCAACATAAAAGATTAAAAAAAAAAAAAAAAAATTGTGAATTAAATAATAATTTTTTTATTTTTTAATTCTTTTTCATAAAACACACACACACACACACACACAGTAAATTCAAATCAAATGAAAATGCAATTCATAGTATTTAATATAAATTATTATATATTTTCTTGTCCTCCTCTATTTATATTGTTGATTATATATAATAAAATAATTATTGTAAGAAAAAAAAAAAAAAATCACGAAATAATATTATTAATAATAAATAAGTAATTAATTAATTAATTGATTAAATATTAAAAAAAAAAAAAAATAATAATAATAATAATAAATAAATGAAATCCACCAGAATTATATATATATAAATATAATAATAATACATATATATTATATTATAAATAAATAAATAATTAAATAATATTTAAAAACAATAAAATTAATTTAAATAAATTTGTAATTAAAACAAAATATTCTAGATAAATTGTAATTAATTTTTCTTAATTATTATAACTAATTAATTAATTTATTATTAATTTCTTCTTTTTTTTTTTTCTTTTATTATTACATTTTTTTTTTTTTGGATTTGTTTTGTTTTAATTAGTTAATTTTTATTTAATTAAAAAAAAAGAGTAAGAGAAAGAATAAAAGAGAATCACTATACAAATAAATAATATTTACAAATCAAAGGCAGTATAATTATTAGTAATATTATTTAATGAATGAAAAAAAAATAATAATAATTATAATAATAATAAAATAAAAAGAAAATAAAATGGTAATAAGTGTGTTTTTCATTTCTTTTAATTAATATTTTACATTTTTAAATTCATTTCGATTCTTTTATTGTAGCATAATTCCAGTGAATATTAAAAACTTAAATATACGGGTAAACGATTAAACAACCAAAAATAACATTTTGATGGAATTCTCAAATGTCCTTTGAAAAAATAAAAGATCGGAAATGGAAAATTTAAGATAAAGTACGGCTTCGTTAATAACAAATTTGTTAATAAAAACAAGCCTAAAGGTTACTCAACTGAAAGAAAAGGTTTTTTTTTAAATAACCAGAATTTTTCCTTGTGCATCCTAATCAAAAATTTAATAAAATTTAAAGTACAGGTTGTGATAGGGGATTAATATAAAATACGTTAAACATTAAAATAACATAATTTTCTATGGGATTTAAGGTAATTTTTTTCAGGGTATTTTGCTTCTATTTGTTTGTATCTTAAACAAGATATTTAAATTAAATTTGAATTTAGAAAACAATCAACACAATCACACAGCTTGTATGCATAAAGCATATAATAAGCTCATAAATAACTTCTTCTGTTTTCATGCCTTTTAATTTACAACTTGCTCATATTTTCTCAACACGTTATCTTTTTTTTAATTTTACTAAATTAATTCATTTATCTTATCATTTTCATCTCGAAATGAATTATTATTATTATTTGATTATGTAAATATTCATTTCTTTCATAGTAGACAACGTTTTTTTTTTTTTATTCATTTGTTTGTTTCTTAGACTTAATATTTGTAAAACAAAAGCCAAAAATCCGTGTTCAGTTTTATTTTTTATTTTTTTTGTTTCTTCTAAATATTTAATTCATATTAAATTATTATTTTTCCGTCTTGAACTTTAAAGTTAGAAAAAATAAAAAATAAAATATTTCTCTGTGCATTGCAGTGGAAATGGAGGAAACCATATAAATGTATTTATTACATTTTATTAAGTAAAAAACGAAAAAATAAATATTTTTTTTTATTTTAATGTAACGTTTGAATCAAAAAAAACTATTAAATATTTAGTGCTGTGAATTAAATAACTAATAGAAATTTAATTAATCAAAAGTGTAATAAAAAAAAAAGGTTTAATTAAATAAAAAAGAAAAAAAAAACGTTTAAAGGAGCACATGGTTTAAGATTTTAGTGTTAAGTGCGTGTGTTAAGTTAATATTAAAAATTAGTAATTTCATAATTAAAAGGAAAATTTATTTATAAATAAGGTAAAAAGAGTTTCGCTATAAAAAAAAAATTGAAAATAATAAAGTTACAGAAAGATTCATACGTAATAAGCTCTTAACGTAATCAATAAATAATCTCTTTAGATTTCTTTTGTTAAATTAAGTTTTAGATTTAAGTTAAATAAACACCGTCTTAAATTACATAATTATAACGAAACTTAATTAGGAAGCATAATAGAAATTTAATACTGAATTATATATAATTGTAGAAATGTATCTTCAAGGTGTTAAATGCTGAGTAATTAACTATTGAATTAGAACAAAATTCAAAAATTCTTTATTTAGTTTTGATTTAAAAATTAAAATAAAATATTCGTTATGTGATAATTTTGTTAATAAAGTTTAATTATGTTTTTTTTTTATAAATTTCTAACTTTAATGTGGTTAATATATTGAATTACGTTGATTTTTTTTTTTTTTTTTTTTTTTAATAATATAATTTCAGATATATTACCAATAGACTTATTATATATTATAATTATTTATTAACTGCAGAAATAGCGAATAACAGACATATTTTAAGTGAATTTTAATAAAGAAAAAAACAAAAAAAAAAAAATTAAAATGACAATTGGTAATGATGAACAGGAACCATTAATTAGTTCTGGAACAGAACAGATAACTAATCATAATAAAAATGTAAGAATTTTATTTTTTTAGTGCACTCAACAAGTTATGTATTTATGTTTCTCCTTTTTTTTATTAGGAGCGGAGTGATGATGTTTCGTATAAAAAATTACAAGAGGACGTATCTATTGAGATGATTAAAAGTAAAAGTTATGGCTCTTTTGTGCAAAACAATAGCTGCACGTCTAATTTAACGTATACATGGCATGGAATTGATATTTTTGGGGAAACGCCACCACAAGAGTCATGTATAAAACGGGGGTTGAAACGATTAAATTCATGTTTGACGGGAAGCAAGAGGGAACCTGTACCAAGAAAACATTTATTAAAAAATGGTAAATATCATAAAATAATTTGAATACTTGAAAACTAATACAAATTATAAAATGCAATTCTTAGCTTGTGGTATGGCATACGGTGGTGAAATATTGGCTGTACTAGGTAGTTCTGGTGCTGGCAAAACAACATTGTTGAATGCATTAGCCTTTCGGTCACCACCTGGCGTAAAAATAGCACCTTCGGCTGTACGTGCTATTAATGGTGTTCCTGTAACTGCAACCGAGCTGCGTGGGCGTTGTGCCTATGTGCAACAAGATGACTTGTTTATTGGCTCACTTACAGCGAAAGAACATCTAATTTTCCAGGTTCGAAACTTTAAAGTTAAAAAATAACTGCTCTAGAAATAAACTTAAAAAATTATTAGGCAATTTTGCGAATGGATCGTTCTGTGTCGTACAAAAATAAATTGGCACGTGTTGATGAAGTTATTTCAGAACTCTCATTAGGAAAATGTCAGAATACGATTATTGGAGTGCCAGGTCGTGTTAAAGGGTTGTCTGGAGGAGAAAGGAAACGATTGGCATTTGCTTCAGAAGCCCTAACCGATCCACCGCTTTTATTTTGTGATGAACCAACCTCTGGACTAGATTCATTTATGGCGCATAGTGTTGTTCAAGTTCTAAAAGGATTAGCTTCCAAAGGTAAAACAATCATCTTGACAATACATCAACCGTCTTCTGAAATATATGGTTTATTTGATAAACTTTTGTTAATGGCTGAAGGAAGGGTTGCCTTCTTAGGCTCCACCAGAGAAGCAGCTGAATTTTTCGCACAGTAAATTAAATTGTATATTTTCATAATTGATCTCATCTAATCCATTATTTATTTATTTATTTAATAGACTAGGAGTGCCTTGTCCACCAAATTATAATCCTGCTGATTTTTATGTTCAAGTATTAGCTATCGCACCAACAAAAGAGGATGAGTGTCGAGAAACTATACAAAAAATATGCGATAACTTTTTAAAATCACGACATTCAAAAGAGATAGAAAAATGTTCTAATATTCAGATGAATTTAGATAATAGTGATTACATTGATTATACAAATGGTGGCCACACGTATAAAGCAACTCGGTTGACGCAATTTAAAGCAATATTATGGCGATCGTGGGTAACGGTTTTAAAAGAACCAATGCTGGTTAAAGTTCGAATTATGCAAACAACGGTAGTGTAAACTGGAAATAAATCTCATAATTTGTAAAATTAATTATATTTTGTTTTGTATGTTTTTTGTATTGAAGATGGTCGCTCTTTTAATTGGAATAATATTTTTTGGACAAAACTTAGACCAAGACGGTGTAATGAATATTAATGGTGCATTATTTTTGTTCCTCACCAATATGACATTCCAAAATGTTTTTGCTGTTATAAATGTACGTTTGCCGTTAATTATCTAAATGGAATTATTTAAAATTACTATTTCTTCTTTTTTAAGGTTTTTTGTACAGAGTTGCCAGTCTTTTTACGTGAATCACGCAGTCGTTTATACAGTTGTGAAACATACTTTTTAGGAAAAACATTAGCTGAATTACCATTATTTTTAATTATTCCGATACTTTTTACATCAATTGTTTATCCAATGATTGGTTTACAGCCGCGATTACACAATTTCCTGATAGCAACAGCGATTGTATCATTAGTGGCGAATGTTGCTACTTCATTTGGTAATTTGTTATCCCATCTTTCTTTTATAGTTAGACAAGAGTTTATTTTTAATTTCTATTTTATAATTAAAGGATATTTTATATCGTGTGCAAGTTCTTCAATATCGATGGCATTGTCGATTGGTCCTCCGATTATTATACCATTCCTATTATTCGGTGGATTTTTTTTAAACTCAGGATCAGTACCTGGCTATTTTAAGTGGTTATCATATTTATCTTGGTTTAAATATGGAAACGAAGCGTTGCTTATCAATCAATGGGGAGACATTAAAGAAGGGCAGATTAATTGCAATAGTTCGATTGCTATGTGTCCATCATCAGGTCACGTAGTTTTAGAAACTTATAATTTTCATGAAGTAATATCAATGTCAGTGTCTGATAAAGATTTTTTTTTATTTAATTTTAATTTTTTTATTACAGGAAAATCTCGTAATGGATATCATAGCATTATTTGGATTAATTATTATTTTTCGAATTTTTGCATATTTATCATTATTGATTAAGTCATATAGCAAGGAATAGTCTTAAATTTATATTATATTTTTTTGAAATTTTTTATTTTTATTTTCTGAATAAATTTTTAACGACTTTAAAAAACGTGAGTTTTGTTTTTATCGGAAGATAAAAATTTGCACTTGGTGTGATCATTTTTATTCTTTATTATCTGATTATATTGAATGCTTTTCACGAAATAACAAAAAAAAAAACAATTTTTAACTTCACCCTAATGTTTGTCAAACTTTCTCTATCTCTCTTTACAATTGTCAAACATATTTGTTATTATTGTTTTTATATTTGTGACATTATACAAATTGACCGGAAAGTTTTGTTATTAAAATAATTATCGCAATAAATATTTATTCTTTGCAATGGAAATGTAAGAAATATTTTCTTCTTTTAAATAATGTTTGTTGTTTTATTAAAATCACTTAAAATCTTTTCCAATAGAGTGAATCTAAATGCTGTACCACTTTGCAATTTTGAGGTTATGCAAGCTTTGAAAAATACTAAAGATACGAAAAAGAAATTTGGATTAAGGAATTTAGCAACAATTACTTATGAGGTTCATATCAATAAATGTAAAAAATTATTTTTGTATTATTTAGTTTTTTAATTTTTATTTTTAGACATTACAATATTTAGAAAATACACCAGCCAAAGGTCAAACAGAACCAAATATAATCAAATTTTTAACTGAAATAAAACCGTTTCATTTAACTAAAAATGAATGTCTCATGATTATTAATGATCCGCCTACATCACCGCTTCATATTCAATTAGTAATATCACGTTTTACATAATTGTTTCCATTTATGTTATTTATATTTAATTTTTGTTTCAGTTAATTAAAGACAGTGAGGAACGGTTAACTGATGAACAAGTACAAACAGTTTTAGAAATAGCAAGCCGCACACTTTTATCAAATCAAACATGAATATACCTTTTTAATAATTATTAATAATATATTTCTTAAAATTATAAAAGGTGTTTGTTTTAATATTTTTATAGTAATTTTTACAATAGTCTCATAATTCAGTTAGGATCGTTTTTGATCACCTAAATCTTCGATTAGATCTTCATCAATCTGTAAATAATGAATAAAAAATAAATACAATTTGTTAATAGTAGGTGAATTTATAAAAGATTACTTCTGGCCATTTTTCTGGTATAACATCAAATAATTCATCTTTAACGTCGCCCTGCACAACAATTTCATCATCACCTGTTACCGATGAGCCACATGCAAACTTAGTACCGAAAAATTTTGCTGCTACTTTTAAATCAATATCTGCAAATTTATATTGTAAAAGAATTATATACCGGCAATAGAATATAAATTTTATTTAATTTACCAAATGTATTTAATCCTGTTACAACTGTAACATACTTCTTTTTACCCCTGGGTGCTCTTGATACGGAAATTTTTTTTGGTACGTCGTCCTTCTTTTTAGCTTTCATCATTCCTTTGCCACCTCGTTTCTGTCGTTTTTTATCATCTTCACTAGAACCACCCTCGGCAGAATCCTCTAATTTAACTTTTTCAAATTCTGTTGGTAAGTTTTTTTCCAGCCACTGTTTGCATTTTTCATATTCAGGGTAATATTCACAATACTAAAACAAACAATATTTAAAATAATTTACAATTATTTATAAAATAAAGCTCTTACCTCAATAGGCATTGTGCAATTACCACAATATTGAAGGGAGGCTAGAGGATACGCAATTCCATTTCTAGGTCCTATAGCTAACCGATCAACTTCTGTCATTTTTCTTTCGCTACAATAAATTAAGGTTATGTTAAAAATAAATACTTCTTTAAAAGTATTATTTAATAAAAATTCAAAATCTTACTAACGCACTATAATTTCAAATTAATTTAAAAAAAAATTGTTTATAATTGTACAATAAAATTAACTTTAATTTATATAATTTCAATGAAAAGAATCTTCAAAGCCTTTCACACGCCGATTAGTGTGAAGTAAACAACAGAACATAACTCCGGTTTATTTTGTTTTCGTTTTATTTTCCTATTTGTTTTTTGTGCAAATTTCAGTTCAACGGTTCATACTTGCAAATTGAAACTAAAATTTATTTTTATCATAATTATATTATTTTATTTTTATTATTTATTTCATTTTATTAACATTTTTTTAAATAAATTAAATTAAAAGTACATAAATATTGAAATTAAAAAAAAAATAAAAAAAACAATGAATCTTATAAACTATAACTTGTGCTTTCATTTTTTTTTTTAACTTTTTAAATTACTATTCATTTTACAATTAATAACTTATTTATATATAACTAATATTTAATTTTAATTATTAATAATTCTAAAGGTTTTTTTTTATTATTTTTTTTTTGTTTTTACTTTTAGTTTGTATAAATATTAATTTTAATTTATAAATTATTCGCTATGCGTAGAAAATTTGTGTTTTGTTTTTTTTTTTTTTTTTTAATTTTATTTTTGCGCGTTTTTTTTTTTTTAAGTAATATAGTAATGAATAATTATTTTTTGGATTAATTATTAAAGGTGTATTTGTGTTTTTATATTATTATTATTATTATTATTTCGACTAAATATTTATTTAAGGTATTATAATTTTATTATTTATAGTTTTTTATATTATTTTAAACATCAATAACACTGTCATTATTTTTTTTTAAGTCTACGAGAGTGGAAGCTTTAAGCTTTTCCTGCATCTGTGTCAGCATATCCTGCATTCTTCTTATCTAAAATGTTTTTATTTTTGTTCATTAATAAAATTATTTATCATAATGTATTATTAGCTTAACGAATATTTCTAAAATTACCTCTTCGTCTTTTTGCAATAATAATCTATCGGTATCAGTAATACTTGTATCAACATTTGATCCCATTGAATCTCTTTTTAATTTTCCACGTTCCCGCAATGCATGCTGTGATATCTGAGATATACATTGTGCCCGAAAATTCTCATAATGAACATCCTGTGTTGTATCTTTTAGATCTTGCATATGTGTCGATATAAGCATTGTTCGCAACTTAATAAAATCACTATGCTGTGGATTTTCAACTAAAAATATAAATGTATTGGTTGTATAAACGAAAACACAAATAATGTTACCGCTACTTACCATCAACAACACCCCACGGATATTGACGACCACGTACTTTTTTTCCAGCCACTTCAAGTATAATATTGCTTCCAACCACAGCGAATGGGATACTCGCTTTTAATTCTCGATCTTGCTGCTTAAATTCGTCATCTTCGTCCGAATCACATTCGGGAAATTGATACAAATCAATTTTATTCTCCTCAACATCATTTAATATTCTTTGTTTTAATTTTCGGATTTCCGTTTGTGTTAATGCATCTGCCTTCGCTATAACTAAAACAATATTCACCTTCTTATGCAAACGTTTCATCATGTCCAAGTCCATTTGTCGCAAACTAAATAAATATAAATCGAAAACAAATTTCCATAATTAATTATTTTCTTGCATTACACATCCCCGTTGTGTCGCATTAATTGTCCATTCACAATAGAGATACAAAGCAAATCTCTTTTAATTAAAATAAAGCAAATGAACACATAAAACGTTTATATTCTGTCATTTTAAGAAAATTTATTACTAAGAATTAATCTTTATTTATTAAACAATAAGTATTTTATAGTTTTTTTTTTTTTTTTTTTAATATTAAATAGTTAAATTGATTTTTATTGAAAATAATATTAAATAAATTGGTAAATTTTTTCCGTTTTATTAAATCAAATTGTCTTATTAATTAATTAAGCATTTTAGTAAGACAAGATAAAAAAAGTTTCTGATTGGTTATATCGTTTGATTTTTATAAAAATATAATGAAAACGGACAAACCTATGGCCATAAGGCGGTACAAAATATAAACAACAATGCACTCTATTATCCTGTATATTTCGTCTATTTAGTCCACTTTCATCGGTGAAGTATTGCCTAAATTGTTCATCAATATAACCATTACAAACGCGCCAACTGTCCTCACAATTAATTGCATCACCGAAACCGGGTGTATCGACTACTGTTAATCGTAATCGAACGCCTTTCTCTTCAATGTCCATTGTTTTCTTCTCAACTCGTGTTGTCTTCTCAATGCGTTCTTCCACATTTGGTATAAAACGATTTTTATACAAATCTCCCAAAAATAAACTATTAATCATTGTTGATTTGCCTAAACCGGATTCACCAACAACCATTAGTGTAAATTCGAAACCACGCTTAACTGATTTTCTATGCACTTGCTCCGGTAATGTTGCAAAACCAATATAATCACGTTCACGGTCGATTGTGTTTGATTTCATTCCTGAAACATAAATAAGTAAAAAATAATTACAAAGTATACTTTTACTATTTTAAGAAATGTTTAACAATAAAAAAAAAAAAAAAACTATGTCAACAGAAATACTGGCGTTTAGCAATTGACAAAATAGCATAACATCCACGCACTTCCTGATTAACAGCGAAACAAAATGTGAATTTAAAATATAAAAAATGAAGCAAACATTTTAATAAAATTAACGAACTTAAACGGAATGTTGAAATTATTTATATTATTATTATTGTTGAGAGTAGGAATGAAAAAAAAAAAAAAAAACATCAACAAATTAATGAATAAACTATTTGACATTGTACTAACGCTATAATCGGTTTAATCAATGAAATTGTTCTTTTGATTCACGATACTATACATACTAGTTAAAAGGTTTTTAGTTTAGTTTAAATCCAACAAAGAAAAATATTAAAAATAAAGTAACAAGAAATAAGTGATGTTTATGTTATTTATATGGTCGATTAAATATGTTTCTAGAGCGAGTTTGCTTTACTTTTAAACACTTTTTCGTTTATTACTAATTTTATTTTATTTTTTTTTTTGATAAGAAAATATATTCTTTATTGGAAGAATTCATTAAAAATAGAATTAAAAGGAGAAAGGAAAAAAATAAAATAAATTAAGAGGAGCGGCGATTATTTTAATCAAATAATTTATTCATTTAAAAAAAAAAAATTCTAATCGGTTTAAAATAATAAAATGTTGATTAAACGAAAAGAAAAAAAAAAGAAGAAAATTCTCAAAATTATTAATACTTAGTTATTATTTTTTAATTTAACTTTGTCCACTTAATTAAGTAGGTTAGATTAAGAAAATAAAAATAGAAAAGTTCTTTTCTTATCGTTAATAAAGGAAGAATAATCAGGTGCAACAATATATCCGTTTTGAATAATATAACCAAATGCGTCTATTTTTTTTTCAATTCGTCTTTCTTTGATTTAAAATAACTGAAGAAAAAAACCCTTTCACGTCACAAGCGTACATAAATAATTTAATTAAAAATGAATAAAACATGTGTTTTAATAGGTTTTTTTTTTTTTTAATAAAGAAAAGGAAAAATCCTAAATTTTTAACCAAAATTAAAAATTAATTTGCTTAATTATTAACATTTATTCTTCATTTATTTTTTTTTTGGTTTTTATTCGTTGTGTGGGAAACACATGTTTAGTTTAATTTTTAGTTTATCGTTTTAATAATAACCACGTAATAAATTATAAAAAAAAAAAAAACAAATAAATTTTTAAGTTATTTTATGATATTTGAGGTATTTAAAAGAAAAAGAAAACCAATTTATTAATTGTTGTCTTCCGTGTTTTTAAAATGTATTCATAAAATAAATGTTACGATATATAAAACGTAGTCAAATAAAAAAAAAAAAAAGAAGGTTTTATAGCCCTGAATATATCATGAGTATAAAAATATAAGCGTATATTACATAGGTTTAAGAAAGGAAAATATAAATTTCTTTACGAAGGACACATAAATTACTAATGAGAAATAATATCAGTAAAACACAAGGCAAATAGTAACTCCAACAACTATTTAAAATTTAAGTCAAAGGCAAAAATTAACAAGAAATCCTAAATACTTCACTTTAGAATTTTTTATTTTTAACATTATAATTGCTATTGACAGTCATTAACGCTGAAGTCATAAGGAGTTGTTATGTTTATATTCATTTAAGGGTTAATAATTCAAGTTTTTAACACATCGGTTAATAATAAAAGATTGAAGAAGAATAATCGTGAAAGGATTAAACAACTTGAAAGCATAAAAACCCTTTAATACTTTATAAAATACAAAATCAATAAATAAATAAGTAAAACATAAAAATGCAATCATAAATAATCATCTTTTGATCAGGGTTGTTAAGTTTAAAACAGTTTGTTCTCAATCAATGGTTACATTATTTTGTTTTAAACATATATATGTTTTTTTTTTTGTAATAATCTCAAAGTATATGTAATAAAAATTGGAGAGATACTTTCTAACTCCAAATAACAAAATTTAAGGTCCTACGACTGATCATGGCTGACCAATTCTTTCATTTTTTAAAACAAATACTTGAGTCAAATCGTAACTTGAATTAAATTAAACAGAATCACAAATTCAATTTTATTTTCCATAACAAAATCTGTGTTTTAAAACATTAAAAAAAAAAAGGAAATAGTTTAGCTGAAGTGTTTTTCTCAACCCTGTTTTTGACCCTTTCTTTAATTATTTTATTTTCGCAAAATTTTTCTATAATTTACATTTACAATTTTTATTATTTTCTTTTATAAAAAACAAAAAAAAAAAAAATATAAATTGTATTCGTAGTAAAAGGTAAAACGTACAAAAAAAAAAAAAAAAAAAAAAAAAGAAAGAAAGAAAATTACAATCCATACAGAATAATGGTAAATTAATTTGTAATTTCGCCCTTTTTATATTATTATTATTATTTTTATTATTATTGCATGCAACGTTTTTAAAATTTTTACATTTTCTTTATTATTTATAAATTTTCTTCAAAGAAAACCTTTCTCCCTACTGCTGTTATGGATTTAATTTTTTTTTTTTTTATTATAATATTTTACAGAAAAAAATAATATTAATTTTAATTGTGTGTCACCCTATAAAAATGACTTTTTTTTTTTTTTTTTTAAATTCATAATTTTCATGTTTATTAATATTTAATTTATTTTGTTTGCATTTTAAACGTCGAAAATAATTAAAAAAGTGTAAAAATTGTAAACAGAACGTTTTCCGTTAATTAATCGGTTATAACGTCGTGTTTTTTTTTTTTATTTTTTCATAAACCGTTAATTTTTTTTCCATCTACCTACTTAACATTTTTATTTAATTAATGTAAAAAAACAGAAAAGAAAATCAAAAATAGTTAAAATAATATTTGACCCGCTTATCCGGTGCTAAGCGGTTAGTTTGTCTACATTTAGCGATATATCTTAGTATTTTTTTGTTTTTGTTTTATTTTATTGATTTTTCTTTATTAATACATATTATTATTATTATTATTATTATTAACATAAATAAACAAATAAAATTTATGCACTGTTTATAAAAAAAAGCGTGGGTGTGTTTTTTTTTTCTTTTTTTTACAACTAAAATATTTCTAGTTATTTAAAGCCGAACTCAAAGAATTATCTAGTAAATTTAACGTAGCGCGGCTTATTTTGTGTAACACGATACTAATTTGTATAAAATATATTTTTCAACCATTATTCAAATGTTTTTCTTTATCAATTAATCAATATTCAAGAAATTAAACAAGGAGTTGAAGCTTCTAATAAATTTATAAATATAAAATGTTTTTTTTTTCTTTTTCTTTTTTTTTTAATAACATATTTATGTAATGATCGTTTGTAAAAATATTGGTGCAATATGTTCCAACATATTTAATTGATTTTATAAAATTTATTATTATTATTATTTCAAAATTTATAATTAAAATTAAACAAATCAAAATTAATGGAATTATGTAATGCTGTAACTGAATTACTATATGAAATATTTTATTTAGCATATTAATAAACACACTTGATGAATTGATTTAGAAATTCTAATAAGTATTTTGCGTAACTTGAATCAAATTTGAATTGAATTGAAAATCACATTTTAACTATTTCTATGAATCCACTATGACCAACCAACCGTCAACGTAAGTAAATTTATGATGAAATATTTATAAAAAAAAAATTTTGAAACTAAATTGATTGTTAAGTTAACTTAAAATATGTTCTAATTTTAAATTAAAATAAATAATGAATTTCCCATTAGTAAAGAAAGAAAAACAAAACAAACTTTAAAAAACTGTTAATAAGTGGTTAGTAGCTTCAATAACAAAACAAAAACATAAATAGCTCTTAAATTACAAATTCAAACCAAGAATAAACGCAACAGAAAATTACACAACAAATTACCTAAAAGCAAATCACCAAATATAAAAATTGAAACCTTATAACACAGTGTCAAAGTTTAAATTACAAAACAACACAAAACAAAAAATCAGTTTAAAAAATTCAATGAAATTTGTAATAATTTATCAGCGAAAATTTTGGAAAATTCCCAAAATCTAAAGAATAGAAATTAAAAATATAAAATAAAGCGTTTCCTTATCAATTATCAATAAATCTGTTATGGTAAAAAGGTAAAATACATACCCGCCATATTTGCAGTTTTAAATGAATCTCCTCGTCGCTTGCAACAAGACAAAACTGTGAAGAGAAAACTCTCTTGTTTATTTATTATTTGCTATTTTAATTTAAATTCATTAAATAATTAATAAAAATCGTAACTTAATTTAGATTTTAGTATTTTTTTTTTTCACTTTTTCTTATTCACTGTTTTATTGTTTTATTATTGTTCCCATGTATTTATCGGTTTAATTAATTCAATCACTAAATTTTCCATTAACTGTTTTCCTTCTTTACATGAATTCATACAGGACTAGACATACGTAAAAAAAAAAATCCACTTAATATTAATTACCTAAATTATAAACGAAATCATTTGATTAATAATTAACATGATTAAATAAATGATAAATTAATTTTCTACAGTAGAATCTCATTTTAATTTATTATTTATTCTTTTTTTTTTTGACAGTTTCTTAAAATTAAAAAAAAAAAAAAACCCAAAATGGTTGAAGTTATTTTTGGAGAGAAATCTTGCGTTTTTTTTTTTTTTTTCTTTAAATAAATTAATTTAGTTAATTTATGTTATACCTTAATAAATAAAGATAAATTTATAAACAATATTTGTTATTTATTACTATAAATATAAATAAGAAAGCACCAATGATACTAAACAACAACACTGTGGACTAAAGACTTTAGTTTTCTTTTTCTTTTTATGCTATGAAAAACCGCCCTTTATTTTGTCTATGCATGATAAGACTTGCAAGTGGCTGCGATTCCTTTATTTATTTATTTCAAAAAAAATTTAAAAATAAGGTTTTGACTTATTAGATAAAATTTATTAAAAAATGAAATAAATTTTTGATTTAATTAATTAATTAATTAATTAATTATAATGTGAGAACAATTTAAAAATAATAATAAAAAAAAAAAAAAAATTGACGAAATTTATCTTTATTCAGTATGTGTATACCAAAAAAAATGTTTTAATTATTTATAATATATAGAGAATAAAACTGTTTATTTTATTAATTAAATAATTTATTTCGTAGAAATTTTATACAAAATAAATAAAAAAAAAAACTTTCAAAATTTTATAACCAATAAAAAAAAAAAAAAAAAACTTTGATCACATTAACAGGTTATTTATTAATTAAAATTTTTTTTTTATTTTTTATTTTCTATGTCACTAATTTTCGAGTTTATTAAATAATTTTTAATTTTTTTTTGTTTACTATTCTTTCACTTTATTTTCATATATATATTTTTTTTATTCTTTAATTGTAGTTTTTCATTCGCTTTGAACACTAGGAATCATCCTGTTAACACCACCCACTTGTATTTTGCTTGATGTTTTATTTATTTATTTTTATTATTACTATTATTTTTTATTTTTTTTTTTGCTTCATAAATTATATTTTTTTCTTATATCCTCTTATTTCGATAATAAATAAATAAATAAATATACAAAACACACACACACTACATAGTGTTTAGTTTGAATGAGAAGCTACTGTAATACTTTTTGTGTTCCTTTATTTATTTATTTATTTGACTAAAGCTGTGTAATCAGAATTTCGTTTGTATATTTATTAATTATTTAAATTAAAATAAAAAAAAATTGAAACTCTTAAATTCAGCTAAAGATAAAATTTTTTTTTTTTTTATTTTGGATTTTTGTTTGATAAGAGATTTTTTTTTTTCCTTCTATAAATGTCTACCGCGGGCACACTATATTTGTTTATTATGATTTTAATTATTTATTTCGACGCAAAAAAAAAAATGAATATAATCAGCAGTAGCTTAAATAGCACTACTCAAAACACTCCCCCAGATAGGCAAAATAACTCCAAAAGAATTTGGTTCAAAATTATTTACACATTTTTCTCTACTTGTTTTACGTTTGGCAGTGATGTTGAAACTGAGAGTATTTTGTTATTTAATTAATTTTGGTTCTGGTGATGTGTTTTATTGATATTGTTGTTGTTGTTGTTAGATTGCGCGGTCCCAAAAATTTTCTATCGAAAGTGTACAGAAAAAATCCTATAAAAAAAAAAATTTTCATTTATATTTGATGGTATTGGTTAAATAATTTATTATGTGGATAGAGTTTTACTATAATAAGTAATGCGCCGACTCTATAAATTGTTTTGTCATCTTGATCACGCGTATTACGTGCTTAGAGACTTATACCATATTTTTTTTTTTTTTTTTTTTATCCAACTTTCATATATTTCATGAAAGTATTTTATCTGATGGATAAAAAACATTTATTTCCGCTATCGTTGTGATTATTATTGTTGCCGCTGTTGTTGTTGTTGTTATTATTACTACGACTACTATAAACAAGGGAAATAAATAAAAAAAAAAATCAATATTTTGTAGCTGTATGGTAGGTATATGCGTTATATTAGGGTGGTTTGCCCTTAGGATAATTCTTTTTTATTTGTATTTGTTTAAGCGCTTTGATAGAATTTTTTAGTAATGCGTTTTCCACGTATGTACATGCATTTTCTACAGTATGGATTGACTTAAATCAACTGACTGACTGACTGATGATAATTTATTAGATTGGCTTTTCATGTGTTAACAACATAGTTTGTCGCTAAATAAATAAATAATTTTTTGTTTTATTGTTGTTAATCTTCTTCAACATTAATCTGTCACTTAGAACAATAAAAAATTGTACAAAAAAAAATTAAATTAAAAAAATATATATATTTTGACATCGACTGTAGATTATGTCTTATATTCTTCTTCTTTTTGCATTTATTTATAATTGCGTTAATAATAAAATAATAAATATAAAAAATAATTAACTAGTTTCAAGGTTAAATATTAGAATCCTCTTTTGCAAATTAATGCTTAAAAAAAATTTCGTATTGCATACAATTTACACGAGCATAACTTTTTTTTTGTGGAAGTTAACACACTTGTTAATTATAATTACAGGTAAAAAAAAAAAATAAATCTTGATGTGTCTGTCAAGTCAAATTAAGTGACTCAGTTTTTTGGTTTTTAATGTTTACATCAGACGTTAATTGTTTTGCGTTAACAAATTGAAATGTAAAGGCACAAAACGACATTTATCTTTATCAGAGTTTATTATTCATTATTTTAACACAAAAACAAAAAAATTTATGCCAAAAAACAAAATTCTCACAAAATTTCCATAGAAGGACGTAGAATAATTTCGTTTCTATTAATAATCATATTTCCAGTTTCCAGTAGCCCCTATTTATAAAGTTGCGTTAATAATTTCTTGTTTCTTACAACAAATAAATAAATAAAAAAAAAAATGTAAAAAAACCGCCTTATTAAGTTATAGGGTTAACCAAAATAAGAAACACACATTTTTATAATATTTAATTAATGAATTTATAATTTAATTTGTGTAATTAAAATAACCAACGGCACCTCTTCCTCAATTATAATTAATTGAATCAATGTTTATTTATTTATTGCTATCACAATCACGACAATAACAAAATTATAATTTACAACTTTCATTCATAAAAACAAAAAAAAATTAAGTCAACACAACAACAACAATAACAACACAATATGCAGTTAAATGTAAACTTTTTTTTTTTTGTTTATTATTATTATTATTAATAAATCAACGTTCTGTTCTAATTCGTGTATTTTATATTTTAATAAATAAATAAATTAATTGTGTTAATTCAGTTAATAATGTAATAATCTATTCACTGTAAACAATTTTTTTATTCGTTATATCCGAATACAATAAAGACCGAAACTGAAATTGATTATAAAAATAAAAATCTATATCGGTTGCATTTTGTTTGATTATTATTTAAACAGACAGGGGAAATATACTTTTTAATTATAGTGTATTTATTGTTGAGAAATTTCGATTAACTTTAATTTTAAGGAGAAACTAGAATTGAAACAAAATGTTTGACTTTAATAAAAATAAAAAAAAAAAAAAAAAAAAAAAATCAAATCAAATTCAGCGCCTATCTACCTCTCCAACACTTATTTTTTGTTATTTAATTTTTAAAGGTATTAGCATTGAATACTGCCCGCCTCTAGTGTAACCAGAGTTGTAATCTAATTCATGTATATATAATTTTTTTTCACCTAATCTTAACTACGGTATTTCTCTTTAGCAAGAATATTCGTTTTTTTTTTATATTATTCATTATTATATAAAAAAAAATATTATTATACTTGGTTGCTTTAGATTTAATATACAAAATAAAAAACATTTGTATTCAATGGTTTACACCTCTGTGTAGAAACAGTAGCATATCTAAAGGTGGTATTAAATGAACAATATTATATTATTTAAAAAATTAAAAATTAAAATTTTTTACTTAATAATTTTTAATTAAAATTAAAAATTTATATTTGACTTAAAAAAAAAAAATAAAAAAATTAAATAAAAATTTTCTATGTGATTAGTACTTTAGTTTTATCAAAGCAGAATGATAAAACGTAGTACGTTTTCCACTTAGTTGGTTTTTTTTTCGATACAGAGTTGCGTTTGTTTTATTTAAGATTGTTTTTGTATACAATTAAATGGTAGCGTAATAGATAAAAAAATAGTCCTTTGGTAGCCATTTACAAATATATTTTGGCGATCGGAATAAAGCGAATAAGAAAAAAACGAAATAAAATAATATATCTTTTTTTATTAAACGATTATAGGGTGAATCGTCCACGGACAAAAATCCCCGGACTATTCATCCACCAGAATATTATTATTATATTTTACAAAACTTTTAATATACAAACTTAATGGGTTAACGTATCGGTATGTATGTAGGTAGATAATGTAGGTAACGCTGAACTAATTTATTTATTCTTTTATTAAAGGCTTAAGATTAACAGTGTTATTATTAAAAAAAAGTACATTTGTGCAAAAAAATACTATTAAATAAAAACAATATTTAATTCTGTTCAGCATTCTCAGGTAGGTAAATGAAAAAAAAAAAAACTTAACAACAAATAATAATATAAAATATCTTTTACAATATAATTTTTAATTTTACGTTATCAATAGGGAAGCTTTTGCTTTCTAGTTAATACTATAGCCATCTGTTAAATAGTAGAAAATAATAATCTAGCTTTTTTTATAAGTTCTCAGTTATTATTATTTTTGATTAAAATTAAATTTGATTTTTTTTTAAATATGATTTGCCAGTATATTATCCGCATAAGCGGATGTTCATTACGATAAAAACTCTTGTTTTGTTTTTAATTTTTATTATAACATTATTTAATTTATATATATTATTATTTACAAAATAAATTATTGTACAAACTTTATAATTATTATGATTATAAATATAATTAACTTCTTTTACATAGAAAAATTGGAAGGAAAAAAACAAACAAACAAACAAATAGTTAATTTTGATTGATACAATTAAAAAAATAATATTAAATTATAAATCTAATCTAGAAAAGTTCGTTACAGAATAAGCAAAAAGGAAAGAGGGAAGAAGGAATGTCAAAAAAAAAAAAACAAAAAACAAACACAAATAATGTCATGTGTACAAAGTACAAAGTAATGTAAAGTAAATTAGTTTTTAAAATTAAAATTTAATTAGGGGTTTTTATTAGTTTTTTTTTTTTTATTTTCTTTTTCAATTTATTTTAAATTGTGATTAATTAATATAATTTATTTAAAAATAGATAATATTTATTTTGTTTTATCACAAATAAGTTGAATCCGTTATTCTACTTGATTGACGTGTTATTAGGTCTGGAACTGTGCTTGTGGGTCGTGATGCATTATTGATGTTACTTGCTAATTGTTCGGTAATATGACTGTGTGGACGTTGTCCTACTTCATTTTGTGATAGGACACTGGTTTGACGTGTTATAGATTCAGGAAGTCTACTTGTTGGTCGCGTCGATAATGTTTCCTCGATTCTACTTGTTTGTCGTGACAGAACTTCTGTCAAACGACTTGTTTGACGGGAAAATTGTAAATTATGCTTAATAACTGGTTGTTTTTCTTCAATTGGCCCCGGAAAAATACGTCCAATATGTATATCCAAATATTGACATACTTTCAATGTGTAATCAGGTAACAACACTGCTATTGTTATTATACTAGATAATAACCAAAATGTATATGATGATAATAAATTATTATAAACCCATAACATGTTGCCATCATAATTTCTAATTAAATTATATAAAAAAAAAAAAAAAAAAAAAAAAAAATATTATTAGTAATTAATTATTTTTTGTTTTATCCTTAATCGTAATAAATATTAATCTATTGATAATATCTTTATTTTTATGGTTTCTCTTTTTAGCAAATAAATTATTATAAAATTAAAAACAAAAGTGTATGGGAAAAGTATTTTTTCTTTTATGTAATATTGTTTCAGTTCTTGTCACTTGATACTATCAATTATAAATGAAAATATAATTGTTCAAGCAAATTACATCACGTAATAGAGTTTTAATGTTTTTGAGTATACGAAAAAAAAAAAAAAAAAAAAAACAAAAATTTAATTAATTAAACAAAAAATAGGAAAACATACATGAAAAGTACTCTTCTCTTCGTTATATCTTGACCAAATGCTTGAAAGATTATTTCGTGCACCAGCACTATTATTATTTGGTGAAAAATTTTGACTAATAATACTGCTGCTTGGATTATGGTCAATTATAATCAATCTATTACGAAGTTTTTTATAAAATGCTTTACTTCTACAATATACTTTATATAATAGCAATGGTGCTAATGTAATTAAAGTAATTAAAACTATTATAAACCATAATGTAATTGATGTTGTTAATTGCAAATAATTTTCTAATGCATAATAAAAATCATAATGTTCTCTTTAGTTTGAAATGAAAAAATTAAAATAAATTAAAATCAAATGAAATTTAGTGATTATAAATAATAATAAAAAAAAGAAAAGTAAAAATGTAACTTACACATCGAATAAATTATATAAAACCGTTGTTAGCATAAAACCAAATATTGATAACCATATTGATATAATAAAGAAATATGTTTGATAATATGCCTCAAGCCATAATTTTAAATTGACAACAACCACAATATTATGTACCAAAAATGTGCCAAAACAATAGAAATTAACATCACGCATTGAAGGCAATATTATATTATTATTAAACCAAATAATATACGCAAAGAAGAATATAATTAAACCGTGGTAAACTGCTAATATCATCCAGCCAATAAAATATTTCCAAGATAATCGTTTATTTTTTGTATTTTTCGTATATAAATTTGGATTTCTAATAGAGAAAAAATTAATTCAAATTTAGTAATAGAAAGAAAAACATTTTTTAAATAGACAAGACAAACTTACGCCATCAATTCTTCTTCCGTATAAATTTTATCGGTTAAAGACAAGACTAAGATCGGTAATGCTGTGTATACAACATTATATAAAGTTAAAAATACGGAATCATAGATTGATTGTGATGAAAACATGCTGAAAACTTGAAATATTAACTGAAAATAATAGAAACAAAAAGAATTTTTTTTTTTGATCAAAGTAATTAATTAACTGATTAATATTAGTCTCCTTACCTGTATCATCATAAAGACTAAATTTTTATAAAAAAAATATAAAACTAAAGTTGCCATTCGTTGGGAATAATAATGTCCATGAACGAGTAAAATTCGTTTTAACATTGAAAAATTAGCAAAAGCATAATCCGCACACCGAGCTGCTTGTCTTCCCTCTTTACCGACAATGCCCAATCCAACATGTGCCTCTTGTATCATTGAGACATCATTAGCACCATCACCAATTGCTGCGGTTATTGGTTTATCACTAACCGTTTTCATCAAATGCACAACTTCACATTTTTGCAGAGGACTTAATCGACAGCACAGCACCGCCCTACAATTAATCGCAATATCGCGAAACAGTTCCGGACAATGTTTTAACGCAATTGCTAAACTGGTTCCATCAATTAACAATGTAAAAATTTGATTTGTATTGCTTGTCATCTCATGATTAAAAACATCCAGATGCTCTTTCAAGTCTGCTTCACTTTTACAATCGGTTATAAAATATTTAAATGCTGAATCAGGTATATGGCCACATGATAACGCTATGTTTAATGCTGTTTCCACCTTAAATGTTTGATTTTAATTTTAATTTTAATTGAAAGAATGAAAATTATTTATTCAAAAAAAAAAAAAATTTACTTTGTCACCAGTCAAAACCCAAACTTTAATACCGGCTTTGCGTAATGACTCTAGTGTATCGCGTACATTATCCTGTAAAGCATCTTCAACAGCGGTGGCACCAAGTAATTCTAAATCTATATTTTGAAAATCAATAATTTTTATTAATTTTATTCTTATTATTAATGATAGAGAAACTAACCTGTTTCGATATTTCTTTGGCATTCCTCGACTAAACTTTTCCTATCCGTTAATGAATTATTCGCATGTAATAAATCTAAATAAAAATTTATTTATCATTTAATTAAAAATAAATATATACAAAATTCTAATCAATTCTAAGGTACCATTATTGTAATTAGCAAACTCTAATGCAGATACTTTTCTTCTAGCTACCGCCAATGTCCGAAGACCTTGTTTAGCAAATTGATCTATATGATTTTGTGTTGAGGCAACTAAATGATCTGGAGTTTTTGTACATAAGGGTAGCACATGACTCTCGGCACCTTTTGTATACAACCAAATCTACCAACAACCAATAATAATTAAATAAAAATTGAGCAAAAGAAAAAAAAAAAAGAAGAAATTACAACACAACACACCTGCTCAGTTTTATCTTTAACAATAATACTCATCCGTTTACGATCGGATGTAAAATCTAGTACACCTAAACGTGCAAAATTTTTCTCATTTGTATTATCTTCTCGCCAATTATTTAAGACCGCATCAAAATTATCAACATTTTGTTCCTATCATGATCGCAAAATTGTTTTTTTTATTTATTAATTTATTGCGATTTATAAAAAATATTTGTACCTTTTTATTTTGGTAGAATGCGGTTTTCAATTTAATTGTTAAAATGTCATCATCATCACCGGTAAAGACCATTCCCATTTTAGCGCATGCTTCAACAAGTGCTTTTTCATCCGGACTAGATGCTTGATAATCAAGTTGTCTGCATACAAAATTGTTTTATTATAATTATTTTAGTAATTAAATAACGATCACTTACTCAATAATAGATTTAATGGCATTGCGGCGTAATACAGATTCTTTACGTTCAACTAGTGATGCTTCTGTGAATGATGGTGCTGCATAGTATTCACGAGTATTCCTCATGACACTAGTGACGCCACCCTCACGTCGATTCATACTAGAACGATTCGATGATCGTGCACCGCGAAAAAAACTTTCTTTAAAATAAAAATAATATTTTATTAAATTATTTTATAAGACATTTTTATTATATAATTTTTTATCCTAGTTACCATCGATACGACATGTACGCATTAGAGTTGTGGACGCTGCATATGATTGGGTACGTCGATGTGTTAAATTTGTTGACACATTATTTGCCATTTCATGTGAAAATGTATGACGAAAATCAATATTATGTTCTGGATTTAAATTATTACTATCTTGTAGCAAAAATGAATTATTACTATTGATTAAACTATTGGTGTTGAATGTATTAAAGATACGATCAGGATTTGTTGAATTTTCAATTAAACTTAATGGACGTCGACTTCTACGAAATATTCTTTGCGGACTACTTCTTGTTTCATTATTATTAATATTATTATTATTATTTATATTTATATTATTATTATTATTATTTATATTTATATTTATATTTATATTATTATTATTATTAATATTATTAATATTATTATTATTATTATTAGTCATTAGATCATTTCGTTCTATATTTTCATATTCACTTGTATCAAATGTAACCGATGGTATATTTTGATTATGGTCCTCATGAATTGTTATTGCAGATTGTTGTGGTGTTTTCGTTTCAATCGATAATTCACATGCATTTTTGTCATACGTTTTAATTGTTTCAATTTCATGAATGTGATCTAAATTCATTCCTAGAAAATTAAGATCGGTAACATTGTATTTATTATTAGTATTAATTAGATCACGTTCATTTAATAGAGGTAAACAATTTAAATCACCATTAGTATTATTTTTATCATTATTTATTTTTTGATTATTATTATTATTATTATTATTATTATTTTTAGTTACTATATTATTAAAATCTAATAATAATGATGATTTTTCATATAAATTTTTACCAGTACTATTATCATCTGTTTCATCAAATATTGCCTCACCATCATTTATAGTTGATCTATTAAAATCAATTTCTTCATTTATATTATTAAATTTATATGTGTGTTCAACTTTTTCTTTTTGTTCAACACTATTATCTTCATCATAATCATCACCAGCTACCTGTACTGTATGACACACAGATAATGCTTCAAAAAATGTAAATGCATCATCCTATGGAATTATTAATTTTTATTTATTTGTAATAATTGTGAAATGAACAAACAAACCTTAAAATTGTGTATTTTTGTTATATAATTTCTACCCTCTTTAACTAAGCCGGAACCGACTTGTCGATATAAAATACCATTAATTGAACATTGTTGAAATATCATTTCATTTTTAGTTAATGTTCCTGTTTTATCCGAAAATAATAAACGAACCTTTAAAATTATATTATTTTATATATTTTTTGTTGTTGTAGTAATAATTTTTAAATGATTTTTTTTTTTTTTTTTTTTTATATAATTAATTAATTTTATTCATTTAATTTCTCTCTATTTTTAATAATACGAATTTGATTCAGAGTAACACATAGTGTTTAAACTTTAATTTTCATCCAGCTTTCCTGTCTAGTTTAAAATTAATTAATTATAGTGACGATACCGAATAGAATATAAAACTGGTTAAGAATTGGGTGGAAAACTGTTAACAGAAACTCTTTCCAGATTGAAATAGATAGTAAAACTGGACTGGAAAACTGGTAGAAACTTGATTTTTTTAACTTGACCTGTTAAGATTAATTAATTATTGATTTTTTTTTTTAAACTGTTATTAATAAAATATTATTAAGAAATAAAGCTCAATTTTGTGCTATTATCAAATGTTAATAATAGTAATAAATAAAAATCTGTAAATAAGTTTATTGTATAGAATAATAAATGCTTTAGTCATTTTCCTTAATAAAAATAGAAAGATTTTTTCCTAAGTCTCTCAATTAAAGAATACTGAAATACTAGAGCTTTCGATACATTTCTAAAAAATAAAACTACATTTTCTTATTAAACTATGTTATTCGTATTAAAAAAAATATTAAGAAAACTAATTAAAAAAAAAAAAAAAAAAAAAACAAAAAACCAACAAAAAATAAAAATTAATTAATTAATGAAAAAAAAAAAAAATTTATAAAATAAAAATTAATTTACACACTTGTCCTAATTCCTCATTTAAATCAGATGTATTAACGATGCACGGTTGATTTATTCCATAATCATATAAATTTGTGTCCCATTCTAAAAAGAATGATCCTAAAAATTTATGCATCTCAATTGTTACATACAATGATATTGGAATTATATAATTATATAAAATTAAAAATGAAAAATAATCTTGTAAAAATTGTGACACTTGATACGTGACTATACGTTCGCCCAAATAAAAATTATGATGTGCATGATATAAATCAAAATATCTATAAATTAAATTAAAAAAAAAAGATGAAAATTAATTAACTATAACAAAATGTGAGAAATGTGTGTGACTAACCTTTTTAAAAAATATGATATTGTCACCATACCGATTAGTAATACTAAAAAAAATACAAGAAATTTGTTTATATATTTTTCACTTGAGCTGACTTTGTTTCTTGTTAAACGGCTATTTAATGCCAATTTTGTACTTTGTCCTAAATTAAGTAAAAATTCAATAAAATTAAAATAAAAAATTAAATACGATTTGTTTATAAAAAAAAACGTCGTTTAACCTGTATAAACCGCACAACCAATTGCATATTCTGTATTTTTAACACGTGATCCGCGTAATAATAAATTTTCAGCCATTAATGGTAAAACATTACTTAATTCTGGATTTAAATTTTCTAAATCAGTTGTAATCTCTCTACGTCCAAATGATGGTGATAACTCGATACGACCATTAAATGTATATAAATCAGTTCGTGGTAATTCACATTCAATTGTACCAAGTGTATGAAGTTTATCTAATTTAAAAAATAATTAATTAATTTTTTTTTTTTTTAATGTAATTTACTACAATTAATTAATTTAATACCATATTCAACAATTGGTAATCCTTTTGGTGTAACTAATGTTTTTAAATTTGTTTCACCATCTAAATTCGCTGTAGTTATATGACATTTATTATGGATATCAGATGATGTTAATAATACTAAATCACATGGTACATCACAATCTCTAGGTACTTTGACTAGATCACCTTGTAATATATCCTGGCAACGGATATCTATTTCAACGCCATTCCGTAATACAGTTACTAATGAATAATTAACCATATTATCAGCTTTATGACGTAAATAATCTTCATAACCTTGTTTAGTTGCTGTTACCGCGATTACAAATACTAATGGCATTAAAGATGTTAATGGTGACACAGGACTGTCTATAATTTTATATAAATTGTTTTTAATTATTTAATATTTTTGCGTCAATTGTCGTCATACTACATTATTGATGCGTTAAAAATGTATTTTTAATTTATTTTTTTTCGTATACATCGTTAAAATAATTTTATTTACCAAATGTACCATTCAAAATATGTATTATAGTAGGATCGCGTTAATAAGAACCAAGTAACTTCATTTTTACAAGATTATTTTACTGATGGTACGAAACGGAATCAATTTTCTTTGTTATAAATTTACGTTTATAGTTATGGTCAAAGTAATAAAATATTTTCTATGTTTTGTCAGATTTGTTTGTAAATAATTGTCATGCCTTAGAGCTTTTTTGTTGTTTACATTTTAGCATAATTTACAATTTTTAAAAATATATAAAAAAAAAGAAGTAAAAAAAAAAACAAACAAACATTAGTAACGCTTGTTGTTATCATAAAATAAATAATTAATGATTTTGTTAACATAAAATGTATTTATTAATACAATACAAAAAAGCTAAACAATACGACATGATCAAGATAATTTTTATTAAGTTTTTATCATAATTTTTGCAATATTTTTTAATTTTTTTTTATCATTTGTTTGCGTAATCAGAGTTAAACAAACTTTTCTGTAATAAAATAGAATTAAATATTTAACAAAATGTTTTGTGTGGTTTCTGGAACGTAACGCGAGACCTTTGTATATTTTTATCATTTAATATAGTTTGGCAAAACTGTATAATAATTTTTATACTCAAATACACTTTAGAGAGGTAATTTTGTTGAAATATCGTATATTAAACCAATAAATATCTTCTAACTGTTATACTCGTTAGAATGATTCCATAATTTTAATATTTTGTCAACTTTAGCAAAGTTATTATAATGTTAATGCGACGAAAGTGTAGAAATTCTATCAAGTATAACATTTGGAATTTTATTATAATTTATTACAATAAAAGTCAATTGTCTAATTATTTTAGGGGTTATGGAGTCTGGGTTATACCGAATCTGTGACCAGATAAAATATTGATTAAGTTTTTTAAATTAAACATAAACATAAACATCATAACCATCTCCATACAGAATTATGGTTAAAAATTGTGAAGGAAATTTAACTGTTCACAACTGGCTAGTCTTCTCATCGAATCGGTTTATCGTTTATAGTTGCTTTAGTTTAAAATCTATCCTAATCCTTTACACAAGTTTTAAAAAAACTTAGTTCAAATTTAAAATCAACTAAAAATCAGTTACTTTAATTGTTATGTTCAATACTGTATGTATTTTATTTTTTATCTAATATCTATTTAAAATATTTAAATTTAAATAAAATTAATAAAAATAATAATAATTGGCGACTAATATTATTTTTTTGACATTGAACCTTTAATATATCATATATGTATTATATTATGTACAAAAAATATATTTTTTCGTTTATTCATTTCTACGTATATTGTGTTATTATTATTATTATTATTATTATTATTTAACTGTTGCCATTGTTTAATTTTTAAAAAAAATTTTCTCTTACATAAATTACTTGAGATATTCAATAATAATTTTTAATTTAATTGTACTCCTATTTTAAGTACAGTCTCAAAACGAAGCAAATATTTCACTATAAATAAATTGTAGAAAATAATAATCAATTGATTATGGATATACATGTTGTTCGCGTTTTATGTTAATTTAATTAAAAATACAGATCATTAAATTGTTTTAAGTTAAGTTAATTAAAAGGGTTTTTTTTTCAACGTAATAACTCAGTTAATTTGTACTGCACAAAACTTAATGCTTGTTTATTTGATTTAAGTTATTTGTAAGTGTGGTCTCCTGTATTTATATTATTTTGATTTATTCTAATTATAACAAAGTCAAAGTGTACAATAATTTGCTTAGACCATTAGACTAATGACATCACTATAAATAATTAATTTAATTTAATTAATAAAGTATAGACTATGTACGTATGCTGCTGTAACATTATATATTTTGCAAACATTTATCAGGCACATTAGAAAAAAAAAAGAAGCTTTTATTATCAAATGCTATTAAAGTATTTCTATTACGTAAATTCAATTAATTAAAATAAGTACAGAAGAAAAATATGTTTTGTTAACAGAGAAACAAATAATTTAATTTAATGATCTTTTATAAATAAATAAATAAAAATAAAATCAAAGGAACAAGAAACAAACTGCAATCAAATATAAAAAAAAATAATATAAATCAATTATTAATTTGCAATAAATTTAACTTAAAACATAAAATAAAATCTATCGAATAATAAAAAATTCAATGTCGAATAAGTGTAAATTAATTAAAATTAAATAATAATAAAAAACATAAAAAAAAAAATTAAGTCCGTTTTTTATGTATTATAAAAAGAAACTACATTAATAACAATTTGGTATTTTGAAAGTTTTAAAAAAAAAAAAAAAAAAATGTTTATTTTGTTTTCTGTTTAATTATTATCAATCCGTTAAGTCATTTAGTTAATTTTTAGTCGTCTTATCTATTTATAATTTAACTAAAAATTAAATATTTTATTTATTTACTAATTACAGTTCTTAAGTTATGTTTAAGTAATGTTTGAAGAATTTTTTTTTTTTTCATTTTATTTTAAATTGATAAAATCGTTTTACGTCATACTAGTTACGAATAATAGTTTTTTTTTTTTTTTTTTTAATATCATTTAATTTTCCGCCTATATTTGCTTTTCTATTAATTATTATGTTAAAATTTCAGCTCATAGTAAGTAAATCACATTTTATACATAGAAAATATAAATAATTTTCAAATGCATAAAGGTTGGGTATGGTAACATTTGGTAAAACGAAATTTAATAGAAATTTACTTACATAATTAATTTTCCCAAAGGAATTAATTTATAATAAATAAATAAAATAATTATTAATTAAAGTTTTTATATAAATAATGAAAAAAAAAAAAGAAAAAAAGACACTTACCAATAACAATTGCAATTATTGTCATAATTAAAAAATAAAAATTCGCTATTCTACGAAATTGTTCTAATAAATTTTGTGGCAAAAATGTAATTAATGTATATTTAGTTGATTTAATACGATTCGATTCACGATTGAAGTTTTCTTTTTTATTATCATTATCAATACCAATTTTAATTGTTAAAGAGTCACCAATTGTTGCGACACGATTTCCCTATATTAAAGAAATTTTATTTTAAAATATATATATATACATAATAAATAAATAAATAAATAAAATTAATTAAAAAATAAAAGAAACATTATTATACGCCATAGACACCATAAACCACATAAATAACATTAACAAAATAAAATAAAAAAAAAACAAAAACATTGATTAAGATAGGAGAGATAAAACACACATTTTAATACCTTTTTCCAAAAGCGTGGTTTTGTATAAACAGTACCAATTGACAAGGACATGATGGTTTTATCATTAATTTTATCAAATTTATAATTATAATAAAATTCAATAAATAATTAAAACACATTATGATTTTAATTTCACAAAAATATTTCACTTTATTTATGCACATTTGTAAACAACAAAGAGGAATTTATTTGCCGTTAAAGTACACACAGTTTGATAATTGATAAACTCCTAAATACATATAAATAAATATCCGTGTGTCATTATTTTTCTTATTTAGGCAAATTCAATAATACCAAACACAAAAAATGTGCATTCATATAGTAATCGGGGTTGTTGGAACCCGCAATTATATTGTCTAAATTAAATACACTCACAGCTGATAATCAAGAACCAATTCAATAACTGTTTGAAAATGTTTTTTTTTTTTTTTTTTTAATGTTAATTATTTTGTGTGGTTCAATAGAATCAATTCAATTTCATTTTTATATAAAATACAACAAATAAAAATTTATGTATTTAACATTATTTCATTAGCACATATTTTTAAATTATTGTTATTAGATTAGCAGCAGATTAAACTTGATAAAATGACATTTAACATGTTTTTTTTTTTTTTTTACCTTATTCATAATAAAATTTGTCATAATTATTTTATTTATTAATGAATTGTGTTTATTCTATTAACTAACCATACCTAGTACGCTTAATAAAATGTGTAAATTTAGCATTATCATTTTCTTGCTTAAGCTTACGTTACGTAGAATTTAAATTAAGAATTTAATTAAGGGGATTTAATAGGGAAAATCATTCTGTAACTTTTTTTTTTTGCAAAAAAAAAAAAAACTTGTTGATTTTTATTTTTTAACAAACGCTGTTAAAAACCTTAATTGATTTAAATATGATAGAAGAAAACAAAATAAAAAGAATAGACAAGAAAATAACATGATCATGTTAAAATAAATATTATTGTGGCTCTTTTATATATATATATATATTGATTTTGTTGTATTTTTCAATTTTTTTTTTGTTGCAAAACATATAAGAAAAAAATAAGTGAAAAAAAAAAAAGAGTAATACAATAAAATAAAAAATTTACACCTTTGTATAAGGTGATTTTAAGTGTTTATTTAATCATTTTTCACATTATTTAACTGTTTTTCCTTGTTTTTTTGTTTTTACTTTTAATTTTAATTTAAAATTGTTCACCACATATTTTTCGAAAATATAAACAATTATAATAAATCGCCTTTTTTTTTTTTTTTTTTTAAATAATACAACGAATAACTGATAATCACTGGTAAAACACTTTAAATTAATTAATTAAAAAGAACCTTTTTTTATTAAAAAGGTGAGAAGAATTTACATTTTCTTATCTTTATTCATGTTTATCAACACAATTTTAAATCTATTGTTTTAGTTTTATAAATATATACTGATAACAGACCGACCCGAACGCATATTAATAAATTTTAAATCAATGATTTTATCTTGATCAAAGCTTTCGACTTACTAAAAAAAAAATATAAATATATAATAAAGAAATATTAAAAAAAAAAAAAAAAAACATTATATCTACATATGTAAAATAATTTAACAAAACCACATTTATACAAATAATAATTGACTTAATTTTTATTTATTTAAATCATTTTTCATTTTATTTTATTTTTATTTTTTCGTTGTTGTTGTTTATTTTTTTTCTTATTATTTATCGTAAAATTGATTGCGACATAGATATATGTACAAAAAAATAAATAAAAACAAAATAGAAGAGAGAAAAACACAATAAAAAAAAAAAAAAATTAATTAAAGATTCTTTTTATTATTTTTTTTTTGCAATTTTTTTTATTTAATTAACAATTCAGGGATGATATACATATGTTTTACATGCGTGTTTAAAACATTAAGTAATATTTTCAGTAGATAATTAAAATTTTACACACTATGCTTGTTAAATGTTTATTATTCTGTTTACCACAGTATCACGAGTTCACATCTACACATAACATTTAAACAATGTTTTTGTATATTTTCTCAACAAAAAAAAAAAAAAAACATAATAAATAAAAATAATATTTCTATAGTGATTTACTTTAATTTTAATGAGACTTCATTGTATAAATTTTTTCTTTCTTTTTTTTTTTCTCTTTATTAAATAAATTATTTTATGATAATTTTTTTATTTACTAAATAATGATTATTGTTAATAAATAGCTTGTGTATAATATATCTGTATATATGTATATAGTACACACCACAGTACTGTACGGAACACATAGTAAGTGTAACAATTATTATTAACAAAAAAAAAAAAAGAGATAAATAAAAAAAGGTGTCAGATTATATTCATTATTAATAATGAAACAAAATCAGTAATTTTTTGTTAATTAAATAATTAAATATATTTTTTTTTTTTTTTTTTTTTTGTTATTATTTATCTTTAAGTCACTTTTAATTTATTGTGATATTGTTTTAATATAGATTTAAATTAAAAAAAAAGGTAGATTATTATAAAAGAGTAGGTTGATCTTATAATTATAATTATTACTTCAACATTATCACTACTTTAAAGTGTTTATCTCATCGCAAATGCCACTTTCTATTAAGTATTTCATGTCACTTTACTACCGTACAGTTTGGATCATAATATTTCGTATCCAAATTATATTTATATTTATAATCAGGTGTTTATAATATAAGGATAATATTGTTGGTTGTTACTCAGTAGATACTTATTTATTTTCTAATTATACTGTCATTGGTGCAAAACCAAGTCTTGAACGAAATGGTCTATGTAGCAAGGACAGTGATCAGGATCACAATACTTACACTAATCAGTGTTTGTAATTTAATTTTATATTAACTAAAATGCAAATATCCGAAATTACATCAAATATAAACTCAACACATATCCTAGTTTTTCTAAGTGGAACTTAATAGAAATAAAATAAATAAACTTATTTTAAATTTAATATTATCTGTTCAGTTATTACTCTTTTTTAAAAGCACAAACATATAACAACAAGAATAATAATAATAATAATAATAAAAACAATTAAATAAACTGCCAAGAACTTAATTAACTAAAAATTAAATTTAATTTGTTGAAAAAAAAATAATAATAATAAAAATTACTTAAAAATCATTTAATAACAATAATAATAAATAAATAAATAAATAAATAACAAACAAGTATATAGCAAATAAATATGAATATGAACAAATATTAATATTATCACGATAAAAATACAACAATAACAATTGTTTGATGGAATGATTAAATAATTATTTAATATTATTGTATTAAAAAATTAGGTAAAAACATTAAAAAAGAAAAAGAAAAAAACATTTTTATTAACTTATAAAGAAAATTTTTTTAAAAATAATAATAGAAGAAAAATCAAGACAACAAATATTTTCTTTAGATAAAATAGAAAAAAATTTTTAAATTATTTTTAATGATTATAATTAAGAGTTTTCACGATTTGATACTTAAGTTTGTTTGTTTGTTTTATTTTTAAACAATATACATATGTCTATTTATTATAATCAAACGGAAGTCAATTAAATTAAGTTTAACAATTTAGCATGTTTTACCTGTCTACCTGTCTTTAAATGAATTTATTTCATCCGAGAAATCTCAATAATTAATTTACGACAATATTTTTATTCCAATCACTGTTGCCTATTCTAAGGTATCACAAGTTTTTACTACAGAGAATGGGAACTACCTACTTAGCCACTCAAAACAATCTAAAAGAGGTAGAAGTATAGGTTTTGTCAGAGAATATAAGCAAATGTAATTCATTACTAATTACTAATTCACAGCATATCTGATGTTTGATTCTCTAAGCCATGCACTAAGTTTTCAATAGAATTTAAAAATGTGGTAATTTTTGATGAGTTATGAAATTCATATGCATTTCTATCTACTGGCTAATCAATTAGTTATTAATTTGCAATAAAATTTTATCAAATTTAAACACGGAAAAATTAATACGCAGGACTAACTATTACTGTCGTTCAGATTTGTAATTCTTTCAAAATTTGTGGATTTGTCAGATATACGATAAACATTTTAAAGTTCTATTTGAAAAACTACTAAACGTGAGTTCAATTGAACCCGGAAACCTGGTGAGGTTTTAGTATGAGTTTTCCCTTTCTGCGGTGCTTTTAAAGATTAAATTCTTTATAAATGGATTTTGATTACGATAGTTTGTTTCCGGTCTTATTGAAAGCACAAGTGAAAAATTATTATCCATACTTGTAACCATATTAATTAATTACTTTTCTTCTTTTTTTGATTACGATAGATGCTTAATCCATTTCTTTAATATAAGTATCCCAATTTGTATCTTATTTTTATTTGAAATTTTAAAAGCTCTGACATAAATAATAAATTATATAGAATTTTCTCTATTAAAACGTAGATGGCATATATTTTTTATTTTTTTATCAATAAAAGATTATTTTTAAAATGATTACAATAACAAATAATAATTTTTCATATTATTAATTACAAACATAAAAAATAAAATTTATAATAATATTATATATAATTATTATAATAAAATAATTCCCATCTATAAAACAATTATAATATCATTGGTTTTGTTATCAGAAATTTATAGTCAACAAAAATAAAAAAAAAATAAAAAATTACAAAAAGAAACGAAATTAAAAAATTTACTGTTTTTAATTGATAAATTTGTTTATCAATAATTATATGTTTTATTGAAAATTTGGGAGTTTTTTTTTATATTTTTCTCAGTATTCAATTAAAAATTTCTACGGCAGATCATATCCTAAAAGCTACAATTTACAAAAGTATAAAAATAGTATAATTATTATACTTTATTTTGCTTAGTAATACTAATCATCAAATAATAAATTACTCAGCAAAAACCATTTAAACATCGTCATTTGATGAAATAATTTATAACAAATAAAATGAAAATGAAAATAAAAAAAATTTATATTAAATAAATTTATCTTATCAAAGTAAATTTATTATTTTATTTTTATCTGATAATAAAATATTTATTGACAGTAAAAAACAAAAAACCAAAATGTTAATTTTTGTTTGCTGGTTTTTTTTTTTTTTAGTTTTACGTTTTTATTTTATTCTATCCTTTTCTCCCAAAAGAAAAAAAAAAAAATGATTAGAAAATTAAGAATAAAAAGTTATTTTCCCATTAAAATGTTTTCTAAAAAAAAATTGATTGACCGACAGTTTTGTATAATGAGTTGTTGTTAGGGTTTCTCGTTTTGATATGATTATTACTATACGATGGTTTGTGTAAGGAAACACATTGAAAAAAATTTTATTTTACAATATGATTGATAACAATTAAAATAGTGAAACTCCGAGGTTAACTAACCTTAGTCTAAATTTAATAGGCAAAAAGTTAGCTAATAAAGTTGGTTCACAATTAAACCTTATAATTCTTCCGAATTATTAACAAATGGGAGTTGTAAATCAAGGTTTTTACTATGATTTAAAGTTTTTTTTTATTTTTATTTTGATGAAATTATCTATGACGATGTTCACCTGTATTAATGTTAATCAGTTTAATCAGTTTGCAATATGTAAAAAGAGAAAAATTTATTATTCATTAGCTTTATCAAAAATTTATTAGAAAACCAAATTGATTCATTGTCTAAATTTAAAAAATAATGTGTATTTAGTAAAAGTATTTTTTTTTTTTTTTTGATATAATTATTGATTGAAAGACAAAAACAAAGTTTCTAATAAAAAAACGACGAAACGTAACATGTTAAAACGATATTATCTGAAATTATATTTGCTATTTAAATTAAAAGCATTTAATATGGAAATTGTTTTTTTTATTTTTATTTATTCAATTTTTTCGTTCACTGATAACTAATAATTATGGAGAAATAAATAATGTGAAAATACTTGAAAACTAAATGAAAAAAAATAAAAAATACCTTAAAAGTACTTTAATCAACTATAAATAATCAAATACACTTGTCAATGTTGTCGTTTTTTAAGAGTAATTAATTAATTTTCGATTAATACAAAAATGATTATAGAGATTGTTTTGTTAAATAATATTTAAAATAATATAGATTAGTCATAGAAATTTATTCATAATGCATAACATAAGCTCTGTAATTAAAATAAAATTATAAAAAGCAACACAATAACCCAACAATAAACATTAAAAACGGATATTGAGCAAAAATTTCTCGTTTATTCGGTATTTTAAATTGTATTCAATTAGCAACAGTAACAGAAAAGTGATTATAGGTAATAATAATCCATGTTACTAAGAAATATACCATATTCACACTATAGATTAGAATTTTCTTATAAATGCTGCCAGAATAACAATCAAAATACCACAATAATCGGAAAATATCTACACAACAAAAAAAAAAATTTTTTTTTCTTACCATTTTAATATTTTTAAATCAATAATAAATAAACAATAACTTTTTTTTAATCACTAATCTATAATAAAAAATTCTTTTTATAACACAAAAATAAAACACTTTTTTCGCACACGTTTTTTTTTATCCAATATTAATTTTTTTCTTTTTTTTTTTTTACTATTTTCACCACTATATCCTAGTTTTACACCTGTTTCGTTTTCCGTATTAAATCATTTTATCAACAATGTTTTCGCTCACTTTTAATTAAATTTAATGATTTATTTAAATAAATTAAATAAAACATTTAATCATTATTATGTACGTTGTATCTTAATAGTAAATTATTTATACTAATAAAAAAAAATATATATATATATATATTAGCAGGTTGAAAAAAATAAAAATAAATCATAAATATGATTCCTTATGAAAATTATTTAATAATTTTGTTTTTTGCTGATAATTTGTTGCTATTTTTTTGTTATCATTTTTATTTTTAAGTTTTTATCAATCAATATCAAAAGGGTGTTTGTATGTATGGTTGGTTGGCTCATTGTATACAAGTTTTTTTTTTTTTTTTTTATTTATTATTATTGCGTAATTTGTAATCGGTTTTACTTGGAGGTTTGTAAGTTTAAGATATTGCTATTTAATCTAAAAGGCCTTAAAGGTGCGGTAGCACTTGCACATTTGCTATTTTCGTTAAAGTGTATTTTAGTTTTTTTATTACTTTTCCTGCAACAATTGACTTGCTTTGTATATATAGCAGTACTTTTTTTTATCTGCAAATCACTAATAAAGTTTTTTTTTCATCAATTCTCTTATCAAGTGAGAAATTTTGATTAAAATCATTTTTTTTTTTTCACTAGTTAATATATTTTCAAAAAAAAAAAATGCTTTAGTGTTATCTATTTTCTTTTTTTATGTGTATATAAATTTACTAAGAATAATAATAATTAAAAAAAAAAAAAACAATTGTAATTATAATAAAAAAAAAACCTAAAATTCTTATCAAATCAAAAAAGAAACGTTGAAAAAGTTAATTGAAAAGGAAATCAATTATTTTTGTTGTTATTTATTAAAAAAAAAAATTTAGCTGGAAGCAAATTTGAAATAATTCAAAATTAAAAAAAAAAATCATTGAAATCATTTTTTGATTAATTTTATGATACTTTTATGTTTTAACGGTATCCTGCTCTAACATGATAGTCAATAAAATAGCAGAGACACTATTTAGTAAAATTTTTAAAGACTTTGTTAGTTTGACGCTACGGCAAGTTAAGAGAATTTTTTTTTTTTAAATGCTTTTTAATTTTTGTTTTTTTATTTTTAAATTAATTTATATTAGAAACTAACAAATTGTTTAAGCAATTCTATTAAATTTACCTTTAAGCATTTATTACGTAGCTTTCTTCTAGTTGTATTATGTTGCATTATAATTCTATTTACATATTTATAAATACTTTTTATTTGACAACAGATACATGTCATCTTGTTAATCTTTTTTTATTGTTGTTGTTGCTTTGAAGTTCCTATTTCGTTTTGTGGTTGAATAATTTTTTTTTACCTCTTTTTTTCTTTTAAAAAAAAAAACTTTAATTTTAATTTTTTAAATTTTTTATTACAAAAACTGTCATTATATTAAATTAAAAAAAAATATATATATATAAACACATAAATAATATACATATATTATATATATATATATATATTTTTTTTTTTCAATATATTATTAATGACAAAATGCACTCTAGATTAACATTGAATTAATTTTCCTTTCCTTGTTATTATTATAATTTTATTTTTAAAGTAAAGTTTTTTTAAAACAATTATTTCATTGTTTTGAAATTAATTAAGTTAATTAGAAGAAATGATTTTTTTCATTTTTAAATAAATGTTTTAACGTAAAATATAAATTTTTTTTATAAGACTTTTGCTATATATTGTTCTGTTATGCATCAGTTAATGAATGAATCAATTATATAACTTTTACACTGTTGGATAATGAGCTTTACAATGCACTGCAAATTTAAAATAATTATTAAAACAATTAAAAAAAAATATATATATCAAAATTTACCAATAAACTCAGAAACCGGATCATTATCACCTTCACCACGCATAGATCCGGTAATTTCCTCATTTTCTACCATCGGTAGAAACAATTGTACAAATTCTTGGGAATAAGGATGTGTTATCGTTTCTAAAACCTAAAAAATTTAAAAATTAATTACATGCATAATCTATTGTTAGTTTTAAATCTTATGATTCACTGTTTAAGGTCAGCACACCTTATAAAATCAACAAATAAATGGATATTAATTATTTATTTGTTATCAGTGAATTTTCTACTTTATATTTTTATTTATTTATTTATATTAATCAAAATAAAAAAAAAACGAATTATATTTATTTAACGATAACAGAAAACAATAAACTTACCTCTGTGACAAAATAACGTATCAACGATATATCTGTATCACCCTTTGAACAGCATTGTTTTATATATTTAACTACGGGCACCACACAACCTCTGGTTAATAAATTAACCATACGATCGAGTAACATTTTACGCATTTCTAATTGTACTAAAATTTCTAATTCATCCTGTTTTGATTCAAATAAATGTATTAATAAACGTAATATTTGTCCATGTAGTGAATAATGTATTGCCGCTATTTCATCTAGAACCGCTAGATGTGGGGGACAACTATCGGTTGATAATTTAAAGTAACTAGCTTCCGTAACTGTAATCTCAATCCATCGAATTACACCGACACCAACTACTGGAAAACTGATTTTTTTATTTTTAGTATTATTTATTAAAAACTAATTGAATATATTGCAACACTTTTCTTACCGAATACAATTGAATAATGTTTGTAATTCTGCTATTAGTTCCGTTGAACCTTTATTAACACTACATATTCCGTGTGCTTTTTTAATTGCGTCCATCGTACTTTTTAATTCTTCTTTGTTTATATTTCGCTTATTTGATTGACCCTTTTTCACAGGTGCCTCGCACACACTCGCCGCATATGCTAATAGATATATATATTTTTCTTTATGCTCCGGATTAATTTTTACACCTGTTTTAAACAATGAATCAACAAGCAAGTCTAAGAATTGTGGGTTGCGTATTAAATCAATTGGTGGCGGATCATTTGTTGAATAATTTCGATTTAATACAGTTATATCTGCGGGATTTAAAGTGTTCCGTGATAACATAGACGTTAACGCTTGACATGCTTGCTGATGACTAGCTGAACCGTTCAAAGCCATTGTTATTGGCGTAACGTTTTGATTATTTTGTAATGCATGTTTTGTTATTTCTTGTGCTAAACGCTTCATATTGAAACCACCTTTCTGTTCTTGAGACAGAACTTGTATTAATACTTGACTGTACACATAGGTATGTTGTCCATGGCATACCATTTTCTGTTAAAAAATTGTATTTCTATTTAAAATAAAAATTATTTAAAAATATAACTCAAACATACTGCACATTCAAGTATGGAACTTTGCACTTCATCTGGATTTGTTAAAAATTTAGAGATAGATGTTTTTAAAACACGGGAAAATACTTCAATTTGTTGTGCCGCTGTGGATATTGATGTAATTTCGCTTTGAAAACCGGCGTCCGATATTAACTGTTGAGAATTAAAAATAAAATACATCAAGGGGTTTTTACTTAAAACATAAAAATCATTTTTACTTTAATTGTAAAATTTAACATCAAACAGTCTGGGTATTCTTCTGCTAAACGATAAATTAACGATCGCCATGTATGATGTTCAATCATCTCTGTTAACCAGGCCGGTGTCTAATTGAAAATTATTAAATTTATCAAAATTATATATTGCCATTCATATATTTCAAATATTTTACTTCTCCCTCCTCAGTGAAAATAGTATCAGCTTTTTTTGGATCAAAACTTCGCAAAATCATATCCTTTAAATGATTTTCTACCATTGCTTGGACGTCAGTAACACGAACACCAGCCAAAATTAACCATTCAGCTAATAAATTTGCCATTTGAGCAACAGCTGAGTAATTTTGTGATAATAAATTGATAACTTGTTCGGGTGTACCACCGGCTTGAAAATAGCGTTTTAGTTGTGTAAATATGCCTGGTTCCATTATATAGTCAGAAGTTGAAAATTTTTCTAAACATTCTCCTAATACTTCCTGAGGATTTTCTAAAGGCTCATCTTGAGATTCAAGCTAAAAAATATTATTATTTATAGGTTAAGTAATCATTTACTTCTTATTTATTAAACCTCTTCATCCCCTTGTCGATGACGACCCATCCAACCATCATCTTCATATTCTTCATCCATTTTTATATTTGATAATTATTTAAACTTTTTAAATAATAAACAAACAAAATTTTTTTTATAAAAGAAAACAAAACAAAATAACCGCGTCTATTTTGACATTTTACAAAAACGTCAACAATGTTTTATTATTATGTGGTGTTTATACATTTTATTCACCACAAAATTGTGACATTTGTATAATGTATTAATATTTATGGCGCTTCAATCGATAAAAGGGTATATTTAAGACACAAATTTTTGCGTCTGAGATAAATCTGTTTTCTTAATTAAATTAAAATAATTTTAAATACATATTTTATATACACAAACATATATATAATTTAAACCATCTGCATTTTATTAAATAAAATAAAACATTATTGCACTTTCTTTTGTCTTATCTTATAAATATAAAGGTAAATTTAAATAATAATATCAAATGAATTTCGAAATATAATTAACAAAAAAATAAAATAATATAATAATAATAATAATTAATTTAAAATAAAATAGCCTCAAAAAATACAATAATAATATAAAATAACAAATAATAATTAACTAAAAATTAATTTTATTGTGATTACAAAATTGAAACATCAAAACCCACAGCTGTTTCAATTTCAACAGAATAAAAATAATTTTTAATTATTCCTCTGACTAGAATATAATTTAATTAAATTAAATTTATTTTGTGTTCGTTATAAAAGAATTTTTTTTTTTTTGGTCGAAAATAGCTTAATCTCTAAAAATTCATTGTTCTTGTTATTTCTTTGCATTCGTTTCTGTGATTTTTTGATTGCACACAATCATTTAATTAACTTTTTTTGTATCTTTTGTTTCCTCCTTAATTTGTCCACGTCCTAATAATTTTGCTAAACTATCCCATATTCCGCCCATAAATAAGGCACAGAATAAGTTCTCAAATGGTACAAATGGATCATGGATACCCAATAACATTGATGATAATTTGAAATAAACTAAAAATATGACAATGCCGAAGTATACGAGGGCATGTGGTGCTGATATTAAGTCTGTCTTTTTATCCAGTACAAAGATTATTGATGCAACAACCGATGCTTTTGTGTAGCTAAAATACAATAAAGGAAAATTAAATAATTTAAAATATTTCATAAACATAAAACAAAAGTTTTTAAAAAAAAACTTACAAGCTTGGCTGCATAAATTCCATAGCGGTAGGTGTCCATGCTCCGCGCACTAATCGTTCAAATAGTTTTGTAAATGCAGCACCATTACCCTTCAGTGTGCCAATAATTATCATTATTATATAAGCATTTGGATATAATTTTGCAGCATGTGTAACTCCATCATGTATCTAGAACATTAATTTTACATTTTTTTTACTTAAGCTTTGTAAAAAATAAATTAAATTTCTCACCTTTTTGGCACGATAAATTTCTTTCATAGCGCTAGCAACTAATTTAATAGGTAAAAATTTACCAATTTTATAACCAATATCAAATGGTGTATAAAATACAATATACCATACAATTGTGCATACAAGTAACTGTGGAGTATTTTTTAACGGTGCTAATATTGGTTCGCCTAATAATCCATTTGCTACCATACCGCCAGCAAATGCTACTAACATTGTTGATAACCAGCATGCTAGTGGATGTTTACGTGAAAATGCGTGGGCTCCTATGAAACAAGTATATAATTAATTAAACAAAATCTTTTAGGTAAAGTATTAAGAAAATAAATATACCGGCGCCCAAATCTTCCTTAACTGATAAAGCACATAATAATGCATGCGCTATATCAAAATAAGGAAACATTTTCAACTTTATAACCTGATTGGCTATGTCTAAAAATGCTTCTGGATCCATCTTGTGTTTTGGTTTTTACTTTTGTCTTAATAAAATCACTTTCGGCACGTTACTTTTATTTATTCTAAATGTTGTTATTTATTTACCTGTAAGAAAAAATAATTATTAAATTATTTAACTCTATTTAAAAAAAAAAAGAAAAAGATTTTTAGATAGTAAAAAATAGTTTCTTAAATAAAGCGCCTTAATGCAAGCAGCAATAAATATTGTTTTTTCTTTTTAATTCCATTTATTGTTGCAAATTTGTTATTAATTTCAAATAAAATAGAAAAGAAAATAAAACTGTTTTTAATTGAAAAATTACATTAAATGCACGGTATTAGTGTTGTTTCTTTTAATTGAAATAAAACTAATGACACAATCAGCATAAAATATAGAAACCAAACAAAAAAAATCATGTCGCTTTTTTTTAAACAAAATAAAAATTAATTAAATACTTTTTCTATAAATATTTAATTAAAAATTATATTTTCTATTTTAACTTAACATCACTTAAGGATAATTTATTGAGAAATAATATTTGCATAAAACAAGCAAAATAACTAAATAGAGGGAAAAATAAAGATTTTTTTTTTTTTCAACTATTTAATACTTTTCACAAGGTGTTTTATTTTAAATTTTATTATGATTAAAAAAAATATTAACCTGGCTACAGGGAAACAGAAACAACAACCAAACAAACAAAATAATATTTAAAAATAAAATTTTAATTAATATCTTAAGTTCATGTGACTAAAGTAATATTAACTCAAACAAAAAAAAAAAAAAAAACAAAAAAAAAAAAACACGTACGAACACACTCGTGAATAAATTGAATCAAATGACGTTCAATAGAATTTAGATAAAAATTAAAATCAGTCAAAAAAAAAAAAAAATCCAAAATCGTATTATTGAGTCAGACTTAATGCAGACTTTGTAGACTATCCTTAAGAGCACCTTTTTTTTTAATTAAGCCTTCGTTAATTTTTTAAGATTGTGGATTTTTATTTCATTCATTTACATTTGGATTACGAAATTTTTATTAAAACTTAGTAAACTGTTACGAGATTACCTACTGTAAGCAAACACACAAATCATATTTTATTTAAAAATATTATAAACAAAAATGAATAGTATGAATAAGCAATGAAAACGAAAATCTAATCTAAGTACACAGTACGCGATTAATTTTTGCAATAAAATAAAACGAAGAAACAAACAAATTCACTGTTTCCAATTTGTTACAGTTCTTTTGATTTATGTAATTTACGTTTAAAAAGCTCTACATTTATGATGCAAGGTTTACATTTGCGCTGTAGTTGTTGATTTTTTGTTATATTGATACACATAGTCATTGCTGATTGGTCAGGCGTAACAACGTGGTACATTCTTATTTCTTTTTTTTTGTTTTGATACTCACTTGTTTTTTCGTTATGATTTTATTGAAAAATAAACCTGCAAAAATTATTTAAACGTTTTTCAGAGTTGAAAACCCATTTATTTCTATAATTTTTATATTTACAAATAAAAATAAAAAAACAATAAACTTATAAGGGCCATCTGCTAAAATGTTTCATAATGATTTATAAATAAAACCTAAATCAACATTACTGATCACTTTAATGTAAATAACATTTCAGTAAGCGGCAATATTTTATGATCTGTATACCCAGTAAAAGTTACATTTTAACTGTTTCATAATGAAAATCCAGTAGTATAGCTTATAATAGAAAATGTCACCTATTTTTAATTTCAATTAAGAAATTTGTCTCAAAGTAATAATATATTTATTTTAAAATCGCATTATAAAATAAATGCAAAATTATAGTTTGCTTTATTTAAATAATAAGTAAATATAATTAACAACAGCTGTGGTATGTCCATGTCGTTATTGTTTTATAAAATTAGTTTTAAAACAAAAATACATACCACCTATCTTAAAATAAATTATATTAATTTTGATTTTATTTATTTATTTTTTTTTGTTTTACCTAATTTATCAAAATTGTTATTCCTCTGTAATTAATTAATCAATTAATGATGCATTAGTTGATAGAAATACAAAACCATTGGGGATTTTTGTATTGTTTTAATTTAGACAAAATAATACATCGAAAATAAACAGACAAAAAAAATATTACGTTTTCGCGATAAGAAATTAATATTTAATCAGTTATTTGGTTATTGTTTATAAATAAAAAAATTCGCAACACCACTGACTTTTTTTTTTATTACTTTCGCAAAGCATATTACAATGCTTTTGAGTATTTCGTATTTTCATCTCAATATTACTCTTTTCCTTTTTTTTTTTTTTTATATTAAAACATTTGAAAGGTTTTTTTCTTGTTCTTTCATCTTCTAATTAATTGGTTTTGATTAAAAAACAATCAGCTGTTTAGTTTTTTCTTTTTAAATTAAAAATAATAACAAACCAATCAATGACATTTAACAAAAACAAAAAATAAAAATGATTTTTCCCGTGTGAAAACGTGTTACACATATTTGTTAATAAATTAATAAAAAAAAAAAAGAAAAGAAAATCTCTTACGCCGCTAATGTTAACAGAATAAAAATAAGAAAAATTAAAAAGAAAATTATAAATAAACTCAACGAAAAAATACAGACAGAAGGAAAAAAAAAAGAATTTAAAATAAAAACAGTACACATACCTTTTATATAATAATTTTGTTTCTTAATTAATAAATTAAATTAAATAAAACTTCACAGAATAATTATCACACAAAAAGTTTATTTATTTGATTAACAAAATAAAAAAATTAATTAATAATTAAACCAAAATATAAATAATAATAAAAACAACAACAACAAAAATATCACCAAAACCACACTACACAAGATAAGACATTTTTCTTGCTTTTTTAGTTTCGCTGTGCGGTGCTGGTACTTGACGACTGCGGCAACGTCACGTCGGGTAAACTAAAAAATTAATTTTACTTTTTGATATTCGACCGTCGTGTGTGTTGTGTTTGAATGTGTTTTGTTATTTTATTTTATTTTCTTTTCTTTTTTCAAAAAAGCCCTGATATATTTAATTTTAGAATAAATGGATGCGCTCCTCTGCTGTTTTTAATATAAGAAAAATTATTTTTCTTAAAAGAATAAAAATTAATTTAAATATTTGTATTCAGTTTTTGTCAATTTTAGCTAATACTGCCGGTTCTTTTTGAAGTACTCACTTGATTGCAAAAGGCTCAGCTGAATACGTGTAAAAGTAACAAAAAAAAAAGGAAAAAAAAACACAAAATAACCAGACTGCTAAGACAGGAGACAAAATTCACAAAAGCATAGGAAAATAAGCTATATAATACATGTGATGCGATGTTGTTAATGCACGAGAGAGCGTGTGAAATTTAATTGATTTTGAGAGAATTATTATTATTTTGAAACAGAATTTTCATCTGTAGCTGCGTCAGAAAAATCTTTTTTGAGTAAAAAATCAGGAAAAATAATTTTCATTTTTAACGCTTTTAAAATAGAAAGAATTTGTTTAAGCGATTTTTCTTTATTTTGTTTTGTTTTATTTTTTTTTTGTATACCGTGACCATGTGCGTTAATGTTAAGCACGTTTTATTACTTTTCTGTACTTTATATTATTTTGTGTCACTATTTTCGCCATATCTTAATCATTTTTGTTTTTTGCTTTAAATTTAATTATGATTTTTATTCATTAATTAATTTTTATTATTTCAGATAGTTTTATATTTAGAGATTGTAGTGTGTCGGCCATTTTTACGGAATCTAGTTTGTTTTAGTTAATTTTTTTTTATATGTATTCATCTAACTTCCTGGTGGGTTATGTAGATTAAAATGTTTGTGATTTTAATTCTAAATATTTTTAGGCTTTTTATTTATTTTCTATAAATAATCCAATAATGATTTGAGTTTTTAGGAAATAGTCTTGTTTAGTTTTTAATTTAAGATAAGCAATAAAAGGTATACCGTGTAAAATGAGTATTGTTATCTTGCATGGTATTAGTTCTTTATTACATTATATGAGGACAAATACCTGATAAATATATGTAAATAAACTATTTATAAATCTAAAGAGCATTAAAAATGTATTGGAATTTTTTTTACAAATCTAAATCAAAAACTAAATCTGAAAATAATAATAATAATAAAACTATTTTTTATTGTTTTTTTTTTTTTGGTGTTCACAGAGAAGTCTTTTATTTAATTATTTATATCTCAATTAATATTTTTATATTTGTTTGAATTAATAACTTTTTTCTTTTTTTTTTATTTTTTACATAATTAATTATTTATAATTTTACACATTTAGATAATAATTTTTTATTTAATTTTATTAATTTTTTATTTAATATTATTAATTAAAGATCTTTTGTACAAATGCTTTTTTTATTATTATTAATTATTATGATTTTAGGCCAACTATTTTATGTTTTGTGGTTACTAATTTTTTTTAGATAAATAGGTAAATTTATTTATTTAATTAGAAAAAAAAATAAAAAAAAAATATTCTCAGAAGAAAAAATTCGGTTAAAATACATCAAAAATTGTTTTAAAAAATTATTTTAAATTCCCTGGGTGTTATATTTTTCAAATATTTACCTATTTATCTCTATTAAAAACTATAATAAACGCCACTTATTGCTATTCATTTTTTATTTTTTCTTACACTTTTAGCAACAAAGAAAAATCCTTTTGTTAACCCCTTTAACATGTAAAGTTAAACGAACATTTATAATTAATTTTTTCATTACATTTATATAAACTATTAGGGAGGATTAGATTTTTATTTTTTTGAAGCGTCCGTATTAATTATAGCATTTGATAAATATTTCTTTTTTTTTTTTTTTTTAGAAACTCATTTGCGCTTCGAGTTTTTTTTTTTTTTTTTCATCCATCCCTAATATAGACACTTAATTGTTAATCAGCATTGTTTATTAAATATTTATTTTATCTTAGCATTTTGTTAATTATCATTTAATTATAATTAACGTATAATTTTTGTATAATAATGCTATATAAATAATAAAACAAAAACCTGCAGCTAAATAATTTTTTAATAACTAAAGGGAATCCAGAAAAAAAAAAAAAACACAAAAAATATTAATTAAAATATCCACTTCAATTAATTATAATTGTTTTTATTAAATTCCCTTCATTTATATATAAATATATATATATGGATATCAGTAATAAAATTTCTCAATTGATTTATTGTAAATAATAATGATAATAATAAAATATATAAATATGAATGTCAACAGCAGATATGAGTTTATTTTCCAAAAAAAAAAAAAATAATCGTATAAAATTCAATAATACAAAAATAATGTTTGCTTAAATTTATTTATATTACATAAAGAGCATATAATTCTTTCTTTCTTTATTTATTTAAGCATCATCATCAGCATTTTAAACCACAAAAAAAAAATATATAAAAGAAAAATCTGTCTTGAAAAGCATCTTAATGAAAATAATTTTAATTTCTTATAAAATAAATTCTGCTGTTGTCATTTTGTGTAGGCGAATTAATTATGTGAGCTTATTGAAATATAATGCATTACAGAAAATATACTTAAAAAATAGAAGAAAAATAATAAACATTTTAAAGGCAAACAATAATTAATTAATGTACAAAAACTAAATAACAAATATAAATAATAATATTTAGCTGAAATTACAACATGAATTTGTCTTTTTGGCTGTTTTATAAAATGCTTTACTTTGTATAGATAATTGTTCTGATTTCCCTACTAAATCATCTAATTTTTCACCACGTTCAAGAACAGCCTCTATTGTATTTCTAAGTATAATTTTTGTTTCATCTAAATCACCTTGTATTTTTGTTAATGCATCTGCTTCTCGCGGATCCTGATATTTACTTAAATATGCTGATATTTGAGTAAAGTTTATTGTTTGATTGTTACCAGTTTGCCATTGATCTTGAGATATTTTAGCACCAAAATCATCCATGACTTTTGTTAATAACGTATGAGCAACGCGACCTGGATACTCATGATCAGCAATTAATATTGCTGATAAACAATCTGCACGAACATAAACATGACACATGTAGACATCTTGTTTGACACTTTGTCGTGCTGCCGCCGGAGTTCTTTCCACAATTGTTTTACTTGCAAATCTAAAAGAAATTAATATTTTTTTCACATTTAATTAAAAAATCTTAAAAACATATTTAGGTATTATTACTCTATAAACTCTTGAACGGAACCTCGTTGAAAAAATGAGAAACTTTGCAAGTCATATGCTGCTTTCAATAATCTTGCGTCATGTGGAGATTTATAAAATACACTTAAAGCATATAATTTAACCATTTTATAGTTTTTTTTATTGTTTAATTACTATTAATTTCTTATTTTATTTTTAATTAATTTACTAATTTGAATTAACTTTAATTTTTTTTTTATTAAACTCTCATTTGTTGCTGGTTTTCTATTAAACTTCACTTAACTTTTAAGTTAGTAAAATACAATATTATTTATTATTTTAAAAAAAAATGATTTTAGTTTATTATTCTTAAGTTAATTATATTATATTAATAAAAACTTTTCTCTTTTACAAACATATATGTATGAAGTTTCTTTAATTATTTTTTTGACATTTATGAATCACGTCATTTCTAAACTACAACAGATGTACACTGTAAATATAAAATTTAAATTATCGGTTAAACCGTTTCGTAAAAATAAACAAATATATTTTTTATCGTTGATAAAATAAATAATAATAATCTTTAATAATTTTAATTTTAATTAATAATATGATATATGTCTGATTAAAGAATATCTTAATATATTTAATAAATATGTGTTAGAAAATATAACTGTTTCAAACTTATTGGTTTTATGACATTGACATATCGCTGTTTAAATTTGTATTATTATACTGATAATATTATCATTATTGTTAATATTTTCTGTTTTTTTTTTTTTGTAAAGATATATTTTAAATAATATGTCGTTAACGTTTGATTCTTGTCGTATTTGTTTAAAACTAGGCAATATATCATTATTTGAAAAAGATAGTAATTATGCAAATAAAATAATGTTGCTAGCATCTATTGAAGTAAATATAACCTTACTTTTATTTACTAGATAATATAATAATTATGTTACTTATCAATTGTTTTAGATATGTAAAGGAGATGGTTTGCCTTCGGTTATATGTACGAGCTGTTTAAATGAATTAGATGCTGCAAATACTTTTAAAGAAAAAATTGTAACAACTGATAATAAGTTAAGGCAAATAATTAAATATATAAATAATAGTCCGCAACATAACGAAAATGATTCTTATGTGTTATTAGAAGATGTTAAGGGAGTTGATATTTTGGAAATTAATAAAAACTGTATTATTGATATTGGAAATAATGAGGAGTTAGAAAATAGTAACAATGAAACCCATATGAAAATTGAAATTGAATCAACAGCAACAAGTTTAACACACAATAAACCATTGAAAAAAAATGTTAAACGAAAGCTTAGTAAAAAGGATCAAATAAAACAAAATAATGAATTAAGAAATAGGAGTCATGATGAAACCCCAAGCAATAATTTGAATAAAAAAAATAGAGATTTATCCAGAAAACATATGTGCGACACTTGTGGTAAGACATTTATAACTATAAGCAATTTAAACGATCATGTACGAATACATTCTGGTGATAAGCCATATGTTTGTCCAAATTGTGGTCAAAGGTTGGTTTGCTTTTTTTGTTAAGAGCAAAATAATAATATTAATAGTTAATATTAATTAAGAGCAAACAAGTAATTTTTTTTTTTCGTTTGTAGATTTTCTCAAGCTGGGCATTTGATGGTGCATTCAAGAACACATACTGGACTAAAACCGTATCAATGTAATATTTGCAATCGTTCATTCACTGTTAGTAATGGTCTCAAAAAACATATAAGAACGCACACAGGTTATTTTCCAATCAATATCATTTCGTAATAGAAGACAAAATATTAATATTTATGCTCCTTACAGGTGAACGTCCATATTTATGTAGCGTATGCCAGAAAACATTCGTTACCTCTTATCATTTATCAAATCATTTTAAACGACATACTGGTGAAAAGAATTTTAAATGTGATTGGGCTGGATGTACATTAAGTTTTGTAAATATAAGCGAAATGAAAAGACATCGTGTACGGCATGATAAAAAAAAAGAATCAAAATAATAAAAATTGGACATTTGTTTAACTTAATCCGCTAAGGTTTAAGCACTATTGTGAAAATTTCTTATCGTGAAACAGAATTTCATACATTTTGAAGTGCATTACAAAGGAATATAAATACTACAATAATTGATGGAAAGTAGAAATGTATTATCTTTATTAACAGTTCCGGCAATAAAAGTAAGAAGGAACATATATATCGTTAATTGGAATAAATATATACATACTCGAATCAATGTATTCACTCCATAAAAACTGATTAGTTATTTTTATAAAATGTATAATATAGGCAATTTCACATTGAAATGCATTTATTTTGTTAAAAAATTTTCATAAAAAATAAAAACATAACTATGAATTACAATAAACTTCACTTCTATTTGTCATTTTATTCTTCATTTTCATTTTGTATTAGATTGCTTTTGTATTATTTATTTATTTAATTAAAAAAAAATTATAAATATAAATAGTTATAAATAAAGCGAATTTATATAATTATAAATGTGAATTAGTTCTTAATTATTGTTTTTATTTACATTTAAAAAAAAATGTTAACGCCAATATAAAACAGTTTCATTACATTGTAATAAAAAAAAAAGAAATTCTTTAAACACATGAAATATTTTTCCTTTTTTGACAATTTGCAATATTCTTATTAATTAATTGTTGATGTATCAAAATAATAGAAATAAAATTTTGTTTAAACATAAAAAATTATTATAATAAATACAAAGCACGTATGTAATTTTGTATAGTTGTAATTGTTTTTGTTTTTTATTATCAAATTTTATTCTTATTTATTTTTTTGTTTGTTTGTTTGTTTTTGTTATTAATTAATAAAAAAAAAACAGAAGCAATATTATAAGTTAATTAAAGAAATAATATAACGAAAAATTCGTAAATATGTTTAAAAAGAATTCGATATCAAATTACGATAGTGATACGGTCAGTTTTTTTTTTTTTTATTTATTAAAAAAAAAATTTTGTTTTTCTTTCTTTCTTTTTTATAAACAATAAATTAAGTCATAAAAATTAAAAAAAAAAAATTCCCCATAATTATGTTTGAGGAAATAATTTTTTTTTTATGTATTTTCATTTTGTAGAAGATGTCTTCGTCAACAGGTAAAAGAAAGGAAATATATAAGTATATAGCACCATGGCCCTTATACTCTATGAATTGGAGTGTACGACCGGACAAACGATTTCGATTGGCATTGGGTAGTTTTGTTGAGGAATACAATAATAAAGTACAGATCATTAGCTTAGATGAAGAAACAAGCGAATTTACAGCAAAAAGGTAACTTTTATTACCTCCGTTAATTGGGTTTTCTATAAATATTTATCTAATCTTTTAGCACATTTGATCACCCATATCCAACGACAAAAATTATGTGGATACCAGATTCAAAAGGAATTTACCCAGACATGTTAGCTACAAGTGGTAATTTATAAACAAATTATTTATGAAAGCTACAAAAAAAGCTTAAAAATTATTCTTTTATTATATAGGCGACTATTTACGATTATGGCGCGCTGGTGAACCAGACTCACGTTTAGAATGCGTCTTAAATAATAATAAAAACAGTGATTTTTGTGCACCGTTAACGTCGTTTGATTGGAATGAGGTAGATCCAAATTTAGTCGGAACTTCGTCTATAGATACGACATGTACAATATGGGGCCTAGAAACAGGTCAACCTTTGGGCCGTGTAAATTTGGTCGCAGGCCATGTTAAAACTCAATTAATAGCACATGATAAAGAAGTTTATGATATTGCATTTTCACGTGCTGGCGGTGGCCGTGATATGTTTGCATCGGTCGGTGCTGATGGATCAGTTAGAATGTTTGACTTAAGACATTTAGAGCACTCTACAATTATCTATGAGGTGAAATAATGATTTTTAATTAGCGATGTTTTGGTTGTAAACTGGGTTTTTGTTTTGTCTTTCTAGGATCCAGCACACACACCTTTATTACGTCTTGCGTGGAATAAACAAGATCCAAATTATTTGGCTACAGTAGCTATGGATTCATGCGAAGTAATAATATTAGATGTTCGTGTACCATGTACACCAGTTGCGCGTTTAAGTAATCATCGAGCTTGTGTTAATGGAATTGCATGGGCACCACACAGGTTATTATTTTCTTTAATTATTTGTTTGTTACAAATTATAATTTGTTTTTGTTTTACTTTTAGTTCATGTCACATTTGTACAGCTGGTGACGACCATCAAGCTTTAATATGGGATATACAGCAAATGCCACGCGCTATAGAAGACCCAATACTTGCCTACACAGCAGCTGAGGGAGAGGTTAATCAAATACAATGGGGTGCAACACAACCAGACTGGATAGCTATTTGTTATAATAAAGCTTGTGAAATATTAAGAGTTTAATTTATATTTTAGAGAATTTTTATTTTTTTTTTATACTGTAAAAGAAGGAAGAAAAGAAAAAAAAACAAGATTACACATCGGAACTCATTTTTTATTTTTATTTTTTTAATTTTCATTATTATTATTATTATTATTGTTGATATTATTATTGTATGTAAATCAATCACCAATGATAATAATATTGAATATTAATTATCTCACAAATTTATTCTATTTACATAATAATTAGATTTAAATGTATTTTGTGATAGAATTTACAGTGTTTTCGTTTTGTTTTTAATTGCTGATTTTTTTTTCTAATGAAAGTAATTATGTGCACCGGATATTAACATAAATTCTTTTTTTTTTTTTTTTTTAATTATATGAAACCCCTAAAATTAGTGCGTCGTCTAGACGCGTTTGAGAAATTATAATTTAAAATAAACAATCATTAAAATAATTAATAGGATTAAAAATCTTAAATTAAAAAATTATTGATTTTAAATTTAAATAATTTCTAATACTTTATAGACTTGAATTTAATTTAATTAATGAAATAGAACAGAGAGTTTAATAATAAATAAATAATTAAATAAAAATATTTATATAATCAAATGAAAACAAACACACAAACAAATAAATAAAACCCCGATAATTTAATTAATAAAAAGTAATAATAAATAAATTAAATATTAATATTTTTAATAATTTATTTTGTTGTGTTTTTATTATTATTTTATTTTTCCCATTTATATTACATTACATATAAATAATATTAATTTATATTTAATAAAATTATATAATGAAAAATTAATGTTTTTGTTTTGTTTTTTTTTTTTTTTTTTGGTGACTTTATTAATTAAAATTATTTATAAGACATGACGTAAAATCTTTTAATTAATATTATTATGATAAATTGCGGTTTAATTGATGAGATATTAAAAGTTTTGTCTGGACTAGATTATTTTATTTATGCACTCAATAAATATATAAACTATATATTTATTTATTTTGGTTATTAAGGTTTCCGGTTTTTTTTTTTTTTTTTTTTGCATTTTCGTTAATTATTATTATGGGAAATAAAATTTAATTGGCTACTGAAACAAAGATTATTTTTTTTCATGAATTTTACCTTTATGACCCAAGCTTTAAACCTTTTTATTTAAATAAAAAAAAAAATCCCAAATTTTGATAATTATAATAAAATAAAATTTCCCAAAACAAATTATCTCTATCCCATTTGTACACATTTACAATATTATATATTTGCCATCTCTTTTGAAAATATATATGCATATTAAAAAAAAAAAAAAATTATTACACCCACACATGTTAAACCTTTTTCTGGTTGATAAAAATAATAATAATAATAATAATAATCAGCTGATTATAATATAAAATATATAATACTTTAGAAGTGTTTTTCATTATGTTTGTAAATAATTCATTAATAAAAAAAAAAAAAAATGAAAGTAAATGAAATTAATTAAAATAATATTTTATTTTAAATATTAATTGATAAGCAGCCTTAAAAAATAAAAAAAACTAAAATTTAAAAAAAATTTCCTTTTAAAGTTTTTTTTTTTTTAAAACAGCATACGCTACTTTTGTAAGGCAAAACAAAAGAAGAATAATGCAAATCAAACAATTATTAATGACTTTAAAATAATGCCTGCACTAATAAAAGGTAATTAACAATTCGATAAAACAATAGTTAAAAAGATAAAAAAAAAAAAAAACAATAATTTAATTAACATATAGCGTTAATATTTGAGTGTTTTTAAGTTTTATTTATTTTCGTAAATACGATATAAGATAAAAATAAACGGTTTAAGCAAAAAAAAAAAAAGAAAAAAAGTAATAAAATAATGCACGACAACGTCAATGTGTTAGTTTAAACAAAAAAAAAAAAAAATTAAATTAATTTTATCATTAAAAAAATATGTATTTATGGTATTAGTGTAATTATAATTAAGATTGTGTTCGATAGATGGACACAAACTTAGATAATGTTTACAAACTTATATGTATAAAACGACAGTAGGTTGATTAATACTCAGTTTGAAAAAGTAATTCAAATCAGCAACAGTTAAACCGAGTTTATTTAAGTTTTTTTTTTTTTTTATTTATTTTTATTATTATTAATTTAAAACAAAACAAATTTAATTTTAATTTTAATTAAAGTGTTATAAAGAACAAATCAAAATGAATAAATCTGATTGGGAGAATCATCATGAAATACAATTATTTCGTGACTACTTAAGAATACCAACTGTTCATCCGAATGTCAATTATGGTAAGTCGCATTAAATTATTTAAATTAATTAACCTTTTTTTTTACCTTTTTTTTTTTTTTTGTTTTTTAAAAACATAAATTAGATTTTTCAACATGCATTTTAAGTGAAAAAGCAAAAAAGCAAAAGTTATCCGAAAGTTTTTACCATTAATTTAAATTCATGTTGATTTTTTTCATCATATTTTTAGTTTAAGTCACTTAAATCTGAGGCTTTCTTTTGTTTATGTAATTATTTAATATTATTAATTATTATTAATATAAAAGTTCATTCATTTAGTTTTGAGAATAATAATAATAATAATAATAATAATAAACAAAACGGAAATGATTTGATTACAGTTCAGATAAGCGATTTTAAGTCAATAATTAAAGTTTTCTGTTAATAATTTTTTTTTAGATATTTTAAAGATTTATGATCGTTATGAACGTTTTTATATATTTTTCTAAATTTTTCTCTTTCATTGTAAATTACATTTTGTAACTAAATATGGTTATTAAGATATAATGTGATAAAGAAGCAAAAATATTGCTACTAACTAATCTTATCATTTTAATTTTTTATTTCTTTTTTTTTTTTTAATTGTATTTTAATATTGTAGTCTATGAGATTTTATTATCTTTAATAATTCATTTTAATGTTTAATTAAGTATTTTTGCTGGTAATTCTTAATATGAATCAAATGATTTTCTTATTCTGAATAAAAATTTCGCTTTTACTAGCATTGGGTTTGTGTATTTGATTTAATCAACACAAATCAAAGTTATTTATTCTCCAAAAAAATATCGGTTTGAGTTTTTAATAAGTAGGGTAATATTTGTATATCTCTGGTTTAAATATATGATTTATTCACCACAAATTTATTTTTAATTAATAATTATTATTAAAGAATTTGCAAAAATGAATTATATTAATTAAAAATGTCATCAGCTAAAATTTTTTTATCTAAATTAATAAAAATAATAAAAAGTCATTTATATTATTATATTGATTTATGAGGCCTAAGGTAAAATATTTAACAAGTAATACTGGAATTATGCGCTCATTGTTGCTTTATTGTCTGTTATTTTTCCTTATATGAAATTAATTTATACGGACAGCAGGGCCGTTAACACAAAATTAAAATCACACTACGTTTATATGTTTTACCACCTTTTCTATTTAGATTTTTTTTTTTTCTTTTCTTTTTGCTTTTGCGGAAGATTTACGCCCTGAAACGAAAGTGTTTCTTTGTCACGGATCTGCATAGTTGCACAGAGTTGATTGCATCGCTTTGTTTATTTTTTATTAAATAATAAATGATGATAATCAAAATCTGTATCAGGAAATTTCTCATTAATGCCAATTTAAAAATTAAACACAAAATCTAAATTGAATAATGTTTAACAAAAAATTTCTTTCATTTTGTCGGTGGTAGATTCGTGTATACAATTTCTAAAAGACCAGGCAGCTAGTTTAAACTTAACATGGAAAGTGTATTGTCCGGGTGGTGACGATAAACCGATAATTGTTCTAACATGGTTGGGTACTGAACCTGAATTACCAACAATTGTGCTTAATTCCCATATGGATGTAGTACCGGTGTTTGAGGTGAGTTTAAATTTTTATTCATTTTTAAACTTTTACAAAAATGTTGATCTTTTATTTTTTTGTTTTTAAAGGACAAATGGACACATCCACCGTTCGCTGCAGATATGGATGATAGTGGCAGAATCTATGCACGTGGTGCACAAGATATGAAATGCGTTGGAATGCAATATCTGGCTGCAATTCGATCATTCAAAAATGACGGAATACAATTCAAGCGAACAATACACTTGATTTATGTACCTGGTGAGTAGTAAACTGAACTGAATAAATTAATTTAATAAAACTGATAAAAATAAATTCTAGATGAGGAGATTGGTGGACGGACAGGAATGAAATTATTTGTACCGACCGAAGATTTTAAAGCGTTAAATGCGGGCTTTGCATTAGATGAAGGAATTGCATCTCCAACAACCGTTTATCCTGTTTTTTATGCAGAACGCAGTATTTGGCGTAAGTGTTTCACCGCATATTCTTTGTTTCTTCATCATTGTTCGCTATAATAAATGGCTTTCGAAATAATTAGATATTGATTTGGAGTGTACGGGAACCCCTGGACATGGCTCGTTGTTACATAAGGGTACGGCCGGTGAGAAAATTCGTCATATAATTGATCGCTTTATGGATTTGCGTTTGTATGAAGAGAAACGTTTGGAGAACAATCCGGAAATGCTGATCGGTAATGTGACAACGATTAATATGACTTCATTGGATGGTGGTGTCCAAAGTAATGTTGTGCCACCTGAGTTACGTGTTGGCTTTGATGTGCGTATCGCTATTGATGTGGATCACGATGAATTATTGGAGAAAATCAATAAGTGGTGTGAGGAAGCTGGTGGCGGCATTAATATTTCATTCACACAAAAAGATCCCTATGTGATACCAACTAAATTAGATGATGATAACAAATATTGGAATGCATTTAAAAGTGCCATTACTGAGTTGTAAGTATTTCGTTTCCTCGTCTTTTCGGAATAACTCAAATATTTTATAATTTTCTTTTATAGGAATCTATCAATACGTACACAAATATTTCCAGGTGGAACAGACAGTCGTTATATAAGACAGGTAAATTATTTTAATTTTTTTTATTTTTACGTGCCGTTAGACTAATTTATAAATATTTTTGTTTTGTTTTGTTTTAATTATAGGCGGGAATTCCAGCGATTGGATTTTCCCCAATGAACAATACACCAGTTCTGTTACACGATCACGATGAATTTATAAAGGCGGACACATATCTTAACGGAATCGAAATTTACAAAGTGATTTTGCCAAAAGTTGCCAACGCTTAAAGAATAATTTTTAATCATGGAAAGTTACACCAAATATACAAAAAACGCGACCGGATAATAATTGAAAAAAAAAAAAAAAACCATAAATAATTTAAGAGAATGAAACTGTTTAAAGTTACATCCGCTTTTGCTTGTAAGTTAAAATTTATCAATGAAGTAAATAAATTTCAATAAAAAAAAAAAAAAAAAATTATTTTTTTATTTTCTTCGATTAAATTGTTTACTGCGATAATACAACGATCTCAATTCATAAATACGTATACGGAAATTATGACTTCTTGTGATACTGTTACAAGAGATGGAACAGTCTAACCAGTCGTCTTTTCTACCAAAGTTAATTTCCAAACGTTTGAAACTAAAGTTCACAGAAGTCTTAAAAAACAAATCCTTTAATTCATTGTTTTTGCTTAGGTCATTCGTAACAGGAGAGTAAAGTTCAATAGGTACGCGATCCATTCACCATTTAACACTATTCTGATCCTGTAACCTGTACGCTGTAATTCAGAAAATGAATCGTCGACTTTAATAACAGAGAATATATAAATATTAAATAAAAGGACAATTTATAGTATATATATTTTTCATTTATAATATTCAATAATCAATAATTAATTAATTAATGTTTTTTTTTTTGTTTTTTTTTTTTTTTATTAAATTTTTTGGCTTTAATTTTCTTTTTCGTCTTTTTCTTTTATAATTTTTTTATTGAAATAAAACAATTTTTTTTTTCTCTCTTCATTATTTCTCTAATTTTCTTATCTCTTATTTTCTTTACTATTTATATATTTATAATTAATTAAAATCTATTTATATATTCAATTAATTTATAATTAACTTAAAAATGTTATTTATTTAATTTAATTTATTACATTAATTAAATATTAAATGAACAACAATAATTATATAAGATATATAATTTTTTTTTTTTATTATTATTATTATTATTTATTTAATTATTTCTTAATTAAATACAAAAAAAAAAAAAAAAAAAAAATTAATATCAATAGTTTTCTTTCTTTCTTTCTTTTATTTCTTATTTAATTAAATATAATTTTGTGATTTTTATTGACGATTAAAAAAAAAAAATAAAATAAAAGGGGAAAAACACCTTTTAGGCAGTTATTAATTAAATTTAATTAAGTAGAAATAGCTAATTAAAGAAAATCAATGAAAATCACATTTGTCTATTGCATCAAAGCAGTTAGTTGTATTGGATTTTCTATTTAAAATGCAGTAGAGCCAGAAGCTCACACAATGGGTAAATTCGGCTTAACCAAAAATGTTTTCATTCAATTTTAAGTAAAAACAAAAAAAAAAAACAAAAAAAAAAAATTAACGAACCAAAATGATAGTCAGAAGCATTAATAAAAATAAAACCAATAAGGCACACAACACAAAACTGTACGAATTATTAAATATCTCTTATATGCCGTAGTTTATCTTTCAATAAAATCTTCTTTCGGTTTTACTTCATTCACTTTGATAAATAATAAAAAATTAAAAATGAAAAAAATTATTTACATAAAAAAAATAGACAAAGAAAATTAAATGCATTATTCTGTCTGTTTGATTACTGTTCTCCATCATTACGCTAGTTATTTGTTTATTTAATATTTATTTTATTTTATTTATTTTGATATAAAATTATTAAATAAAATTTTAAAAAAGAAAAAAAAAAAAAAAACCATTTGAGTCAATACGTCATTTTACAATTATAGCAGTTTAGCAAATACATAAACCGATTTACACTCATATGGCTTCTTCTCTCGATTTACAAAAAAAAAAAAAAAAAAGGAAAAAATCCACTCATAATCACTTAAATCTATATTATTCTGAGGTGGAGAATAGTTAATCATATCGAGATATATTCGTATGAGTTAATTGTTTTAATATAATCGGTGTCTTAACATCATATCACCAGATTTTTTCCTTTAATGAACTTGAAACAACATCCAAAGTAGTGCAAATACTTAAAAATTTTCTCATTTATCAAAGACACAAAAATTATTTTTCACATTATTAATTAAAAATATTTTTCTTTCGGGTTTTTCTTTTAAATTTCTAGAATCTTTTAATTATTATAAATTTCTACTATATCGTTTAATATTTATTATTAATTTTTATCATTTTCTTATACTATAAGTATAACATTAATTTAAATATAAAAATTATTTCTTAAAAAAAAAAAAAATTGTGTAGTCTTCGCTACAGTAAATAAAATAAAAAGTGTCTTTGCTAACAAAACAATAAAAACTATGATTTGAAAAAAAAAAATAAAAAGACGAGAAACTGGTATAATATTGTATAGCAAAGACACACCAATACAATAATTACTTTTTAATTAACTTTATCTCATCCTTAATAATAATATAAATACTTTACATTATCTGCTAAACAGTTAATAAAATTAAAATAGTCAAATGAAAGTAAGTAAATAATAATAATAATAATAAATTCAGTCAGATTACTAATAAAAATAATAATTAATATAAATTCACATTTTATTATAATTTTCGTTAGTATATGAGATAATGTTATTAAGTTAAATCGTTAATTATGCTAATTTCATCTCATTTATTAATTTTAATTAATGTAAACCAACTTAATTCTAATTTCACTTTTATCACACACTCGCACGCACATACAAAAGTCGTTAATTTTTTCGTTAATCCTTAATTTCATTTAGACGACGCGTCAACTGTTTTATTTATTTTAATTAATTAATAAATAAAAAATTTTAAATTATTATTATTTCATTTTTTTATATAACAGTCTCATTTGTTTTTTGTGAGTTCTCGTCGTTTTGATCGTCGAGTATAGTATTTTCCTGTCAGACAAACGACGAGAAACCGGGCAGTGGGGCTCGCGACCGTGCCATATTATTAACAATAATTTGTCCACCATTTAAACTCATAACGGCACTACCCTCCGGCTCTGAATCTGTATAACTACTGTAATTACGTACTGGCTTTTGTCGCTTCCACGACTGTCGCAATGAATCATTTACATTTGCATAATGATTAACAAACGAATGGGGATCACTGTGAACACTTTCATTTTCACTTTCCGAATGCTAATAAGAACAAAAAAAAAAAAAAAATTTAATTAATTTCATGTTACTTAGAACAATAAAACAAAGGAGCAAAATATATACCTGAGAATCGGTTGAGCTGACTTCTGAAGGTTTTTCGGTGACACTACTATCATCAGGATTCTCGTCGTAACATTTTAAACTTTCTTCGTCGCTGTGATACGCAACTGAAGCAGGTGAAGGCCTTGGTGGAGATTTTCCTAATGATGCTGCAGCTGCCGATTGATGATGCATTAATGACTTTCGCCCTAATGTGCCTAGTGTTCGTCGACCCAGAGTACCTGCACTAGTTAGAGTACCGTTTCCACTTCCGATACCATTTCCGTTATTATTGTTTAAGCCAAGACCGCCACCACCACCACCATGTCGAGATCGATATAATTCTAATGCCAACTCTTGACGATCATCAATTGACATCGCCATTGATTCCTCTAATGTTTTTTGTGCTTCCTCTAAAAAGATCAAAGCCACAAATTGATTAGTACCGTTAACAGCGTAACCGTTTTTATTACAACTTACGCTTATATTTGTAACTTTTACTCTTAACACATAATACAGCAATAACCATAATAATAATAATAATTGATGTGGCTGCTAATGCTACCATAAACCATGTTTGTCGATAAAATGGTTTATGCTGTAAGTAACCATATTCTAAATATAATTTTGATGGAGTACGGACAGCATCATCCGAATATACCGGATACGATATACCAAATTTATTATATGCAATAACACGAAATTTGTATGCCGTCGAGGGTAATAAACTTTGATAACTTATGGTAAAATCCTGTATTGGGCCACTTGTTGTTTTCACAACTGTCTCCCATCGTGAATCATCTGTTAAAACAAAAACGAGAAAAATAAAAAAAATAAATTTATTAAAGTTTTCATTGGATTCAAAACGTAAAAACAAAACTGCAGAACTAAAACCAGGATTATTATTTTTTGTTAACAAGCAATTAAATGTATTAAATGTAAAAATAATAATTAAAGGATTAGTGATCATTACAAACATATTCCACTAAAAACAATTAATTATTCATTTAGTAAATTTAGTTAGGTAAATTAAAAAAAAAAAAAAGAAACGTCTATTAATCACGTCATGATTGGAGTATAGAAAAAAATAAAATTAAATGGAAAATGAAAACACCCAAAATCAACATACAAAAAATTAATAAACAGACAGACAGACAGACATAAGAATGAGGAAAGCTTTCACCATAAAATTTACTACTTACGATTTAAAAATTGTTCCCTGTCTACAGTATTTTTAATTTTATTTATTTTGAAAAATTACAAAACGTGCAATAGATTTATATTATTCGTTGGTTTATTTTTGTATTGTATATTCGCGATTTTAAATAATTTTTTATTTTTTTTTTTTTTTGGGAGATGATAGTGGGCATGAAAAAAGAATTAATTTTTATTATTAATTAATTTTTTTCTTGTTTTGTTTATAATAAAAATTAATTTAATAACCATAATAAACCACTAATATTGAATTACTTTGATTGAACTTATTGGAAATTACCTTTCTTTTTGCTCTCAATGTAATAACCTAAAATAGGTCCACGTCCAGATGGGCCGTTCATCCAATGTAACTCAACACTTGATACGGTTTTAGCAAGAATTAATTCACGCGGTACTATTGGTGATCCTTCCTGTGGGCCAGTCGTAACATTACCACTTATCGGTGGGCCATAATCAATTGTTTGTGCACGTACTGTAAATGTGTATGTAATCTCTTCTTCTAAATTTTGCACAATTAAACTTGTGCCGGTCACTTTTTGTTTCACTTGCTTACTGAATTCTATATTGAAAAACAAAAAATAATCAGAAAATCATTAAAGATATTTAGGCAACGACTTACTTTCGTTCTCCTCTGTTGTTTCATATGTCACAATATATCCTAAGATATCGCCATTACGGCGTTTTGGTGCCTCCCACGAGACCAATAAACTCTGCATTGTAATTTCATTGAAATGCAATTGACCTGGGGGGCCAGGTAATCCTTGAAGTGTTTTAACAATAATTGGAACTGATCGTGGACCATCACCAGCCGGATTAAAGGCTAAAATTTGAATACGATATTCAGTAAATTTGTCAAGAAAGACAAGACTATGTGATGTAGTTGATGCTGGAACCACTTCAATCTCTTCTTCGTGTTTGCGCCCTTCCTCCAATTGCTGAGGTGACTCCGTTACCAAATAAAATATTTTGTAGCCAAGTAAATCACCATTCTGCATATTTTGTTGAGGCGGTTTCCAGCGTAAACGAACTTCAGTGGATGAAACAGGAGAACCATCAACGGATCGCGGTTCTCCAGTTGGCACGGCTTCACCAACATAAACGGCTACTGGCGGTGTAGCTGGTCCAGCGCCTTGGGAATTAAATGGTAACACAATAATTTCGTAATTTCGGTCTTGCGTTAGATCACTAAGAATTACAGAATCCATCGCAATTCCCATAACTTCTTGTTTTGGTGTAGCTTGCAGAGCTGTAGGAAAATCTGATATTTCTTGGAATAAGACACGATAACCTCCCGTTGCCGAATCGCCATTCCATATTGACTTGTCTAATGGTTGCCACTGAACCCGAACACTTGTGGTTGTTATTGGGACGACTTTTAAATTGGATACACCTTCGGCGGGCGCAGCTGGTAATGTACGTACTTCAATACTTTCACGACTAAATGTGGATGGACCTAAATCATTTGTTGCTTGTATGCGGAATTGATAACTTGTGTGTGGCTTTAATCCAAAAGCTGTGAATGAGGTAACACTAGGATCAACCCTTTCTGGGATGAGAGTCCATGGTCCTTCATTTTCTCTAAGCTGAACGATGTAATAACGAAGAGGTGCAAAGCCATCGCGGCCAGGAGTCCAGTTAAATGTAATTTGATGTGCTTGTACTTGACTGCGTGAGATTTGTGGGGATGATGGTGGCTGCGGACGTTCACGATTATTTGTTGTATAAACCAATACGGTAGCAGTTTTGCCCCATCCTAATCTTGTTTGAGCGGTTACACTGAACGTGTAATAACGTTCAGCTAATAGTTGTGTTGCACGGAATGTTCTATCTGATGGTGGAAATTCTCGACTGAAGTTGAGATTTACAGATCCATTCAACGAGTATGTTACTTTATAGGCCAAAATTTCTCCATTTGGTTCTTCAGGCACATCCCAAATAATTCGCGCTGTACTAAATGAAACATCAGGAAAAGATACATTTGATGGTGCACCAGGAGAATCTTCAAATGTTTGCACACGAATTGGAGGGGTACTTAAAGCTCCATCTCCTAGTCGTGTAAATGCAAGAACTTGAATGTGATAAACAACAAATTTCTTTAATTCCGTCAATGTCGTCGTGAAAGTGGAATTATTTTCAATAGTTTTATGAAGTACAGCATCTCGAGCAGCTGTTCCGTAGAAAACTTTATATCCATCAATTTGACCGTTTCTATGTTCTCGTGGCACTTCCGACCAACGCACAACTATTGTGGTTGACGATGTTGAATTTGCTTGAACGTTAATTGGTCCAAAAGATGGAACTGCTTCACGTGTACGCTCCGTTGCTTTTGGACTCTCTTTAGACCCTCCAACATCGTTGCAAGCGCTCATTACTATCTCGTACACAGTCCATTCTTCAAGACCATCTAAAACATGAGAATTTGCGGTATGATCTTCAATAAGGACGCTTAATGCTGCTCCAGCAATTCGTTCCGTGCCGGTTGCGTCAACATTACGGTACGTTATATTGTATCCCCGTGGATTACCAAACCATTCGGATTGTTGCAAAGGAATCCAACGGACACGTAGCTCAGTTGCGCTCATAGCACGTACTGTTACATTAAAAGGTGGGTGCATTGGACGTGCTTGTATCGTTTGAAAATCTTTTGTTGGCTCCGATGGCTCTGATGAACCAACGACATTTGTTGCGATAACACGTAAACGATATGATGTAAATGGCATTAAACCAGTTACTGTCAATGTTGATGCATCAGGATCCGAAACTTCATAAATTGTATACCATGTAAGATTTCGTGCTGTTTGTGCTTCAACAGTCCATGTGGTGATTGAAGAGTTGCCATCAAAACCAGGCGTAAATTGTAAAACAACAGAAAATGCTTCAATATTTGATAGCGCTAATTGGGCTGGAGGGAAAGGTAAAACAGGTTCAACACCAGATTGAATGGTCGCTGTTTTAGTTGGACCAGCTCCAACGGCCGTCCATGCAGATACTTCAAACCAGTAATGCGTTGTCGCCATTAATTGATTAACCCTTAAATTAGTATCTTCAGCTGTCAAATTGACAACACGTAATGTATCTGGACGATCCTTTATTTGATAACGAACTTGGTAGCCTGTTAATATGCCATTGATGTACTTTGGTGGTGTCCAAATAACCTTAACGGCACGATCAGACACTTCGTCAAATTGCAACAATGCAACTTCGTCAGGAACATCTTCACTGGTTTTAACATACACAAAGTCACTACGAACTCCATCGCCAGGATCCGTGAAGCATAAAACTGTAATATTGTACGATGAATATTTATCTAAGCCGTTCATAATAGCATTTTGTTCTGCTAAAGGATCCAACAGACTAGGTGGGACAGTTATCATTTTGGCTTCAATCTCATGGTGTTCTCCATCAATTAATTCATAACGCCAAGCTTGTATTTTGTAGCCTTGATTAATACCGTTGATTTGTTGCGGATTAGGAGGTTTCCACCACACATCAACCGAAGTTGAATTGATAGCAGTGACACGCACATTAGTTGGCGGTGCTTCAGGAATGCCTTCCTTGGTTTTAATTTTTGCACCATCCGTGAACATACCTACACCCATATTGTTATAAGCAGCAATTTGTACTACATAATCCTTCCACGTGATTAATTCTTGGATCAAATAATTTCGTTGTGCCTCATTTGTTATATTTTTTTCTGTCCACGGACTGTCATTATAACCGAACAAACGAAAACGAATAATATAACCAAGAATTTGCCCATTACGATGCTCTTCTAATGGTGGCTGCCATTGTGTTATAATTTCCGATGATGATCTTGCTGAACCGACAAAGCCAACCGGAGGTCCAGAGGGAGCTATTGATTTATTTGTAATAGTTTATTAAAAATACGTTCACAACTTGGTTTTTTGTATCTATCTGTAAGAACTTACCCTCCTGTGGTAAAATAATAATATTACTGGGCTCCGATGGAGAACCTTCTCCAACGCTATTCACAGCACTAACTCGAAACTGATACGCTGCCGCCGCTTTTAAATTTGTTAATAAAATCCCTCGTTGACCCGATGACACATTACTTAATTCTGTTACCCAATTCAATAATGGATCTGGTATTGGACCTATGAAATCTATAGTTAATATCGAACATTGATTGAAAGGGTGAAGGGGATAATTCAAAAGGATGAAAAATAGAAAAAAGCAAAACGATAAAATTTTTGTCATTTTTTTCGTTTCTTTTTTTTTTTTTTTTTGTATTGTTTACCTAATTCCGGAACTTCCCGTTTTTGTATAATAAATTTCAAAACGGGACTATTGCCATCGAAACCAGGTGTCCACGATACATTTACGGCACGCTGGGTGCCCGTGTCTATTCGTTCAGCTTTTATATTTGTCGGTGCAAATGGTAATTCTATAACACTTAAATGTGCTGAACGTGTTTCATTGCCACCAGGAGATGTTACCTTAAAAAAGTTTTACAGATTATTAGTAATCTGCTTGTCTATTAAGTTACTTTCATGAATATTTCTACTTACCACACATGAATATATTCCAACATCACTTGCACGTACAGCTTGTATTTCTAGCGTACCATCCCCTTGTACACCAATACGTTGTGAATTACCAATTGCAGCAGAACTAATATAAATAAAATAAAATGAAATTAATTAAAAACAAACAAAAATGGATAAATAAATGGATTTAAAACTTACACAGAATCACGATACCAGTCAATATTAAATGGTACAGATGGATCACTAGAAACTTTACATTGTAACGAGGCTGTATGGCCAAGCAGTACAATTGTGTCAACTGGTGGTTGGATTATTTGCGTACGTACTGTAACAATTTTTAGAGAACACACAATATTAATAACAGAAAAATATAAAGATGTGCCTTGAATTTTCGTTATAAAACAATTATCAATGCACACCACCAAGATCCAAAATAAATAAATAAATAAAAAAATAAAATGAAATTAATGTTGTTTTTTTTTTTTTTTTTTAACATCACACCACCACACAACAGTTAACGAAAAAATGAAAGGAAATAACACAGAAAAACATAACACTTACCCATTACACCTAGCCATGCTTCACCGTTAACAGTACCAGCCTCATTTGAACGTTCACAACTATACAAACCAGCATCAGCTTCACGTACATTTGATATTAATAAGTCTCCAGTATCAATTATTTGTACTCGACCAGATAACTCAACAGGATATGTATCTATGTATTGGTTGGTTTATTTTTATAATGTTAGTAAGTTTTTTTTTTTTTTCATTAATTATTAATAATTAATTTATTTTTGTTGTTGTTGATTAAAACATAAAAATTCACAAGAAAAACGAAAAAAAAAAAAAATCTTTGATGAAGAGAAAAACACTTACTATTGTAAATCCAGGTAATATTTGGTGTTGGTGCGCCAACAGCACGACACATTAATGTCGCATCTTTACCATCCAGTACAGTAATATTTTGTGGTTCTATTTCCATTATTGGTATTGATGCTAGAAAATTTATTAATTTTTTTTTTATTTTATTATTAAAAATTTTTTTATTTCAGGTGAAACCACGTAAAATGGTTAAAATAAAAAAAAAAAAAACGAAAAAACTATTTTTAGGTGCATTTGTAAGCTAGTTAAAAAATTGAATTAAACTAAATTAATTAGTAGAAACAAAATGCAAGATGTTAGTACAGTGTTAAAAATTAATTAATTAAGTTTTTTTTTTTTTTTTTTTTTTGATAGAAAAGTGCGATATTTTTGTTTTAAAATACATTTGGGCCTCCAAATATGTTTTGGTTTTATGCATTCTTTACATTCTAGAAGCAGTCATAACTCTATAGATTACAACTTTTATGATTACTACGTTGAATGCTGCGATTTAATTCCATAATTCGCATTAATAGGATGTAGGTACGTCTGATGTTTAATTTTTTTTTTGTCAACTCCCTTCAATTTCTATTATCTATTAATTGGAGACTGTTCTGTTACTTTCTTCCTTGTAACACACTGAACCTAGTTTAATCACATCCGTAACAAAAAGCTCTTGGATGGAATTTAAAAAATTGTGATGCATTTTATTAAATAAAATCAGTGAAAAATAAAGAGTTTTCCGTAAAATAGCCATCTTCAAAATAAGTTTCACTTCACTCACTGAATTTTTTAATTTAATTCTTTTTTAATTGTATTAATTGAACGACTAATAAATCATTTTTCCTTTTCTTTTTTTTTTAATTTCAATTTTTAATCAAACATTATTGCATGCAGTATATATTTTTAGACGGTGCACGCTATTTATGCAGACGAACAATTATTATTAAAAAAAAAAAAAAAAAAAATACAGGAGAAATGTAAACTTATATAATAAACGTAATATCAAAAATAGTTAAAGAAAAGAAACGTAAACTTACGTAAATTTACAATTTTAATCGTTTCTTTAAATCATATTCAAACATAAATACAAAAACTTTATAATTGTGAATAAAAATTATTTAAATATTATTAATAAAAGAAGAAAATAGTTGTAACAAAGTAACAACGTGAGAAGTTAAGGTAAAAAATAAACCAAAGTCATCAAAAGGTAAATGAAACACGAAGAATAAAAGAAGGAAAAATGCCAAAAGTTCGTGCAAATCACGGTTTTTATTTTATTTAATTAATTTTTAATGTAAATTAAAACATAGTAACGAAAACAGAAACAAAAAAATCTTGGTAATTAAAAATAAATTAATAAAATTTATAAAAACTGCAGAATGTTGTCTTGAATGCTAAAGAAACTAACAAACAAACAAGAAAGGAAGTAAATAGATAGTGAGAAGAAGGCAAGAAAAATATTTCTTCTATGTTTGATATATATAAAACACAATAGAAACATTATTAACAAGCTTAAAAAAAAAAAAAAACGGTTTTCATTTTATCTTTTTTTTTAATCGAATTAAAGGTAAAAACTATTTGCTCCATTCAACAATGATTAAAACAATAACAAAACGAAAATCACTGTGCATTGAGAGCCATTCAAAACTAAACTACATACAAAAGAAACAAAAAAACAAAACAGTTAAAGAAAATGTACAAATAAAGAAATGAAAATGAAAGTACATTTATATCTGTAGCAAAAATTAAAAAAAAATATATATATAATAAAAAACTAATTAAAGGTAAAAACTAAGGAAAGGCATAAGAAAGAATAGGTGAGAAAAAGTGAAAATAAAATTTTCATAGCATAAAAATAGTTGTTGCAAAAAAAAAAAAAAAAAAAAGAAAACATTATCGCCATCTATAGCACACTAGTTGTGTTTTTCATCTTACACAATATTTGTACATGGTTTACAACTCAAAGTAAAATAAAAAAGAAAATTTAAATATCTAAGGTGCAAAAAAAAAAAAAAATTTTTTTAATAATTAAATATTATTTTACTCTTACTGCCTGTATCAAAACGAAATCCTTTACTATTTGAATTATTTATACTATTTATCGTTGATGATGATGATGAGGAAGAAGAAGACAATGATGATGATGGCGACGACGACGACGTAGATGATGCACGTACACGAATTATTCTTGGTTGTGCAAATCGTTTATTACGTTTTTTTATTGTTAATATTACATAATTATTATTATTGTTTTTATTAGTATTATTATTATTATTATTATTATTATTATTATTATTATTATTATTAACATTGTAATAATTATAATTTAAAAAATTAGTAGCAGTAGCGGTAGTAGTAGTAGCAGGTATAGCAGATAAATTAGTAGAACTAGTAGAACTCTTAAAATATTCTATATATCGGTAGGGCATTAATTAAAAACAAAAAAATAAACAAAATCCCATTTTAATTGATAATTTAATTAATAATAATTCATTAAAATTAAAATCAAATTTCAATAAAGTTTCAAAATGACAGAACATAATTACATAAAGACTTAAAAATATTAATTTAAATTAAACAAAATTTTTATTATAAACGTTTTACGACGCCCACGCATATTATGATTATTATTAAGAATTAAATTCAGTGGTTTTAAACCAGTTGACACTGCACATGTTGGCGTACAAATAGTTATATACAAAAAAAAAAAAACAATTAAAAATGTCAATAGTTTAAGTAAAAGTAAATATCTATCTCCATTATGTAAATTATTTTAACTATTTGCTACAATAAACTCAAATATTTAAATGAAATGAAAATTATTAAAAAGATTTCAATGCTGCCTCATTGACTAGCAAAAATCAACACGAAACGTGAATTATATTAAAAAGTCGTAGCATATTTAATTGATTTTAATTTGATTTATTTTGAATTATATTTGTTATTTTGTCTCCATTAATTATTTTAATAAAGCAAACTTAATTGAAATTAGTTAAATTGATTAATTGATTAATCGATTTTAATAAAGAAAAATAAAACTTACTTTTCACTTTTAACCAGGTGTATGATGATTTCTCACCAGCCTCATTGGATGCTAAACATTGAAACATAGCCGAATCATCCATTGTCAATTTTTTTATCATTAATGAATTGTCTTCGCGTACGGTATACCTTGGTTTTAATTTAACAGATTAGTACACAATAATTGACTAATTATAAAAATAATCTACAAACCTATCACCAGATAAATCCAATGCTTCAGCATTACGAAACCATGTAACGTGTGGTGGTGGCTCACCAGTAACATCACAAGGTAGTGATAACGGGGATCCATAATCACCTACTGTCTCACTTCGCATTTGAGTAAAAAATATTGGTGGTTCTTGCACAATAACAGACGCTGTAGATGTAACCGTTGGAAAACCACCACTTCGTAAACGAACCTTTAAATCAAAATGATTTTAAAATCAATGAAGATTTCAGCAAAACTAAAGATAAAAGCTAATTACCTGACATGTATACTGTCCAGTATGGGTTAAATTAACATATAATAAAGCTAATGTTCGATTCCATGGATCATTCAACGTATACGATATGCCAGCATTTTCTATTGGAACACCATCCTTAATCCATAACGTCTCCAACTCATGTAATGGTCGCGCATTTGCAATGCACTGCAAATTAACAGCCTCGTTTCCGCGTACTAACTTTTGATTTTCCGGATGAATTATAATCTCTGGTGCAATCTCACTATACTGATCACCGGTTACATTTAACCGTATAAATGCACTGTTCTCCTCTTTACCCAACTGTGTATTGATTGCCCTTGCACGGTACGCCTTCTGATCGAACTCATCTGTACTTAAAATTATTAATTGATTATGCTTAGTCACCGCATACTTAATATCGTAGTTCAGTGATGATTCATCGGTTTGCCATGTAACAGATGGTGGTGGCACTGATTCAATTGGTGACAAATCTAATATCGCCGGATGTCCAGATTCAACAGAAACACGTCGTTCGGATAAATCTTCGAATATTCCCATATCTATATAAAGGACAAACACAAATAAAATTATATTTTGGCTATTTAAATTAAACTTAAAAACACTTACATGCAACAACAACATCAATTTTTTCACTAAATATTGTTCCAGCATCATTTTTAGCAATACATTGATATGAGCCTGCATCCTCACGTTTTATATTATTTATACGATGAAAGAGATTTTTTGTATAATCATCAATTGGAACACCATCTTTTAGCCAGCGATACATTGGCTGTGGATAACCTAGGTAAATAAAGAGAGAAAACGTTATTATTATTATTATTAATCATTAGCATTTTAAAGTAATTATTATTAATTAATATACAAACAAGAGAACGATGTAAACAAAACTTAAATTAAAAATAAAATAGTGAGAAAATCGCTAGAATCTTGATAAGAGTAAAAAACGGTTAAATAAATTAACCAAAAAAAAAAAAATCGTTAACAAGTTAAATTCGCATGAAAATTACAAAGATGTCATTATAAAAAAGAAAAGAAAAAACCACCAAATCGTAAAAACTAATAACGCCATCCGCATAGCGTCTTTACAACAAAAACAGAAATAAATTTGATCTTTTTTTTTTCTGACTTGCATGGTAATATTATCCATAATTTAGCTACGGTTGTTGTTCTTGTCATTATTTTACATCTACATTTTATTAATTGAAAATAAACATTTTTAAGAAAGAATGAAAAAAAAAAAAAAAAAAACGTTACAGATGCTAAAAATCATACAAAAAACCACTGAGTTGTAAACAAATAATGAAACGAAATGATCTAAATTTGTTTGTTTCTTCTGTATAAACATTATCATCATTTGTGTAACATTTTTCAAGTCAAGTTGGAAAAAGAAAAAAAAGAGTAATGAAAAAAAAAAATTAATATCATTGTTGCCGGTTGGCTTAACATCACCTATGCTATTTCTTTGTTTCTTTTTTAATTTAATTGTTTACAAAGTAAGTAGACTGTGTGTGCATGTGCTTGTATTCGTTGTTGCTGTATTTATTAATTTTTATTTTATTTTCTTAAACTTTTTCCACTCATCTAGATGATTCGTTTATAAAAAAAAAACAACAAAAAAACAGCACACTAATAACATAAAATAATCATAGTTGGTGGTCGTTGTCTTATCATCACCACCATCATCATCTTTGTTATTATTATTATTATTATTATTCATTCTGATTATTAATTTTGGGAAAGTTAATTATTATTAAAAAAATTAAAAATAGAAAAATTTATCAAGCAAATAAAATAAACAAGTGAAATTAATTTAGTTTTTTACACTTTCTATCTAAAAATTATAATAAAAAACGAATTTGCCTTTTACCCCGATTAACATTTAACAACTTTAAAATTCAACAGAAATGGAGAAGAAACAGAGAAAAAACATCGGAAATCATGTAATCAAGATAATAATAAAGATATATAAGTGGCAGGGGGTTGTAATATGGATTGAAATCCATATTTAAAACTGTCAATTACATAATCATTTGATTAAAACTAAAATTAACTTTATTTATACACCATAATCAAGATAGTAGAGAAATCATTTTATTATCAAAATTTAATTAAAAATTTAAACATTTTTATAATCAAATAAAAAAAAAAAAAGAAAGAAAATTTAAACAGCAAATTCAATTATTGACACCATTTGGAGTAATTAACACTGTTATTACTTCAACCGGGCTTAATTAAAACGATAAAAAAATATAACAACAAACAAAGCTGATTTTATTTAAATTAACCATAACATACTCTCTTTCCACAATTATCGTGAATCACATTTAATTATTTTATTAAATTCACTTGTTAAGAAAACAAAAAAAAAAATAAATTTTTTTAACGATAATATTCCACGATAGTATTTACAATAATCAATTTAAAAAATAAAAAAAGTGAGAAGAAAATATGATTGAATAAAAATCTAATGAGCAGAAAAGCAGAAAAAATGAATATAATTATCTATCCAATTGCGCTTTGTATTATTTATGTGATTTACATACAAATGTATGTGGGGTGTTGCAACAATATTTAATAAAGGAATAAATTATGAATGAACTACCACCACCACCCATAAATTACATATATGATTATTTTATTTATTTTTTATTTATTAATTGCGACAATTGTTATTTAGGAAATAAAATAAAAAAAAAAAAAAAAACGAAACAAGATGGATTAAGCTAAACCAAATATAAAATAAAATAAAATAAAATAAAACAAAACATAACGAAACGAAGCGAAAAAAAAAAACTATAAAACATCAGTAAAAATAAAATAAAATAACCAAAATTTGTAGAAAATTGGACAAAATATAAATAAATAAAAGCACTGTAATTGGTAGCCCCAATGTCGTCATCATTCCGTCTTTATATAGAAATTTATTTTTATTATTATTTGTTATTTAACTTTAGTTTCGTTTAGTTTATACATTATTATTATTATTATAATTCTAACTATATTATATAATACAATACAATACAATTTACAGCAATCACCCATTCACCCACTACAAACATCATCCCACCACCCCCACAACAACCAAAAAAATAAACCAAAGAAAAAACGAAAATAATAATAAAAACAAAATAAATAAAAAACTCAATAAACTAAGAAAAATAAAATTAACAATATCAAATGGAGTAAAAAAAAAAAAAAAAAGAAAAAAAAAATGTAAATTAGAGAAAGAATACGAAATTTATTCAATAATTTATTAAAAAATAATTTATAATAATAATAATAATATTATTTTTAAGAGCCTAAACGGGAGAGTTTTATATATATAAAAAAAAGGCATAAAAACGATAAAAAAAAAAATAAATTCTTTCTGATTTCTTGAAATGTGTCAAAAAAGTCACGTTTCTAACATCATTTTTTATTTTATACAACACCAAAAAAATATTTATTTTGTTTAATTATTTAATTAATTTTGTTCTTCGATTTTGCTTTTATTAACAAGACAGAAAAAAGTCAAATAAAATCCTAATTTGTGTCTAAATAAAATAAAATAAATGAAAAAAAATCTATTTTTAATATTTGTTGGTGGCGGCGGCGGCAGCCGCATAAGCCCTGAATTATTTGTTAACAAAACTATAGCAATAATATTGATGAATAATGAAAGAAAAAATTAAATAAATAAAAGAAACGTGAAAACAACTCTCAAGTGTCCACTTGAATATGAAGAGTTTATTTTAAAAAAAAAAAAAAAAAACACAAGAAAGAAAGAAAACGTTTAAATTATTAAAACAAAGATATGCAAACGAAAATATATAAATAAATTCTAATTTAGTATTTGGAAATAAGTAATTAACCTGAAAAAACCATACAAAATAACTAAAGACGACAACTGAAGGCGATCACACTAATCCAATGTGTAACGAAATAACATTGCAAATGCAACCATAGAACCGCATTTCAAGCGGGTTGATTTTTTTTTACAAAATAAAATTAATTAAATAATATAATAAAAATACCATTGCAGGATTTTTTTTTATTATTAAGGTAGAAAGACAAGAGACAAAAAAAAAATTATAATTGATAAAAATTAATAAATAATTATTTATTATTAATAAGCAACAATACAAAGTAATAAAATGTAATGAAATGTGAATAAAGCACATAATGTGTCAGGGGTCTACGACTTGCTGCTTATAACTACACTATGCCATACATATGCATGTGGCTAGTTTAATTGATTTTTATTTTCTTCGTCATCAAATAACGTTTCCCTTAATAATAATAAATATTACATAATATTACTTTATAATCAAAATTTCTTACTGTATATCGAGTGATGAAAACTTACGTTCATAATTATAAATCCTTTTAAACAAAATACAGCACAAACTATTAAAATTACATTGATACAAAAAAAAAAAAATATTCCAAACATGTTTTATTGTCAACAAAGAAAATAAATTACTTAATTAATTATAATTAATTAAATAATTTATTACCACTAAAAATATAGAAATTTATTCAATCGTTTTCATTTATTACAACTGATTTTATATGAAAAAAAAATAAAAAAAAATAAAATTATGATTATTATTTATTTGTTGTTTTCTATTTATTCTGCTAAAGCTCATTGAATAATAATAATCATAATAATCATAAATGCAATAGTTATAAAAATATACTAATAAAAGTATAACAAAAGATTAGGTAAATAGTTAATTTACAGAACATAATCAATGGTCAATAATATAAAATATCCGTTTTTAGTCAGGGTCTCAAACGAGCGCAATACATTAATTGATTAAAAGTTTTATTTGCTTAGATAGGCTCATATTGTTACAACAAAGTCTTGCATCAGGTTGCAACCCTGTATTACCCAAAGCTATTGCTGAAAAAATAAAAAGGATAGAACGAAAAACATAAATAGACAAAAAAAAAAAATTGTTTTGAACATATTTCAACTGTACTTAACATAACGTTGCTCAGCTCAATGTAATAAACACACAAAATAAAAATAAATAAAAGTAAACATAAAAAACATACGAAAAACGAATCTCATAAATAAGATTTAGTTGATTTTTGTGACAGTTTTTGTAGTTGTTAAATTTTTTTTTTTTTTTCTTTACTCTGGTAAATATTACCCTTCATGACCTAACAATGACCACACACTGTCCAAACAATTTCACATTAAACTAACATCAGACGGCAAAATAATAAAAAAAAAATGAGAATTTTATATAATAAGCGCAAAAATAAACTTAAAAAATGAAATAAAAACAAAAGGTGCTGGAACAACCTTAACATTTTATAAAATATTTAATTCTAACTTAAAAACACAAAAAATAATTTTTGTAAATTAAAAAAAAAAAAAGGAAAAGGAAAAAAATAAAAATATAAACCGTCATCACCAAAAAACAAAACATCGTTTTAAGTGGTTACTCAAGGCAAGAGAAGAAGGGTCGCATATGGTTTAATAAATAATTTTCCATATTTTCGATAATAAATTTTTCAATTATTATCATTATCATCATTTTACAACAAAGTATGTATTATCTTAGTCTCTCTCATTAGAAAACAAAAAAAAAACAAGAAAACATGTTTTTAATTAAAAAATTTTTTTCGCCGAAAACTTCAATTATTGTCATTTTATACGAGTAAAACGTAAACTTATTTAAATATTTATTTATTTTATTTCGCATAAAAAATAAAATGCTTTGAAGGAATATTAAAATAACGAGAGAATATCAAGACATTTGCGATATCTTTTGTTTATCGCGATAAACTAAAAAAAAGCACAAACTATTATACTCGAAACACATATAGAATAAAAAACAAAGATTTGTAAAAAAAAAAAAAAAACAATGAAAGTGTAAACTTAAAGATATTAAAGTATTTTTAAATAAGTTTTTAATCACAGACACAGTAATAACTTACGTTTCATCGATTGTGGCGTAAGAATGTCAACAACACCAAATAACTTTAAAGTTTCTTTACTACAGAATGCAACACTAGCATACTCACAATAAATCAGCTACAAATTTTTATTAAAAAAAAAAGGCAACTCGTCGTTCTAGTAACGATTTTTTTTTTTAATTAATTTCTTTTTACCAATTTTATCGCTTATATCTTTTATAAAAGCTTCGGAAAAAACTACTTATAATATATTATTTAGTTATGAAAATAAAAAATAAAAAAATTTACCAGCAACTACAAAGAAACTATAATAACCGCAACGATAATAATAGTGAAAGGAAGAAGAAAAAAAAAAAACAACACAAATGTGACAAAATAACCATTCTAAACATCTTATACAATAAAAAATCAAACAGTAAACCTCATTCTTAAGAAGCTTAAAGCAAACAATATCAAAAGTAATTCCAGGTGTGTACTGTAGTTATGCAAATTTTCTTTTTGTAAACATTTAAACAAAAAGCTGGAGAAAAAAAATATAAACAAACAAAACCATTTGATGTAAGCACGGGAAAACTAAAACTATTATTGGCTGAATAATGATGAAAAGCTTTTCAAAAAAAAAAAAAAAAAACAGAAAAAAAAACCGCGCACATATTTAAAAGAGAATTAAATAAACAACAGTTTATTTTTTAAACACAAGACACCCCACATTCGTCGTTTTGATAACAAAAAAAAAAAAAATAGAGAAGAAAGAAAAAAGCTTTATGCACATGCAGTAAATAAAGCTATGAAAGAAAAACCACACAAAGTAGAAAAGATATTTAGTTTTCTGTGCTTTTTAAAGAATTTCACTTTATTCTGTGTACCGATGTGAATGTACGATAATATAAACAGCTTTAGGCACAATAACCCCCCCCTATATTATTTCACTAGAAATTTTCAGATACATTTTTAATTTATTTATTTATATTTTCTTATTGACGTTAGAATTACACGGCTTTTCTAGTAAAATCATTTGTGGTGGCAGAAGATTTTTATTCCCAATTTTAAGATAAAATACAAATGGATCTGTTACGATAAGAATATTTTCTTTATTTAACATTTAATAAGCCTTGAGCAGTGAATATAAGTAACTTACTAATAAGCAAAGTTATGATGCATATATAATATTGCATATGTGTATAATGCAGGTAATGTATATATGTACACACTAACTAATATTAATAAATAAATAATTTCTATTTTTAAAGAGTACACAATACTCTTGTTCTCTTTATTTATTTATATATATTTTTTTTAATTTTTAGCACAGAAAATATGTTGCAAAATCAATTCATTTATTATGATTATTATTATTTAATAGTTAGCGAAGGCATTAATATCAGTTCGGTTAGTTAACTACAGCATGTATCATAATAATGTTGTTAGTTTACTAAATTATTAAGTAACAAGGAAGAAAAAAAAAATTTTGTTAATAAATCATAAAACATTAAATTTTATTGATGTCTATCTACACACAGGTAGGTAATACAAAGTTCCTGTTATTGTTGTTGTGGTTCTTATTATTATTTAACCCCGAGGTTAATGTTAATAAGGGTTTATGATTACAAAAATCATATAAAATTCACCATTGTGATGATGTTCATTCAAGAGACAAAATACTTTAGAAATATTTATTTAAATAAAATATATACGTCGTACGTAACAAATACAAGATAGGACATCAATTTACCATTAAATTCATAGTTGTGTCCTGGGATTACAATATCAGAGTTAAACGAGGTGAGATTTTAGTAAATAAAGAGAAAAATAAAAAAAATGTATTTGCATATATTTTTGAGACGTTTTTTTTTTACTGATTATAATTTATTTTTTGTAGTTAATATTTAAATCAAATAAATAATTATCTAATTTTTTAAGAAAATAAATCAACAAATATCATGAATCGTATAAAATCCAATCATTTGTTTTCAGACTGATTTAACGTTTAAAAAAAAAACAAAATAAAAATAATAATTATCTAAAGAAATAAACAAACAAAATGCACAATACAAGAAACACAATATTAAACAAATAACAAAGATAAGATTAACAATCTTAGTACTTGATTTTATTACTTTTATTAAGATTATTATTATTATTATTATTATTATTGCATTTAGCATTTTATTACTTTTATAAAGCAGTCTAAAAAAAAAATACAAATAAAAATTATTGTGCAAGCGCATTTTCGCTGCAATTAAATATAATTTTCCAATCATTATTACTTGTATACTTAAAGAATTTTTTTTAATACATAGCTAATAACTTGAAAAATAATAAAAAAAATGTATATATCCTTTCCTATCATAATAAATACAAGCAATAATAAAAACTAATAATAATGCAATCAACGGTCCGATTGTCTTTTTATTATCAATAAAAAAAAAAAAAAAAAAACGGAAAAGCAATATTACTTAGACTGCATTAAAAACAAAACAATAATCAGTTTTAATGTTGCCAGAATAAATATTTAAAAAAAAAAAAAAAAAACGGGTCAAATGTTATCAAAACTGTTATTAAAACCGAATTGAAAAAATGAAAAAAATAATAAAGAAGTTTATAACGTTTTGTTGCTACTTATAACCACTAATAATGTTTAAACAACAAAAAAAATTCTCAGTTATTCAGTTATTAAAAAATATATAAAAAAATATTCTAAAACTGAAACTTACCTAGTGCATGACATTGAAATATTTTTGTTCGTCCTTCCGTCACTATTGAACTAGATGATGATGGTTGCGTTGTAAATCGTGGTGCTTGTAATTGTGGTGTTTCAGCTAGAAAAAATCAAATAAAAATTAATTTTAAATTATTTACTTTAAATAATAGAAAATTTATATAAATTAAATGTAATTAATCATAAACAACAAATGCATGCAGACACAGATACATTATAATTAAATAATTGATATCCATATAGAATCTCTTGCAATAACACAAACAATACACATATTATTATTAAATATTTTTCATTACGTATAATTTATTGCAAAATTTGACAATAACAAACATTTTTAATGTTATTAATTGATTTTTTTTTTATAGTAATAATGGTGATGGTTTGATTATAACGACAAACCAGAAATTTATCCAAACGTGAATAATTTCCTCTAGTGATGGTTGGTTATAATATTGCGTAGCCAATACCTAAGAAATTCAAAACCATCTTGAAAAATACAAAAAAAAAAAAAAAAAAAACATTACCAGACATGCAATTAAATTTCTTCAGACAACAAAACATATTTATTTAACTTAATTAATAAAAAAAACCTAGAAATGTCACAATAATACTTTACTTGTATGCAAAATAAAATAAAACACACGCATTTTATACTTATTCCATTTTTATGTTAAATTATTTTCTTATGCAGAATAATCTACATAATCAATGGCAAACCAGCAGTATTATTTACACGATGACATAAAACAATGCTATTTACTGTTATAAATGTTTCATATACGTTACAAGTATACACACCGAATTAATTAAATAAATAAATAAATCAAGAAAACTACTAACAAGAATTAATTTTTTTTATTTTAATTTTTATTCATGATTTTTTTCACAATAAAATGCAAAAAAAAAAAATATATATATATATATATAAAATTAGCGTAACGAAGAAAAATTAAACAGACAGTATAGTTAACTAAAATGATTCAGACGATACATTTTTTTTTTGTATCGTACGTAAATTTTGAATAATATTATTGTAATTGTAAAAAGAATTTTCGAAAGAAAAAAAATCAAAATAATCCCACACGTAAAGTAAATAATAATTATTAATAGAGCAAAATGTACAAAAACACAGGTAACAAACATTTAAACGTTTATTAATTGTATTATTCTTTAATAACAGTAACATTAATAAATCCGTTACAAGGTGGCAAAATATTATTAGAGAAAATTTTTCAGAAAATTTTAACAACACAATAAATTACAATAATTGCGAGGCACACCGAATTTATTTTGTAATTTTATTATATTATTGTGCCAACATAATCAAAATAACAACATCAAATAATGATAAATCAATTTTTAATAAAACAATAAGAAAAAAAAAAAAGTTCAGTTTTATTTATATGAAAACATAAGCTTTAATGTTTGGCATCAGTAGAAAAGTGGTAGAAGAATACAGTTATTTGAAGAAATTATACGTTTTCAACTCGAAACAAAAAGCTTTATTTAGAATTAATTTTGAGTAATATTATTGCTTTGTGTATAACTACTTTGTAGCATAGCAAAGGGAAATAGGTGGTTAATTTTAATTCGATGTACAATTACTGTAGCATTTATGTTTGAAATAGAAATTAAAAATATGAATATAAATAAATAATTCCCTTGACTTAATTTTATTAAGTGAAATAATAACTAAATGGGTATGAGTTGCAATATATTTTTGTATAAGGGCAAAAATAAAATATAATTATAATACACTGTTTATAGGGCGTACGGGACGGTGGGAGGTGGTGGTGGTGGTGGTGTGTGGGTGTATAATTTGTGTAAAATATTTTAATTTTAATTTTTTATTAACAATCAATAAACGATCCATAACAGCACGTCACGTGTTGTACTGAATGTTAGTGGTTTTTGGTTTTATTTAATAAAATAAAAACATAATTTGATTTATTCTCATGTGTTGTTAATTTAATTTAATTTAATTTTTATTACATTTTGTTTTTTTTTTACCTAAATCAATTTTAAATCAAGTATGTTATATACAAAATGTTGATGGATAGAAAATAATTAATCGAATAATAATATGCTTATTATGTTTAATTTAATTATTTTTGAATTAGGATAATTACTAATATATTTTGGTAGAAATAATTAATAAAAATTAAATGCTTTGTACTAAAATAATTCTCCAACATTGTAAATAATTTTAAGTTTTATAATTAAATAATTAATTATTACCTAAATTAATCTAATCGTAATAAATTTTTTCATTTGATTATAAGTTAAAAACAAATAAAACTATAGAGTTACACCCTTAAATAAATTTGTTGTTATTATACAACTCTTGTTACTACCCTGATTTTATTTACAAAATCCCGTTTTATATTAGTTAGTAATCGATGAAATGAATATCAGAAACATATATATTATTGTGAATAGAAAAGCAAAAAGTCAGACAACGTTCAACCATACAACTGATTAAAATGAAAAGAAAAAATAATAAAAAAAATTAGCGCCAATGATTAGATTATCTTCAAGGTGTCAATCATATATAAATTGATCATCATATATCATAAACTTTCTATAAATTAAAAAACCAAAATTCGAGATCCTACTGTATTATAAACAAAAATATTTTGTAACATTTTCATTATCTTACATGATATATAAAACACAAAAAAAAAAATAAATAAAAATACATAAAACATCAGATAAAAATATAACAATTACGAAAAAAAAAAAAGTTGAAATAATTATTGATAACGATATGAAACGATATACGTATAAAAAGTATTGAAAAGCATAGGCAAAATTACTGTGTACATCTGCTATAAATTTAAATAATTGTAAATAAAGTAAATAAAATGTATGTTGTTATGAATAAATAGAAAAGAAATAAAAAATAAATATAAATCAATTACCAGAAAAAAAAGAGAGAACAAAAATTATTATTATTATTATTATTATTATTATTATTATTATTATTATTATTATTATTATTGGTAATAATAAGATTATAAAATTATTGTAATAAATTAAAGTGCAGCAGCAACAACAAAAAGCGTATAGCATATAGCAATTATAATCCAAAAATAAAATAAAGTGCTAGAAACGAACTAACTTTACTTTTAAATTGCTAAAATAGATTATCACATTTGTTGTTTATTTTTATTTTTTAAATAAAATTCACCCTAACCAACATTGGGTGGTGTAATAAGTTAAATTATTTTTAAGTGTTTAAAATGTATTTATACATTATGTACATATATCAAAGAAATTAACAAGGGGTTTGGTTTCGTTTTTTTCTATAATTATCTAAACAAAACAAAATTATATCCCGCCCAATAAATAACATACAAATAAAAACCATTGTATGCAATTTATATTAAAAAAAAGGAAAAAAAAGTATTTAAAAACACCTTACTTATAGAGTTTTCAGCATCAGAAATATATAACGCGACATTAAAAGCCAACAATCCTATTCTAATCCATTGATCACCCTAATTTTATTTATTTTTCGGTTTAGTTTATTTATTTTATTGCATTTAACTAACCAGAAATAGATAAGAGCAGTGTAATGCTTTAAAAAAAAAACTAAAAACAACCCTTATAGAAAAAAAAAGTAAATAAATTATCTATCTTTAAAAATAAAAATCAAATAATAACCTTTAGGGGTTGGTTACTAGTTTAATACAAAAAAAATCATTGAACACATGATAAAGACAACAGCCACACACATATAACTGATATAAATATAATGTAATTGGCAAGATATGTAGCAAAGTTAAACAAAACCCAAAACAATTCAATTAAAAACTAAAAAATCAAATAAAATTAACGAGAAAAAAAATGCTGAAAATACGATTTAAATGATTTTATAAACCAAGCCAAAACTAAGTAATAAAAACCCTTTAAAAAAAAATTCTAAAACAAAACCATCAGTAGCATTCAATTAATTAAAAAACGAAATGTTGTTGGTATAGTCGTAAATTGGCGCAAAAAAAAAAAATCACAAAAATTTTAATTATCCATATATTCACAACATAATAAAATTAAGAAGCAAACAAAAACATACCAATCAAAACAATAATTAATTTATTTAATTGTTAATTAAATAAAAAAAAAAAAATAAATAAAACATACACAGCAGAGCAGTAGCAACAATAATAGAGTTGCTGCTACAACTATGTTACAAAACTAGATCGCAGTTTTTATTTAAAAAATATTTTTCAAAAAAATTAAATTTAAATGCGATCCACCACACATTTGTGTATTTGTTTTGCCTTCTTTCTAACGTAATTATTTTTATTAATTACTTATTATGTTTATTTTGTTTTGTTTTATTTAATTTTATTTATGTTTCTGTTTTACAATGCGATCGCGACTATTTGTTATATCGGACATGTATAAAATCAATAAATGCGATAAAGAAATTTATTTAATAATAAATAGAAAATATTTAAGATAACGAACTACTACAAGCAAAAAAGCATTTCAAAACGATAAATATTTTTTATTGAATGTAATTTTTATTTTTAAAAACTCAACTTAAAATTCAGATTTGATTAGAATGTAATTGAAAATTATATATTCGCGATCGGACTTTAATATGAGTATTCAGCCTTACTTCGCTGCCTGCAGAGTGAATTGATTAGTGTAAAACATAAAATTATAAATGAAAAGAATAACAAGACACTACTGTTGTAGTACAAGCGAAATTAAATTACAATTCTCGACTATAGTGTAATGTAATGTAATATTAGATGCATTAAAATAATTCTCTGAACGAAAATAATATATAAAAATCGTACAAACACCACACATGGTAAATTTAAAGAAAAAATAAAAATAGTTTTCAAGATAAAAGTAATAATAATTTAGTTAGTAATTTTTTTTTTTGTTTTTTCTCTTCTCTTTATTTCAATTATAAATATTTGACATGATTGCACCATACACATACATTTTATGCATTTTTTTGTTTGTTTGTTTCTGATGTAAACAATTAAATTAAATTTAAAAAAAAAGGGCGGACAAATACAGCGTCTAAGGATGGATACATGTTGAAAACAAATATAGATAAACAATATATCGCAGATAATAAAGATAAAAATAAAAAAATAAAATAAGCAGCTTTTTGTTGACACGTGTTATTATAATTGGTTTCATTTTTCCATAATAATCCCTTTATGCTAATGCATTGTCACCAATGCCAACTCGCGAGTTCATTACCGTTAATCCTTAAATTTTATACTGTTCAGGAATTATGTAATAATTAAATTTATTACGTAATTTTTCATTTCAACACGTCATTATCAAAATAATTCTATAATAATTAGTTACACAATTATTAAATAAAATAAAGGCTTTACATCACCTGCAACTCTTATAATTGATTTTACATTGATTTATATTTTTATTAATAAAAAAATGTAATAAAACACCTTACGCGTTTATATATAAAAAAACAACAATTTGTTACATTTTCCAATAAAATATAAAAAAAAAAACAAAGACAAAAAATAATAAAACTTCAACTGAATACAACAAAAATTACACCCCCTACACATAAAGTATTATTATTATACAAAGTTTTCAAGAGAAAAATTAAATTAAACCATTAAACATGAACAGGATGTTGAAAATTTGCATGCAATAATCAAGATTGTACTAAATATCTATAAAATGTATCTTTAGACAAACAACATTTAAAGTAATTAATGGCAAAATAATAATTGAAAATAAAAAAAATAAAATAAAAAATGAAAACGCACTAAATTCTATTAACGCATTGCAGTAGTTAAAATAATAAAACATTTAAAAAACATAATAATAATGAAAAATAAAATATATAATGATCATGTTTCATCCATATGTTAAAAATGATTTGCATTTATACTTGCTGGTAAATATATAGCTGGTTGTTTGTTAAAAATGAAAAATAAACAAATATACTTTCAAGTATTTTGCTTTATAGAAAAGAAAAATGCATATTATTTTCCTTCATCATATGGCCACATGCATACATATATAATATTTAAATAATTTCCAACTATAAATATAGAGTAAAAAAAAAGAAACCAAAAACATATATTTCACGTTACAAAGCATTAGAAGAATAAAAATGCATTTACTATCTCTTTATACTCAATAAAAAAATAAATAAAAACGAAGCAGATGGTACGTTGAATGAATAAAAGTGAAAAATAAGACAACAAAAAAATCAACCAACAAAACAAGTAAATAATAATAATAATAACAAAAAAAAAAAATTATGTTTATAACATTTTATATACATACTATGAAATATGATATCTATAGTGGCAAAAAAGAAAAAAGAATAAAAAAAAAAAACATTTTTGAAGATAATTTACATTTTATCAACCATAACACACACGAGGATAAAAGTTAAGTAAGACCCTAAAGTTATAGCGACAATATGTTGCATAATTTTTCATTGTCCGTTGTTATTTTATCGCGAGATAAGTTTTTTCTTTTTTTTAAACAACGAAATTTATTAAAGCAAATAATTAGTTAACAAACCTGACAAAATGAGAATCAAGTATAAAAATAATAATTTCAGTGCTAGAAACTACAAAGTTCGAAACGGGAATTCTATGATTCTAATAAACTTTAATTCATTTTAACTTTTCAGAATTACGACTCCCAAAGAAATAGAAATGTAATAAAAATATTTTACTTTAACTCTAAGGATTAAGAAATATACTTTAATATTTAAAAAAAAAAAAAATACTATCCAGGAATTTTTATTAGTACTCGTGATATTATTATTTAATAACATGACACAACTATTTAATAAACAAGCAAATAAATGATAGGTGGCCGGAGTAAGTAAATACCTCACGTAGAACATTTAATTTTAAATATTCTTTAAAAACCAACTTGGAAAAAAAACAAACAGATTCAACAAATTCAAAGAAATAAATTTAAAACAACAAATAAATGCAATTTTTCATTTCATTGTAAAAAAATTTTCAAATTATTTTGTAAACTAATTAATTAATTTATGACCATGTCAAATATAAACAAAAAAATTAAAAAAGGCAATAAGGAAATACGGGATAACTTCAAAAAAGAAGCAGCATAAGTAAAATCAATCAGCCATAAAAAAAAAAACTAAATTACATTAAAAAAAAAACAATAGTGAACAAAAACAACAAAAAAAAAAAACGCATAAAATTTAGATAAACATTTCCGCCTGACCCCATTCTCTGTAAAGTTAATTTTTTAATTTTTTTTAATTTAAAGAAATAATAATAATAATAATAAATTGATTTTTGAAGACCCATTTCATTAGTATATATATATAAACAGGCGATGATCATGCTATATATACTATATAAACATGATCAATGGTATGCACTGGATTTACATTGTATTTTTGTTATAACAATTATTACATTACATTACATTACATTATTATTTTTTTTTATTATTGTATGCTTAAAGTTCATAAAACAATTGAGTTAGTTTAAAGAATTATAATTACTTACCAGTTAAACAAAAATAAAAATGAAAACTGTATAAACTATTTAACATGTTGTTAAAATAAATTAATAGATATAGATTAAAAAAAAAAAACTAAAACTAAAACTAAAACTTTCATCATTTTCCTATTAAAATTGGTTTTCTAGAGAAGAGCAATAAAAGTTAATTTAATCGTATTTCACAATAAAAGAATAAATATTTTAAATTAATAAACATTAGGTAATAAAAATTAATAAAGAATAATTAGTCAAGTTATTGACTTAACTCACTTGAAAAAAAATATATTTGATATGTAGGATAAACATATTTCAAACCGATAATAAATCGTTTTAGACAATTCTAATTAGGACAATGAAGAAATAAAAGAAATGATTGAAGTGTAATTGATGTTAGTAAATAAATGTATTTCTAAACCAAGTGCCAAAGACTTTAAATTAAATTAATGGAAACACTTTAAAATATACAAAATATATTTACCTAGCACAACTAAAACTAGATCAAATTTGTTTTCTCCTGGAATTTTGTAACAAATTTATGCTAATTCAGTGTTCTCTAGTATCGCAGTACCATTGTAATAGGCTAGTTTTTTTAATTCATAAAAAATGTTATAAAATATTTAATTATTTATAATCTTTTAGTTTTTTTTTTTTTTTTTTTATAAAAACCTGGTCACATATGCATCTTATTTATTTTTATGCTTTTACGTTTAAAAATAAATTTAATAATTTACAAATGAAAAAATAAAAATAAATGAAAAGAATTTAATAATTTATAAAACTCATATAATGGTAAAATTCTCATAAATAATAATTAGAGAATAAAAATACAAAATAAAATCCAATACCACCCACCCATGACGAGTATAATGAAATCCTCACCGTAAATGAAAAAGTTTTTTTTTTCTTTTCTTTTTTTTTAATTTTCCCAACAAAAGCATTTTTTTTTTTTTTATTTCTGTTGATTTACGAAGAAGAAAATTAAACGATTTTACAATAAATACAAACCAAGTAATTTAATTAAATATCTTTAAAATAAAACGGAAAAAATTGTTTTTTTTTTATTTGTATTTTGTTAAATGAGTCATGAGACTCAAAGAAGAGAAAAATTAAAATTAAGAAAACTTTTGTTTGTTTTCTTAACAGACACCGATCTCAGACACATAAATAAACCAATAACAAATAGTTTCAAACTTCTTTACTTCTTTTTTTGATTGAATTTCTGCTAAAAATCATTTAATTTGTTTTAAAATCTGGTATGAATTAATAAAATTAACAGCATGTTGATTCACAATAAAAGTGAGTGAAAAGTTTTCTAACTAAAGCAAAATAGTTGTAAATTTATTGTCAATTATTTGTATATTTATTATTTGAGTCGCGACATACATAACCTAAAGAAATGGTAAATAAAAAAAAAAAAAAAATATTACCAAAAAAATAAAAAAGGAAGCAAAATTGTTCATGACTGGTGGTTTTGATTTGTTTCTTTCCGTTTATTTATTTTTATTTTTTTTATATTCACTGTCTGTCTGGCCTGTCTATATATGATGCTCAACTACAACATTTATTATTATGAAATTTTACAATAAATAATATTAATAAAAATAAGATAAATGAATTAACTTAAATTCAATTTTATTATTTTTTTTTTTATATCCTGTTGTAATGATTGTACAAAGCTATGTATAAATATTTATATAGATTTTTGGTTATTATAACAATATATTAAAAGAATGAAGAAAAAAAAAAAATTAAATTACATATACTCTACAAAGATCTGTCAATGTCTATAATGTCTAAAATAGGATAAGATAAATGGATGAAATATAATGAGCATAAATGGTAGAAAAAATAGAAAATAAGGAATTGTTCATTGCTCCTTTCGAAAACTCTTTCATACTCTACCAATCGCAATAAAATGAATAAAAAGAAAATTTAAAGAATTTTTATTAAAAGGGAAATAAATTTCCTTCACAAAGAAATCTCACCTTAATAATGATGCTTAGTTTAAGAAAAAAAAAAAAAAAAAAACAGAAGACAAATCACAAAATATATTCAAATGTTTTGTCTGCAAATAAAGCAAATTTTTTACAATAAGAGAATTTTTAACTGGAAAATAATAAATAGTTTTTCTGTAGTTTAATTTCATTCAAATGATTTTCTTTTAAAATTTAATTAATTAGAAATAGAAAAGATATATAAAAAAACACCACAATAGAGAAAAAATGTTAAAAATCAATTAAACCGCACACATTCAAAGATTTATTTTCTTTCAGAAAAGTAATTTGAATAAAGGCTTTAGAATGAATAAATATATATATAAATAATTAGAATCGCTAAATGTGTAGGTAAATGACTCATCATATTATTTTCAATTCTATCCAATAATAGACTTAATCTAAAACTACTGACGCAAATTTTAATTAAAATATTTTTTGTATAACTAGCAGAGTTAATATTTTAATTAGAATCACAAATATTACAAAGAAAATGATATAAATTGAAATAAGGAAACAAACAAACGAACAGAGATTTAATCCTGGATAATTAATTTTTAACATCAAGCTAATAAAATAAAAACAATAATCAAATTCTGAACAAATGAATTAATTCAATGTTAACATCCGAAATTATTTTACATTTTTTTTTTACCACCAATTTAGAAATAACTTAAAAATTCTTTAACTATCTTTTAGTCAATTTAATGTCACATTCTATTAGATAGAAATTGAGAAAATAAACAAATCTAAATTTAATTTTTTTGCTTAAAATATTAAACCCTTCACTGTAGCCAATGCCATTGCATTAACTTTTAAAAGATTTTTCCTTTTATTTATTAATTTACTTTTTGTTGTTCAAGCACAACATAAACTCATAACATATTTAAATAAAACTAATGAGTATATATATAAAAAAAAAAAAACAAAGAAAATTAAAAATAGAAAATTTTATCCAACATATGTAAGTTAAGCTTAGGAATTAGAAACGATTAAAATATTTTTGTGCGTTTTAAAATTAAAATTAATTAATATTTCTTTTCTACTTCTTTTCCTATTTTTTTTTTTTTATTCTTTTTATCTAATCGCTGATAATAAATAATATTTATTAAAAAAAAAATAATAAATTGGTGAAAATTACCTTACTAAATAGAAATTTAAAGGTCATTTGAGTAAACACAAACAAGGACATCAAAGGTACAAAAAAAAAGAAAATATATAAAAGTAAAAAACAAACTCTCGGATTAAAGTTTATTACCTTAAATTTATATTAAAAAAAAAAAAAAAAAAAATCATCACGCAAACAAAAACAAAAAGGCAAAATGAATTATAAAAAAAAATTACTTAATCTGTCATCACAAATAATACTTTTATTATGGATTCTTATAATTTTTTTTTTATTTTTTATTTAATTACGTTTAAGCAACCCTGAAAATAATTAATTCTTTAAAAAAAAAAAAACCTAATATGAGTCATTGCGTGCTGATTACAATGCAAATGCCTTTAGCTACTGAACGTTTGAATAGTTTGATAGTAGCGCGAGTGCCAAATGCCACCCTACTTAAAATTATGTATCGATAGCAATTTCATTAGAACAAATAACTCAAGTGCGTTTAATTTTGAGAAAAAGTTTTAAATTTCTTTACGTTGTTCAATGTTTTTTTTTTTTATGATTAATTTTAAAAAATGAAATTCAAGAACAAACATCCTGTGTTTTAAAGTAAACCGAAAAAAAAAAACATTTTTATAGTGCTTCAAGTCCTTATTTCAACATTTTTTTTTTCTTTTTCTTCTTTTTGATTGTCTTTTTCCCGTTTGAAATTTTCTCTGTCTTTTTAATTAATTATTTTCTTTACTTGAACAACAAAGACAAATAATATTTTCACCAACAACGACATTTTATTTGTAAATTTTTAATAACATGCAAAATGTGTTATTCGAAATGAATAATTAAGATAATATATTTAAATATTTATTAATCATTATATTAATTTTAATAATAATTATAAATGTTATTAAATAATTAACAAAGATTATCTTTACGTATAGGAATTATTTTATTTTGTTTAGAAGGATTGTGTGTAAACGGATTATGTAAACGAAGACACACACGTCTAAAAAAAAAAAAAAAACAACTACAGCAACAGTAAAAACGTAAGAAAATACAAAAGCCTTGTGAAAATATAACGTAAATAATATATAACTAAAAATATGTAATATTTATATGTTAATTTATAAAACGTATCTAATTAGACAACTAATCAATTTTTTCTAACAATTATTTAAGTAATACAAGTATTGAACTATGCTTAACAGACTTGAATGTTTAAATTTATTTTTTAACTAGCGATTATTATCAATACTAATAACACGTGTTATTTAACATGTTTTACCATAAAAAAAAACATTTCAATATTTTAATGCCATTACAAAAATATTTGCATATTTTACATAAGGCAAAAACAAATAATAAAGTAGCATCGACAGCAGCCAAACAGCGTATTACCTTTAAAAAAAAATCATATAATAAAAAACAAAAGCCCAAAAACAACGTATAAAAAAGTTTATTAATGTGAAAATGAAACTACTAAAAATAAATAAAATTAATTAAATATGAAGAGAAAATAAAAAAAAAAAAAAAAAAACCAACAGAATATTAATTATTTTTTAATATTTGGTAAGGTTCAACCAAATAAAATTCAAGAAACAAGGTAACATAAATAAAATATAAATTAATATAATTTATAATTCATCAAATCAAATAAAAAAAAAAATAATAAGGAATGAAACCAACATAAATAAAGTTACATAAAAACCAAAAATCAATTTCAAACATAATAAAAATAAATAAATAACTACATAAATAAAAGAAAAACAAACATCAAACCAAGGCACTTTCTCATAGATATTTTATTTCATTAATAAAATAAAAAAAAAAATTATTAATTACCCAAAAACTATCATCACCAAATCGGAGAAGAGGAAAAACACACTTCGTACCAAAAATACATAATTATTTGACTGCTTGCTACAATGTGTGACATTTAAGATAATAATTTTTCAAATAAAAAAAAAATCCTATTATTCCTAGACAAAAAAAAAAAATAAATAAACTTTTTTTTTCCATATAATTTTTAATTTTTATAATTTCATAATATTGAGGGCAAACAAACAACATACGGTTTTACCTGCAGATAAGATTGATTTAATTAATAAAATTATTTAAATTATCAAAATTATAAAGAAAAGAATTATTGTATGATATGGCCTATTTATAAATAAATAAAAAAAAAACAAATACGAATTATCGTCAGGTAAACCATAATTAGCACCATATTTCTGCAGTTAGGAATGATTTCTCTTTAATCAAAAATGAAAAAAAAAAAAAAACCGTAGATATCATTAAAAAAAAAAAATATAATAGAAATACTGTATTATTGAATAAATAATAATATTTGCAATACCTTTTCTATAACCATTATCAATATAATGCTACTATTATTATAATCATTTAAATATTATTAATTAAAAGATGAACAATTAAATAATAATAAAAAAAAAAAATTAATTAATAATTAAATAATAAAAAGCCGTAAAAACAAATAATATTTGATTTTAATTTAATTCATATAAATTCATTTACAGTAAAATTATGATTTTTAAACAACACTTTTTTCGTCATAGCGCAATTTTTGATTAATTACATTAATTTTATTATATTAAAACAGCATGATTTTCATTGTACCACATACGTAAACGAATTATTTAAATTTAAATGCGTAAATTTCAGCCCGAACATTCTATGCATAGTAAATACACGTGGAAAAAAAATATTTAAGATACAAATTCTCGTTTATTATTATTATTATTATTATTATTATTATTTTGAATTACATAATTTATTAAAATCCTTCATTGCATGCATTTGATAAATTTAAATTTTTATTCAGAAAATGACAAAGAATAATCTATTTTTAATACCACAAAAAAAAAAAAATAATAATAATAATAAATAAATAAGAAAAATAATTCTAAATCCTGTTTCATATTTATAAAAATAATAATGAAAAAATAAAAGATCATAAAAAATATAAAAAGATCCATTAAAAAAGAGATTAGAAAGAAAAAAAAAACCATAAAACATATGTGGTGACACTAACGCCTTTTTTTTTTCATTTTCATTTTCATTATTAAAAAGAAAATAAATAATTAAATTAAATAAATATAGGAAATGAAAATAATACTAAATATTTAGCAACAGTCTCGAATGCTGCCCAATACAGCACACCACTACTAACCACAAAAATAGGATTATAAAAATTAAAATAAAAAAGAATTAAAAAATCTTCACATATCACTTGGCTGGTTGCATATGGACCATAACATGTTGATAATAATGACGAATTATGAGAACGAAACAAGACAGCATGAAAACGGATGCATTCTAGTAAATAAAAATATTAAAACGAAAAAAAAAAATCAAGAAAACTCGTTAAAACATAAAAACACGACAATAAGGCGTCGAACCAAATGAAAAACATGGATCAGATGCATTTTTCTTAAAAGTGTTTTTATAAACAAATATGTTTGCTACTTATGAACCGTAACGAATAATCTCTTGTTCTTTTTTGTCGCTTTGCTACCCTACTATACAGTATATTGATAAAGAAGGCACAAAGCACACATTTCAGATATGTATTCTCCTTATGAAAAATTAATTAAGTTTATCCAATTATTACACGTGCTATGACAAATTAAAAAAAATAATCACGTCAATAAAAAATTTTAAATCTCCACAACAAATTTAAATGAGAATTAAATATAAAAGTTTTACAAAAGTTATTATTTTCTTCTTTTAAAAAAATTAAAATGAAATTTTTTCTTTTCTGTAAATTAATCTCATATCCAATTGACTTAAATATTTAATAAGAATAAAGAAAGAACGGCAGAACACTCAATAGTAGCGTGTGCCTTGCTTGTCTTTTTGCTTATTTTATGTGGCTTAAAGAAATTATTATTATTATTATTATTATTAAATTATTCTAATCAGATGTATGAGGACACAGAGTGTATATATGTATGTTACATCTGTTTTATGTCATCATTTTGATTAAGTTTATAAAAAAATAAAAAACAAACACACACACACAGTATTCAAAATTAACCTAAAAATTATGAATTATTATTACTACAGCAATTATTACCAAAATAAACAAAATAATATTGAAAAATAAGAAAAACAAACAAAACTTGTACAACATTGTTATAATAACATTATAAATTAATTAATTATTGAAAAATAAGAACAAAACGCCTATATAATTAGTCAAGTCTATAGTCTAATAGAGTAAAGCAAAAGTAATATATATATATATATATAAGCACTACCTACCAACCTACTTACCTTCATCTCTTCTCTACAATTTGTTTATATTTTTATGTTTCTTTTTCTTTTTTTTTTTTTATTTTTGCTATTCATGAAGCAACATTAACCAGATTTAATTTACTCTTTTTTTTTTTTTTTTTGTTAATTTTATTTCTCAAACATTTACTATTTATAAACAATTTAGTCAACAAATGTTTGTTAATTTTATGTTTTTTCTTCTTTTTTTTAATTATTTTCCTTACTCATCGTTAATTTACATTAATTTACTTAACTTCAATTTATTTTACTTTAGTTAAATAGTTTAAAGAAGAAAAAAAGTTAAATTATGAAACAAAAACGGCAAAAAGCAAGAAAAACACCAAAATTTTATTTATTTATCTAAGGGAATAAAGCGGAGTTAGAAAACTAACACAAAGTCTCGTGTTTAGTAAAATAAACAAAAATATATTTGTTTTAACAACATGAATAATTATGATAATAATAATAATAATGATAGTAATTAAACAGTAAAACCTCATTATCTTTGAAATAATATTATTCTAACTTAAGAAACTAGATTTTATAATCGATTATTTAAAATAAACCAAGCACTAACCCTTATTGTCAACCAATAAAATTGTAAAAAAAAATTTAATCAAAACGATCCATAAATTAAATGCAGGAAATTAAAATCATAAATATTTGTTTAAAAAAAGCAAAACAATAAATCAAGCGCAAAATGTGTGGGTGACTTAAATTACCTTTTAAATCGGCAAAGTTTGTTTTTCGTAAACAACAATTTCAAACACTAAGGGTTGAGTTGAAGATTGTGTCGTCTAAATATTTTGTTTTCTTCTAATAAAGCATAGTATGCCTATTCTAATTAAATAACCATTAAAATTGAGAGTCTGCTGTTAAAAATATTTAATCAAAATTCATGTAAAAAAAAAAATTTTTTTTTTTCTTTTTCTTTTAATAAAAAATATAATTAATTACGATTTTTTTTTTCTTCTAAAATTTATTAAAATAATTAAAAATAGATAAAATAAATTTCGGTAGTAATAACTCTCAACTTTAAAACTAAAAACAAAAAATATAGAAAAAAAATAATCATTAAAAATGAAAAATTATTAAAATAACGAAGGCAAAATATTGGTAATAATTTGTTCCCACATAAGTTCATAAAATTATAATTTTTTTTATTTTTTATTATATAAATTAATATCAGAATAATAGAAAATGAGTGTGTTTTCAAGCCGTGCAGCAACACATTTATTTTTAATTAAATAATTAATTTTGTCTGGAGTATTCGGTTCGGTGCAGCAATATAATGAATAACACTGTTTAGGTTTTACTACTTATCCGCTTTTAAAACTATTAAACATATTTCTCATTTTTCTATTTATTGAATTTCTTAATCAATATTTATTGATTTGTGATTCTGAAAATGAATTACTTAAACTAAATAAGCAAGTTACACCATAAAACTACTTATAGACTTATGCAACATACTGTTTAAATCAGATTTAAGAATAATTTATTAGAAGAAAACATTTTTGTTTCTCATTTAAATTTAAGAAATAAATTAGTTTATCTGCCTCAATTGAGTTAATTCGCAACATTAGATTGAAATTAACATAAGCGTAACATGTTATAGATGATTTCTACATTAGTTTTATTTTTTCTTTTACATAATAATAAAAATAAAAAACAACAAATCGACCAACAATAGAAATAATAAAAAACAAAAATGTCTCAAATGTGACCAATCAATCATAGAAAATAACATGAACACAACCGTAGCAATAGCACCTGAAAAATATAATCAACAAAATAAAAATGTATTGTCAAAAGCATTTGGAAACGCTGTTATTTGGGTTTAATTTCTTTTCTCTCGATTCAACTAAGGGAAATAATATTATTTAATCTAGAATTTAAAACCATATTACCAATAGGTTCATAAAACAATGAAAGTTTACATAATTAATAAAAAATAAAAATAATTTTCAAAGGAAAATAAAAACTAAATAAACAAACAAAAAATAAAATAATAGAAAAATAGAAAAATCAACAAACATTAAAATGTTTTTAATTCCGAGTCGTCGTCAAGAGAGAAAGAGACTCGTCAAATAATTTTGATCGCGTGTTAAATGGAATAAATTGATTAGAAAATAAATAAATAAAATTAAGAGGAAAAAAATACAAAAACTAAATAAAGTTGATTTCAGTTTACTTTTCCTTCATTAAGTTGTTAATTAACAAATGGATTAATTTATATATATTTATATTTATATATATATATATATATTTTTTCGTTTTCTTTAAAGAGCTTTATTTTCCAGTGAATAAATTTTATTTAATAATTTTGGTATTTAATCGTAAAAATGAATTCAAAAGTAACCACGGATACGTAGATTAACGGATGTATTTAAAGAAATATTTTTAGACGTACCAGTAAAATAACTACACTTAGTACGTTTATAATTTTAATTATTGTTAGAATTTTATCTTCCAATATTCAATGTGTAGCAGAATTTTTTATTTTTTGCATTTTGATCCAGTAATATAAATCGTTTCGTTATAGTTAATGGCAATGTTGATGTAATAAAATACCAAAGTGTAGAGATACAATTTATATTTTAATCTTATTTTATAAGAAAATTTACTTTTGTAATCATTACGTTGGAATACAATTTAGAAAATGTTTATTTTTTGAAATTTTAATCATTGGATTTTTATCACGTTTTTTTTTATAATTTTAAATATTATTGGGATTTTTGTGACATAACCGTAATGCATATGTAGCACATCCAAGGTATGCCTTTATATCATGAATATTATGAAACGGGAACGTAATAAACAGATTCATAAATTTGTGCAATTAGGAACATTACAATGCAACCAATGTGCTATTTTTTTCTACATAAAACTAATTGCAAAAGTAATTAAATGAAAGTTTAACAAAAAAAAAAAAAAAATATTCATAAATGACAATAATACACAACGTTAAAAAAAAATGTTTTTCTGAAGGTTTAAAGATTGTTTTTATAAAATTATTCAATTTAACGTAAACCAATTTAGCTAATTTATTTTGAAACAAATTTTTTTTTAAAAAATAATTTAAACTTCAATCGCATGCAAACAAACATCAGAGGCTTCATTAATAAACCAAAAGCGCTGAACAGGAAATATTTTTATTACAAAATTTAATAATAAAAAAAAAAAAAAAAAAAAAAAAAACTAAAAACAGCAAGTGACATTAAATATAATTTTATTTTATGAATAATTTAATTAAAGTCATTAGTGATTGTTATTTTTGTTTTTGTTTTATGCTATTACACATTACCAAGAATTAAAGAAAAAATAAAATAAAATAACAACAATAATGACGATGATCCCCATGCACAGGGATTTAAAAATGATTCTCGTTAAAAATAAAAAACATAATAAAATGTAATTAATAAATAATAAAAAAAAAAATGATTTTTACGACATTTAGAAATAGATGTTAATTTAAATATAAATAAAATATAAAAAAGGATTCACTTTTATATATGTAAGTAATAAAAACACGCGCAGTAGACAAAATTAGTTGCACTGTTAAAAATTAACTAAGTAACCGTGGAACACAAGACTATTAACGAGTTATTAAAAAAAACTTTAAAATTGTCAATCGGAGTTTAAATTAAATTTAATTCATCCTTTTGACAAACATAATGTCGGCACCTTTGGCTTCCCTATTTAAATGCATTTTACATAATTTTCTCTCTCTCTCTCTCTCTTTAATATAATTTTTAATTCACATAAGTAAAACAAATAAATAATTTTTTTAATTAATGAGAGAAAAAATTTATATTTTTAAATTTTAATGATAAGCTAATGACAGAAATAAATATTAATTAAAAAATGAATCGATGAAATTAATAGGTAATTTCGTTAGAAGTTTTGAAACTACTGTTAATGTTGTTGTTGCTCTGCTTCTTTATTACATATGTTACTTAGAACATAATAAATTGATCTTAAATTGATTAAGAAACGGAAAGACAAGACGACAAGGCAAATAAAATAAAACATAGTTCAATCAAAGTAAAAAACCAAAAAATAAAAAAAAAATTAATTCTATTTTACGACGATCAAGAACTTCTACCATTCTACTTTTACCTTATTATTATTATTATGTTTTGTTTTTTTTATCTAAATAAACCTGAATGCATTATTATCGTCCAATCAAAGAATCAACAATAATAACAAAAGTAAAGAACTAAACACACATGGAAATAAAAGACAGCAACAAAATAACTTTAAACAAAAACAAAACGAAACAAAAAAAAAAAAAAATCACTGGAAAGACAAAAGGACGATGAACCCGCTAAAAAAAAAAAAATTATAATGAAAGAAAAAACTCATCATCTATCTAAATAAAAAAAAATATTTTATATAAAAAGAAGTTAACAAAAATAAATATTAAAAAAAAAAATATAAAACGTTGCTAGAATATAATCCATTCAATTACAAAAAAAAAAAAAAAAAAAAAAAAATAAATAAACGTAAAAAAATTCTACAAGCACCAACAAAACACATGCTTTGTATGCTGCTGAAGTTTACTTATTTCTAATAGAAAAAAATATTAAAATTAAATATTAACTGCAGTATTAAGCTGCATATAAAGTTAGTTACAAGAAAAATGTTTAAAATCATAAAAAAAAAAAAAAAATAAATAAAAACATAAAACAAGAAAAACGTCTAAAGAAAATACAAACAAACCGTAGTATATGCATGGTTAGTATAGTATTTTCAATTTCAGACTTAGAATAACAACAACAAATATAAACAAATTCCTAATTCTTTAAATATTAAATCAAGTTTTATGCTTTTTATAAACATACGAGACACTATCTTTAACCGGGTTGTACCGTGTCAAATCAGTTGTTTTATTTTGTTTTGTTTTAAATAATAAAACGAACTTATTGTTAATAAGTCAATATGTTTATTTAATTGACTTTAACGACAAAATAAAAATACAAACGAAAAACAATTATTGAATAATGTGCATTAAAAATGCAATACGAATATCAAATGGATGTGCTGTACAAAATAATTATATAATTAATACAATTATATTTGATCAGTGGAATAAACTATTGATTTTATACAAAAAAAAGGAAGATAACAGTCCAAGATTTAATTATTAATCTATTGCCAATACTCTTAGTTTAATCGACATCAATTGGTTATACCATTTAACACAATCAATAACCTATGACCATAATAATTATAAATAATTTTCAAAAAATTATATTTCCTCTTGTACACCACCCTGTAGTTTGTTACTTTTTATTTTATATTATAAAAAAAAAAAAAATTTTAAAGTGGTTTCTTACTTATTATTCTTTATTTTTTATCATCATTATGCTTTTGAGCCACAGTATTAACCTTTCGTTAGAATCGTGATTAATATTTTTAATATATTTTTTTTTCATCAACTTCTTACTACACAAAGACATTTGTCTATGATTTTTAATTTAAAAAAAATTATTAGGACAATTATTTTTGATTAAAAACAAAATGAAAAATTTAATTAATTATGCATATTTGTGTATAAAGGCTCTTAGTTTATATTAATATTTATTCCCATACAATTTAATTAGTTAATTTAATTTATTATTTCTTTTAATTAAAATCATTTTATATTTTGACTTAATTAAATTATATATGATTTTTGTATGTTAATCAATTTTCTTGTTTATTACATTTCTTTATTTAGATGCTTTAGATTTCAAACAATATTTTTTTTTTAAAAGGAAATAACGTTTAAAAACACAAAACACATAACATTTCAACACTTTGCCTAAATTAACAAATATTCAGTTTTTGTTCTTGTTTATTAGAATCAATCCTCAAGTTAATTCTTTCATCAAAACAATTAACATATATTAAATATCATGAATATTTTATAACCAACCATTGAAAATTTGTGATAAAAGAAGAAAACTGTTTCAATAAATTGGCTAAATTTAATTTAATAAACAAATAAAATTAACGTGACTATATATTGATTGGTTTTTAAATTTAAAGTCACTTTCAACCAATATGTCACGTAATTTGTTTGTTTAAAAATAAATTTAGAAATTATTTTTCAAAAAAAAAAAAAAAAAATCTCAAACAATAATTAAATAACTTCAAAGAAAAAATTCAACAGGAAAAACAAAATGCATTTTCAGATTAAAAATGATTAAAGAAATAAATAAATAAAAAAAAAAATCAAAATAAATAATGGTGAAGCTAACTAACGTCTACAAAAATAAACAAAATTAAACAAGAGACTGTTTTTTTTATTTAGTTATTTTAATTTAATAAACAAAGTGAGGAACAAACAAACAGAAAATTAATAAGACCAAATTAATAACACCAATAAATAGAATTTATGTAAAAACAACAAGCCTAAGCAAAATATTAAATTACAAAAAAAAACAATAAAATCGTTATTTTACAATAGTCTAAATCTTAAATTGTAAAACATAAGGAATGAATTTTTTACAAGTCAAATGAAGTCAAGATATAATTACACAAATAAAAAAAAAAAAGACAAAAGTCTCACGTTAATACTAGAATAAACATAAGCAATAATATTAATAATAAATGCGCGAAATGTAATTCCATATAAATAAATAATATTGTTACACGATATGTATTGATGTTTAATAAAAAAAAAATTAAATATATTCGAACAAGAAACATCACTTGTTACAATAATAATAAATAAGAACAAGATAAATAAAATATTCCTGTAAGAATATCATCGTCTAAATTGCAAAAGTTTCTGTTGTTATTGACGACATATGGTTATAATCCTTATACGACGCTAATGCTTTAAATGCGGATATGCTTTTCAAGATTATTAAATAATTGGATTAATTTACATAGTTTGCATACTTTAATTACATAAAAGTGTTCGTAACTTAAGTGTTTAAACTCTCTTAAAATATATAAATAAGTTTATAAAACCAAATTTGAAGGTAATTATTTGTCTGTCAACGACTTTATAAAAACTTAAGTCGAATCGCAATTTTAATAATAAAAATCAGCCAACAGTGCAGCATTTTAGTTAATAGTAAACACTTGGTTGCAACGATAAAAAAAAATGAATTTCTTTTCAAAATGCTTTTATTATTTCCTTTTCTAAACCAAAAAACTATTCTAAAATTAAATTTTCGATAGAACGAAAAAGAAAAAATATACAAAAATTACATTAAGCGAAAATTTATTGCTTCACTCAGTGAATATGATAGATTTAAAATATTATTATTATTATTATTTTTTTTTTTTCTTCTAAATATAAAGTTTAAAACGAACTTTGTAAAATATATTAACACCGGATAAATAATTTTCGGTAAGTGCACATAATTAAAACAATAACCAAGTAATGCAGTTGCAGTAATTTCCAATGAAAAAAAGAACAAATTTTATTAGGGTGGCTAAAACGGATATTGTTTTTTTTTTTTTTTTTTTTTTCTTGACATGATATGATACATTTACATTTAAGGTGCAGCTGTTTTAAAATAAAATTAAAAAAAATATATATATAACAAACTGTACACACCACAAAAAGGATGTTATAATGGTTTTGTTTGGCCATATAAAACACCTGAAAATGTAAATTAATTTCATAACAACCATACATAGAAAAAGGTTTACTTTAGTTTTACAAAAACTATTTAAAAATTATAATTATATGTCTTTCAATATTAAATGCAATTAAAACATAACGCAATGTTTCATAACGCAATGTAATATTTCTAATGAATAGCAAATTCTATCGAAGTTTTTTTTTTTTTTTTTTTTTTGTAAACAAGAGTTTTATTAAACAGAAAGATAATTTAAAATAACTAACATAATTTAACAAATTTATAGTTAAATACACAAATGAAAATAGCATAATCTAATTTAAATCCAATTAACGAAACACAAAAACACAAGTAAGAAAAGTGCAAACAAAGATAAACAAATAAATGACAGGCAAAAGGTTAATAGTAACAGCATCAAGTTCAATGTTACAAAACTTTTGTTTTATTTTATTTTAAAACTACAAACTTCATTTCTTAAAAGCTAAAACAATAAAAACGATTTTCGAATTGCATGATACTAAAGTGTTTTGTTAAATAATAACATAATAAAGAAAAAAATTCTGGGTTTAAAAATTCTGATGAAAAATTAAGTAAAAAGAATTTTTGTTTTTATTACAATTTAAAATGCAACTATGTACTAAAAACCGTTAAAAGGTAATAAAAAAAAAAAAAAAAAAAATACTGTTCAAAATGTCACCTAAGGTTAATAATTTGTTTAATACAAAAAAAGAATTAAAATTAAAATTAAAATAAATAAATAGAGCAACATTTGTATTCACAAATAATTAAATGCAATGATATCAACAAATAAATTAATAACAATAATAATAAAGCCAGGAATTACATAAACTTTACTTCAATTACGCGACATAAAAATATAACAACCAATCCCACAAACATAACTGATTTTAATTTTTTTTGTGTTTTTTCTACATAACTTAACCAAATAAATTTGTTTTTTTCTTTTTTTTTTTTTTTTTAACGGACAAATAATTATTTATTATTTGCAATAAAAAAAATAATAAAAAAAAAAAGCATAAAGAAGATTGATATAGTTTTTTTGTCAACACTGAAATAACCATAAAAAACCATCATCACCCGTTAACAGCGCAAACATTATGACATTTTGTGAACAGTTAACATTTATATACACATAATTCCCAATGAACTATATAATTTAATTTAATTTTTTTGGCGAAATTTATTTGTTTTTCAGTTTAATAAATTATTAATTCCGTTTTTTTTGTTTTTTGTTTATTACATTTTTTAATTTTTTTTACATTATATTGCAATGTAACGACTAATTCATCTTAAATAAATATATCCCCCTGTGGATTTATAAATAATTATCAATGTTCTATGTAATTTAAATTATCTTTCTGATTAACAATAGTCAATAACATAGAAAAATAAAAAAAACCACCCTATTATAGTAAAAAAAAAATTCATGTTAATAATAAATAAAAAAAAAATAAATAATTATAATAAGAACTTACATAAAATAAATAATAATAGAAAATAAATGTTTGTTAATCATGCAAACCTTTTAGTACATACTATACATGCGAAAGATTGAATAAAAGTATAACGAAAAACATTAAAATAATTCTTATTATTTAATCAAAAGGCATTTCAAAGCAATTTCTATTAAATATATTTTTTTATTGCTTTAGATTTGAAATACGTGGAAAATGCAAGAAAATTATTGAAAAAAAAAAAAGGAAAGATAAATAGAAATCTAAAAAAAAAATTACCCGCTAATTCAACATTTTATATTACCTATGATAATCATTGATTCCACTATCGTACAGAACTACTACAAAGAATATTTGTATGGAAATATTTCTACACGAAACGTTTTGCTTAATAGCGAATAAATTCAACTAAATCCCACTTTTTTATCATTTTTATTTTAATTAAATGTTAAATTGTAATGATAAGATAATTTTTGCCATTAAAGCTAAATAATAAAAAAAGAATAATAAAAATGCCAACAAATATTTTATCGATATTATCTGTTGATTATAGTAATAAAAATTATCATTATGATTATTATTACTATTGTGAAAAACATAATCGAATACAAAATAGTAAAGACCCTACCACCACCTGTGCATAAGTTAAATAGAGACAAATAAAAAAAAAAATCAATATTATTTTCATGTCTATATTTAAAATAAAACTATATTTTACCAACCCCAATTAATATTAATATTAATATTTTTATTATTAAAAAAATTGACTAGACAAAGGTATAATTTAATAAAAAATTCATTCAACTATCCGTCTTTGATAAACATTCATTCTTATTTTGGCATTATTAATAAAAAATAAATATATATTTACATTTGTGCAACGTTAATGGTGTTTATTATGGGTTGAATAAAATTTATAAAGCGATAGTGGGTGTAGTTGGCATTTTCAATGTAAATATCCGTAATAGTAACACTTTTTAATATTATCATAAGGCATAAAAACCACCACCAAATATAAGAAACTTACAGACACTAAAAATATATACCACATTTACCAACATTATTTGCCTATAAAACATATACATATATCAACCACAATTAGGATGTAGTTTTAATAAAAATAAAAATACTTGTTAAGTATTTCAAGTCACGAACAAAATATTTTTGGCGTTTTTTTTTTTTCCCATTATTATTATTTTACGGAATATGTAAAATTTGCATTTAATTATTAGTTAGAAAAATTATTAAAAAATCAAAGTAATTTAATAAATACAGAGAGGATACCAACATTAATAAATCTTATTCTTATTCCGTTTATTGATGCTGGATTATTTTGATAATAATAAAATATTTTTTTTAAAATCTATTCAAAACATCAACATTCCACTGTCTCCACAGAAACATGAACCCTGTACATGCTAAAAACAGCATATGCAATAATGTAACCAGTTCAACAGCAAAAAAATGTATTAAATAATGACAATAAATGAAGAATACCATTCAAATAAGGTAAAGCTAACTAAAAAGGAAAGACAATACTAACAATAAAACCATAGGGAAAAACAGACAACAACATTGTGACATAAAATATTTATACATATAAAAGAAAAATATAAGCGCATACTTGGCGTAAAGTAAAAAAAGAAAATTAAAAAACACGTGCCAATATGAAGGTTTTATTAAATTAAAAAAAAAATAATAACTTTGGAGACATTACATTAATCATGAACTTTAACATTGCATTTGAAATAAAAAAAAGAAAAAAAACGTTTTCCGCGTCAAAAAAAAAAAATCAATTTGTTACTTTTCTATGTTTTCACCATTTATAAACAATAAAGCCGTCAAATTAAATTAACTTTTATGGTAGTAATTCAACGTAAAAATAATAAAATTGATAAAATAATTAATTAAACTAAAAAAAAAAAAAATCGTTAAAATTTGTTATAAATAAATAAATAAATAAATATAAATAGACAAAAATGAAATAAGGAAATTAACGTCAACACATGATATAAAAAGGCTAACGACAGGTAAATGAAACAACATAAAATAAATTTACCTTATTTAGAAAATAAAAATAAAACAAGAAGTAACTATTATACAATAGAAAACAATTGTATAAAAAGATTAACAACCATAACTTTATGACCATCCGCATACGAATGCCAATAGCCAACAACCACACACCATAAAAAATAAAAATAAAATAATAGTTAAAAAAAAAAAAAAAAGAATCAACAATAGACAAACAAAATAATAAAATTCGAAAAATTAAAAATTCATGTGGGAAACGTTAATGCGAATAAAAATGAAAAAAAAAAAAAAATCAACAAATATACAAACGTACACACAGGTATGCATGTGTATTTAGAAGATGAAAAATAAATCATTTAAACAAAAAACGATAGGTAAAAATAGTATTAAAACAAAAATGAAGAAACGTTGATTTAAAAACCTCAATTACACGGATTGTAATGGATTTTAATTTAACCAAGACAAAATATTTTAAATAAATAACCTTGGGATATTTGCGAATATAAAATAAGTTAAATAAAAGGTAAAAAAAAGCTCGACATAAAAAAAATCCTGTTGGTTTCTTTACATCCCTAATTAATTTAATTAATTTTTTTTTTTTTTTGTTCATGGTGACCAATGTGAAAAGATCTTTGAATCATTATACACAACAAAAAACATGATTTAAAAATCTTTATCAGTACAACATCCCATCTGTGCGTATATAAACCAAACCCATTGTACGATATGATTATAATAAAGTTAGTTTTGCTCTGCACTTACATATATGCTACATACATATTTATTTGACACAAATCGACACAAGTCGTCAATTAAATAAATTAATTTTTTTTTATGTCGCTCTATAACTATAACTCTATATGTACAGAAAGTTTTAAAAAATAAAATATCTCTAGATTTCTATCAATCAAAAAAACTCGCACAGCAGAAAATTAACTTATAAATTGTAATTTTACATAACAATTCTTAAAAAAAAAAAAAATTTACATTTTTTTAAATTAATTTTCTTGTACAACCAGAACCAACAGCAACTATAATTAAGATCAATATCAGTTAAGCAAAAAAAAAAAAAAATAAAATAAATAAATTTAATAAAAAATAAAAAAAAAGAAAATTTCGCATTATAATTGCTGTCGTCACCGACGATGTCGTCTAGACTCAAGACTAACAAGAACTTTTTTTTTTTTTATAAATCACACAGAGTAACATTATTAATAAAAATTGTTTTTTTTTTTTTTTATTTTTTTTTGTAATTCACAGCGACACAATTATCGTACAAAATAAAAATCCTTTAAAGCTGCACAAACTTGATAAGAATCTACCTGGTTATGTAATCAGGAAATACCTTACAACTTTGTGGCTTATTTGATTAATTTTATAATAATGCTTTTAATTAAATTAAATGCATTACAAAAAAAGAAAATAATTTTACACAAGACATAAATAGCTAAAACAATGTAACCGTTTGTATTTTGGAAGATGATTGACTTAAAATGCAAGTAATTTAATATGTTAAGAAGAATTTACAGGTAACTAAATGAAAATTCCTGCAAATACAAAATTTATTCAATAATAAAAAAAATACAGCACATAAACAAGTTAATGTTATTATTAACATAATAAGAAATTAAATCTAATTAAAAAAAAAAAAGAGTTAATGTTGCAAAGAGTCGAGTTAACAGAGTGCATCATAAAAAATAATTATTATTTTATTTGTTTACGTGATATTTTCATTAATAAAACCTTTATTTACCTATTTAAATTTGTTTTTAATATATATATATATCTGTATACGAAAACCATTTAAAGGTTTCATAAGGGACATAATGCTACTTAGTGAATAAATACGGATAATAATAAATACAAAAACGTGCATCTTTGTACCATCATTAATGTAGCTTACTTAACAACCCTGATCAAGCACCTGTTCCATATATAAATAAAATAATTATAATTATAGAAAATTTTAATATAATTTTACGTGATAAAAAACCATTTTTTGTATTAAGATTTAAATTTAACAAAAAAAAAAAAAAGTAATAATCAGTAATGTACTAAGGTGTAACCACTACCACCTACCTCCGTACACATTTTATTATATTATAGGAGAGCAATTTTTTTGCACATCCAAAATAGCCACCATGACACATTAAAAATATAAAATTAAATAATTAATGTTATTACTCAATAATTAATTAAACAAAAAAAAAAAAAAAGGTGTAACGGTAGGCCGAGATGACACACCAATTAACTTTGCAACAACATACTCCTGTGTCTAATCAATCACAAAACAATAAAACAAATTTTTTTCTTTTTTTTTTTTTTCGTCTTACCTACATAAATTTCACAAATTAATATTAATTGAATTTTTGTAATTTCATTTATTTATTTAATTAATTTTTTGTTTTCTTTTTTTTTCTTTTTTTTTTGAAGCCTCAAGAAATAATCAAAGTAAAAACACAAACAAAAATCAAATCAAATAATCAAAAATAATAATAATCTAAAAAAAAAAAACGTTAAAAAAAAGCCAAAATGAAATTAAATGTAATTAACTATTGGGTAATAAAGAAGAAGAAGTAGAAGAAGCAACGAAAAAAATCTCATCAAATTAAATTACAAAATAATCAAAGAAAATTTTATTTTGATTCATTTTTATAACTAATTTATAAATAATAATAATAATAATAATAATGGTATTATTGTTACATTCCACACCATAACGGATCAACATAATTACGGCATCTAATAGTAAGGAAGAGGAGTATACAAAAAAAAATATAAATCCTTCTGAATAATAAAAAGAAATCATAAATAATTATAAAACTTCTTAGGTTGATTATATTCTTAAACAAAAAAAAGCCTAACAAGTGCTTAGATATTTTTATATTTTACCTTGTTATGTTATTTTATATTACATTTTATACCAGTAATAATTGAAAAAAAAAAATTAAAAAAAAGAAAACTCTTAGATAATTAATAATAATATATAAAAAACATATTTCTTTTATCACGATTATACTGCTTATAAACAATTCAACACTGCACTTATTTACAGTATATGCGTGTAGTTAAATTGCATGCACTTATTTTACTGCATATCTCTACAACTCGGGTATAATATAAACATAACTAGTTATTAATTTTATTATTAAATTCTTGAAATAAAAGTAAAAAAAAAAAATAAAAAATAATAATAACAAGCCGATGTAATTTAAATAAAAATTTAATTATTTCTTTGTGGTAAAATGTCTCACCATATCTGCATATGTAAAGTAATTTCAGGATTAATTATTTTAATTTTTGCTTCTTTTTTTTTTTTTTTTTGTAACCAATTAAATAATATAAATTATAAAAAAAAAAAAAATAGTGTAATAATGCGAAGGTATTTATATTTTAAACATAAAATTATTTATAATTAGTATTAAACTAGTAATTGGTTGTTTAACGCATCAACATATTATTGGTAATAACGTTTCAACTTTAAAATATATTTTTTATTACAATATAAAGAGAAAAGCAACAAAAACTTAGTTAAATTGCATAAGTTCTATAATTAAATTAAAACAATAATAATTAAACATATTAACAAAACAAAAACCTTCAAATATATTCACGAAATTTAAATTCAATTTTTTAACCTTGACCAGACAAGGATGATACCATTAACTTAACAAATTATTATTAAAAATTAAAAAATAGGAAAACCAATCAAAAACAAATTTTTTTTTTAAACGTATCAAACATGTAATCTAAACAAAACAACAGAAAACTAAATAAACTTATTTAAAAAATAGAATTAATAAATAATTGATGAAATTTAAACTCTTGTAATAGAGATAATAATTCACAATTTGCATTTTTCTTTTCTATACATAATACGTTTAGAATATAAAAAAAAAAAACTCAAAACATAGAACACAAACAAAACCAAATATAAACAGATTATAAAATGAAAGAAAGCAAAAAAAAAAAAAAAAATTATTCAATTGTAAGTAATCATAGCTAATTTTAGAGCAATGGGTGGTAGTTTAATTTTTTTTTTTCTTTGAATAAATAAATAAACTGAATGTACGCTCAGTTCATATGTGTATAAAAACGTTTTGAATTCTTCAAAAAAAAACAGAAAAAAAAATCAGTTAATACCAAACTGTGGCCTTTTATTTTAATTTTATTTAAAAAAAAACAAAGTTCAAACGAATTTTATCAATTTCAAATCGTATCAGACATCACAAAATTATAATTATTTTGCATAACAATTGGCAAGTACTGATTGGAAAAATTAAAAATTGTTATTAAAATATTTTGCTTTTAATTGATTAAAAAATCATAATCTTATTGCCAAAAATATATTTGCAAACATTATTATTATTATTTTTCAATCATTTTTAAATCTTTTTGGCAATGTTACATAAGTCAAAATTATTAAATTTCCCAGTTAATTAAAATTATAATAAATCTCTGACAAACGTCAATAAATACGCTTTAACTAATTTTATTTATATTCACGTAATGTAATATGGTAATTATTTTTGTTCCATATTCTCCTATTCTATTTATATTTGTTATTATCTGGTTACAGTTTCTAATTGGTAAAGAAAACAACCTTTAAACATAATTTCCATGTGTAATTCATAGTCACATACAAGAAATTTAAACAAAATTTAACTAATTAAAAATAAATTACTAAAAATAAAAAGAATTTTTTACTTTAGAGTAAAAGGGTTATTTATTTGTGTTATAACTTTACCTTTTTTTTTCATTTCCTTTCAATATTTGTAGCAGCGCAAAGACATTAAAATAAATAAAAATAACCACAAATTTTTATTAATAGAATTATAAAAAAAAGAGAGTATTTTAAAACCATAAATGATTATCCTCATTATCATAGAATAATCGTTACAAAGTTAATTTTCATTTGTGTTTAATGACTGTTTTAAAAGTTAGTTAAACTTTACATTCTCACTAATCACACAGGTAAAATATATTATAATATATTAAAAAAATAAAAAAAAAAACTGTTTCCCTTCCCTGCACATATATATATAAAATACAAATAATAAATTAATTTAAATAAATCAATAAATATAAATTAGTTTCATTTGCTTCTTTTTCACAAATTGACAATCCTTAATTATTTATTTACATTTATATGATTTCGATTTAATAAAACAAAATGTTAAACTATCCGTGAATTATTATCAATTTTATTATTATTAAAATATGAAAATTGATTTATTTTTATTATTACAATTCATAACAAATATAAAATTACAAATAAATTGAATAAAAATCAAAACAATAAATTTCTATGCTGCAGTAGTAACTAGTATTAATAATAATTAACCTAATTATGTATTATTATTATTAGTAATAATAATTTACGTACATTCATAGACAGTCGATAATGAATGCCAGAAGTAATAAAACTTTGATATAAATGTTTGAATGTGTGCAACTTACAGCATGTTGATAATTTCTCTCATACACATTTCATTAGAAGAAATTAATTCTTTAACGCATTAATTTATAATTTTATTTAATTAAAACAATCACATCCACTACGCTAGTATTAAATTCTTGCTTATAAATAATAATAATAAAAATAAAAATAAAAATAAAAAGGAAATATTTTTCAATAAGCATCAATTGCTTAAACATAAAAAAAAAACATAACTTAACATAAAATTAAATGACATTTAAAACATTTATTTTTATTATTTGTTAAGGACAAAAACCTGTTGCATTTACTAAATACACAAACATATAAAAACCAAATCAACACAAAGAAACGAAAAATGAAAAAAAAAAAAAAAAACATTTCTTTAACTCTTTCGTCTTCTTCACGTAAATGGAGAAAAAAATTGTTCAAAAAGCAGAAGAAAAAAAAAACTGAATAAAGAAAATACAACTGACCGAACGATAAAAAAAAAATATAAAAACGCTGCATGACTCATACATAAAGGTATTTCTATAATATAAAAGAAAAAAATGTAAATAATTAAAATAAAAATACAAACGATTTGAGTCTGACTTACGACGTTGAAGATGAATTTCTTTGTTTGACATTTGTATTTGTTAAAGATAATAAATCAACAAAAAAAAAAAAAAACTCGTATGATCGATAAAAGGATTAAAAATTTATTTATTTATTAATTTTTTTTTTTTTGTAGTTTAAATATTTAAACAAATCAAACACAAAAACATACACAAATATTTAAAGCTAATATTAAAAAAAAAAAAACAAAAATAATTAAATAAAAAGCGTTAAAAACAATAAAACAATTTTTTTATAAATTTTAATCGTCATGGGAATTAGTTTATTCTACGATTACCAAAAAAAAAAAAATTAAATTAAACAAGAAAATTAAATCTTAAAAAAACAATCGAAAAAACAAATAACAAATTTATTAACAAGTAATTACATGGCGTTCAGTGAACTTTTAATAAAACAATCAAAACGACGAGACAAAATTGCTTTGTTTTGTTATTTTCTTCATTATTATTTATTAACCAGAAGAATCACAAGTAATCATCATAAAATTAAAAAAATAAAAATAAAATAATTTAATGTAGTGTAGAGAGTATTAAAAGCAGGTAACTATTATAAATAAAATATATTAAAACTGCATCATCACCCTATAAAATTAAAACTACATAACACCACAACTAGTATAATATACTCGTACGTAGTTCAGTTAAGCTAGGTAAAACTGCAATCGTTTTTTATGAAGGAAAATGTACGAAACAAAGACAACAAAACACGTTTGTATAGCGAGGAATTCAAAATCTCATAAATATAAAACCGCATATTTATTTATTTAGTCAATAAAAAAAAAATTAAAATTATACAATATTCTGCGCTGTTGTCAGATTTATTAAATTATTTTCACTTTTTAGTTTTGTTTTTGTTTAATTGTAAAGCAAAAATTTAATAAATTGAATTTAAAAAAAAAAAATATCCATTGTACAATTAACCTCGGTTATTTTTTATATCAATAAATTGAAATCAGCTTAAAAGCTTTTTTTTTTTTCTTTCTTAGTTATCTTACTTTATCGTTATTTCTGTTGTTGTTTTTTTTTTTTTTTTTCATAAATATTCTCTTTTAGAGATAGATGAAGAACAAATTATAATAAATAACAAGAATAAAAAAAAAAAGTTATTTATTTCCTTACTTTTCATTTATTATGCAGGGTAAAAACGCATTATTCTAGTCATCGCATAATTTAAATCTTAAAAACGAAAATGGATAAAAAAAAAAACGCAATTTTAAATGTTCGACAGGATTAACACAGAGCCTCAATAACTTAAAAAAAGAAGAAAAAAAACTTAAAACAATTAGTTAATTGCAATTCAATGTTACGAAAGTAAATGCAACGCTGCGACGTTACTACACGAAAATCTAACATAAATATCATTAAAAATATTAACAAATCATTAAAGTCTTAAAAACAAAATTATGATCCAAAAAAAAAAAAAAAAAGCCCTAACCTTATGTAATTTCTAACCTTTATTTATATTCAAAATAAAATTATCTAAAAATATAAATTTTTGTGAAAACAGTGAGAAGACACGTCGTTGTATATAAGTAAATAAATTACAGTGGAAGATTGAAAAACCAGGATCATATAAGTTGTATATTTATTTAACAAAAAAAAAAAAAAACAAATATATATCTAGATAATACCTTTAATTTCCTTTAAATATAAAATTAAAAACTATTTTTGAAGATTTCTCTTCTATTTCTATTCCCAGCTGTTTAAAAAATTAGAAATGAGACTTTAAAAAAAAAAAAAATAATAACAAAATAAATTCTAAACCCGATCCCGTACCTTAATTAGGGTAAAATATAATGTTATTATATTGTCGAACCTAAATTAACAATCATAAATTACTGAAAATAGAATTCTTTTCTCCCCTTAGTTACTTAAATTTAAAAAAATAAAAACTATAAAAGAAAATCACAAATCAATTTGGCTGTTTTTCCTTTTTCGAACCTCACTTTTTACTATTAAAACACTAAAAAACTAGAAAAAAAACAAAATTAATTAGAAGAAAAACAGACAAAATAAAATAAATAAATATAAAAAAAAAATTGCTTAACCTTGATTACCATTAGCAATGAGTAATAGTTTTAATTTAATTTAATTAATTTATATAACAAAAAATACAACCGACACATTGACCTAAAGACGACGCAACGTATGTCGAGAGTAAAAAAATTTAAATAAATTGAACGACATTTACCACCACCTACCACCTACTGCTTGTTTTCGTTTAATTATTTATTTTTGTTAGAAACATTTAATTAATTATGACGACGATAAACATATTTTTGTGTAATATTCTCACTCTCTCTACACACTTAATTGATTTATTATCGTACATTTGTTATTGTTCAAAAAAGAAAAAAAAAATAAAATTAAAATTATCGCTATTAATTATGCTTATTAGTGGAATTATTATTTTTCATTCATTTTTACTATTTTTTTGTATTTAATCTACTTAAAAATATTTTATAAAAACAATACAAGCTTGTCCTAATTTCAATTTCATTTTTAATTATATTCAATTTGGTAAGTAGCATAAAGTCAAATAATCATAGTAAAGTCTCAAAAATAAGAACAAAAAACTTTATTTTACTTTAAAAAAAAAAAAAAAAACTATAACGTGGGAAACTCGGGATAATCCTATATTTCTTATTCCTGTAATAAAATAAAAATAAGGAATAAAAAAAAAAAAAAGAGAAGAAGAAATATAAAGGTCTCTTCAATAATCAATATACAAAAGGTGTTTTTAATTTTAAAGGAATTTAACTTGACCGTACCATTGAGACATTCAAAAAACGAAAACAACTCAACTGGGGAAATAAAAATAAAATTGAAATTTTGATCATGATACATATATAAAAAATAAAAAAAAAAAAAAAGGTTAAGCCAATAAATTAATAACCGAATTGTATGCTTTATATTTTCCTTTACCATTAACAGTGTTGAGGAGGCTAGTCATATGCAGCCACTATTCCTATTCAATATTTTAATCTACAGCCAAAAAGTTTTACAGTTTTATCTGGATTCAATTTAAAAAAAAAAAAAAAAAAAAAACTTCTTGATTTTATACAGACCGATTAGACATTGATTAGTTAACTTTAAGAATCAATTTCTACCGACAATTGTTTGTTAAAACAAAACCTGTAATAAAAAAAAACTCAAAACTCAAAATTTTACTATTGTTCATCTAAGCTAGAAATGATTCTTATTTTATTTTACTTGAACTTATTAAATTTAATAAAAACGAATAAAACGAAAAAATAATAATAATAATGACAGAATAAACAGCATAGTTGTTGAATGAAATAAAAGCATAACAACAACAACAACAACAACAACACACAACGTAAGACAGGATGTGGTTTAAAAAATCTTTTATAGTATTATTATTTTAAGAGGAAAACAAAAAATTAAATTGTGACTCATTTTTTCACCTGCGTTAAAATCACAAGAAATGATAAAACAAACAAATTATGAACGAAAAAAATAAAAATAAAAATTAATTCTCATAATGAAAATCACTATTAAACACCTTTCTATAGGTATTGGCTAGCTGATTTTATTTTTTTTTTGTTTGCTAATAAAATTTAAAAATTTATTTATTAGTTTTTTTTTTATTTTTGCTTTAGATAGATAGATTTTAGCAATCATTTGTAATGCATGTTTGTCATAATTTGTTATAAACTAAACAGAAAATAAATAAATTAAATTACTAATTTTTATCATTTCTCACACTCCTCTACCTTTTTAAATTATTTATTTAAATATGTAAAAAAAAGGTTCTTTATGTTACTACCTTTTATTTATTATTATTATTTTTATTTTTATTAACATAAACATTTACAGAATTACCATTAACATTTTCTCAGAATTATAATTTCAATGAAGAAAAAAAAAAACGCAACAAAATGCATGTAGTATAAAACTTTTGTAGAGAAAAAAAAAAGCAAAAAGCAACCAAAGAGTGACCATAAAGTATATAAATTTTAATTGCAATTAACACTGTCAACTATGTACGTTGACCGTTTAAATTGACCTGGTCGTTGAATAATGATTAGACGAAATAAGTTAACCAATCATTTTAGTATAACCTGTCTTACCTTCCTTGTTGTACAATAAACCCTACAGAAACTACAATTTTTTTGTAGTATAATTATTCACTTTTATAATTTGCATGCCTTGTTTAACTAATAGCTAATCAATTAAATATTAAAAAGCCAATAAATAAAACAAAAAAAAAATTATCAATCAAATAATAAACACAGAAAACATTTTGATAAAAAAAAAAAAAACTCAAAAAAAAAATTAATAAAATCGTTAAACGACAAAAAAAAATTCTCGGAATTATTAAATTTTGATTAATTTTCTATTAAACAAAAAAAAAAGTTAAATAGAAAACAGAAAAAATAAAAAGAGTTAAGTCACTAATAATTTGTCATCACATAAGAAGAAATGACAAATGATCGCGCAATGTTGCCAGCTAAATTTTCCATTACTAAAAATAAGAAGAAAAAAAATTAATAATTATAAAAATGTAAATACGTAAAGAAAGAGTCATTTTAAATATCCGCAGTGTAAGTATAAATTTATTATTAAAATTCCAACCAACAGTATAATAATAAAAAAAAATAAAAAATTAATTAAATTCTGCACAAAACAATAATAAATAAAAAAAAAAAAAAAACAAAGCAAAATCTCATTAAAATATTAATTATTTATCATCATTTATTTTACTTTTTAAGGTTCTTCATGGCTTCTTTTTTCTTTTCCTTTTAAACAAAATATATATAAATAAAATCAAAAGAAAATCCAAATGCAAATACATATGGAAAAAAAAAGAAAAAAAGGGAATCTCATTAGCAGGCAACATTAAAAATCATCAAATAAAATGTAAATTAAATTAAAATTTATATATAATGTGTATCAAAAATCTTAATTAATTTTATAATAAGAAAAGGTAATAAAATATTATAAAAAACAATAATGAAGCAACCAAGAATATTTCATGACGAAGATTTACTAAATAAATATCACCGGTAGCATTAAAACCACTGCATATTAGCACAACTAGTGGCATCACAAATTACCTTAACGTATAAATTATTTAGAAAATCTATTATAGACATGACAATTGATAATTAGGAAAATAAAAAACCATTGTTACTCACTCTGTCCCATTTAACAAACTAAACAATAAAATTGTCTACCTTTTGCAACAATAAAATTCCAATGATTTCCGCGATTTTTTATTTATTTTTTTTATTATTTGCTAACAAATATAATAAAATTAAATATTATTATTGTTTTTTAACAATTTTTGAACTACATTTAACCGGACATTAATACCAGCGGCAACATCATCAACAACATTTACAAAGAATTTTTCACCAAACTTTCCTTTGTGGTACTACTGTCATACAAATACACTAAAACATCGTGTGTCCATTAAACATAGCTTTAAGGACTGTTTTAAAGAACAGATGAAGACAAAAAAAAATCTAAGAAGCAAATAAAATAAACTTTTACATTAAAATTAAAAAGAAATAAGAAAAAAAAAAAAAATGGAAAACTAATGTAAAGTTTTTTTTTTTTTTTCGTTTTTTCCGTTATAAATATTTAATTTTCTTGTACATTTTTCAGTGCGAAGAGCAAAAGATGACAGCACCAATGATGATGACTATGACTACAATAACACGGGCAAGAACAAGCAACGTACAGTAGCAACAGTATAGCGACAAATTTTACACATCGACAATTTGTCACAATAATTTCCTTCTTTTTCTTTTTTTTTTTTATGTTATTTTTACAAACGTGTGTTATGTTATGTTCATAAAATAATCACAAAAAAAAAAATTAAATTAAAATACATTAAATATTAACATTAATTTAACAGGAATAAAATGCTAGTGTGGTGTAAAGTCCATTTACAGATCCTTGGTTACAATAACAACGACCACAAATATGTATTCTACCGTAAATTTATTTCATTAATAGCTGCTGTTATATTTATGACATTTAATCATTCATTGGAAATTAATTTTTGCTTCTTCCCTCTTTTTTTTTTTTTTTAATAAAAGAAAAAATAATTTAATAAGAAAAAGTAAAATTATCTACAGTAGTGTCTCTTGTTGTTTTGTTCTTCAATAATAATAATAAAAATAATAATCTATTTAAAAGACAAATAATAAACAAAAAGTTTAAGGAATTTTCCCTTTTCTACCATAACACTATAGCAACACAATTTTAATTAATAAAGAAAAATAAAAAATTTTTTAAACAATAATAATTTAGTTTAACAATTTTTTGTTTCTTTGGTTTGTTTTTTTTTTTTTTAAATCATTCTAAATGGTGTAAATATTTGAAATTCCAGCAAATGTAACAACAAAAATCCATAGTTTTCTTTTAAACGTCCTTCAAAACTGAAGAGATAATTGAATTTATTTTCTGCTTTCAAAAGGCAACAAAGGATAAAAATATAACAATAAGATAATAAAGAAGTACATAGAGAAGAAAACAAAAAAAAAAAAAAAAAGTGACAACTTCTAAGCAGAAAATAAATATATAAAAAATAATGTTTTAGGATAAAGGTGAACATAAAAAGGTGATTTTCTAACAGTGAATTTTTATCATTCATTCAGCAAATTATCCTTTGTAGACAAAAAAAAAGAAGAAAAAAACGAAACGAAACCAAGGATTACCTTTGATTTTTTTTTCTTCACATATTTATTGTTTTTGTTTTTGTTTCTATTCACCCTGTTCGGGATGAATGAAGAGATTGTAAAGAGTGTTGGAATTACCTTTAATTTAGTTTTATATAATACGTTTTTTTAGCGTTCCCCGTTATTATCTTTTCTGTTTTTTTTTTTTTTTTTTTCGTTAAACATTAACCACATGAATGAAATAATCAAAACATAAATAACAAAAAAAAATCTAAAAGGTAAAAAATAAATTATTTTAATAAAAGTAAAGCGAAAAGGCAGCAAATGTAAAGTAATGTTAAGCAGCAGCAGTCACATAAATGAACAACCAAAATTGTTAGCCAACATGAAATTATAATAAAAACTGAGAATAAAATAAAACGAAAAACAAAAAAAAAAAAAATGTTAATGCTGGTCACGCAAGTGACTGAATTTGTGAGAAAATATTGATAGAAATTTTCTTTCCTTATTAAGACCATGCCACACAAACAAAACCAGTGTAAAATCTTAAAACAAAACGAAAGGAATTATTATTTAAATCAAATATTGATTGACTAACACACATCAATAAAAAGGTAAAAAAAAAAAAAACAAATTCAAGAAAGTTTGCTGGAGAAAATATTTTTTTGTTTTTCTTTTGTAATTAAAGTCAACTTTTAAGTGTTTATAGGATAATATAAATAAGAGCAAGGAGTTATTAATAAAATAAAAATTATGTTGAGTGTTTATTATAGCAGTAACCTAATTTTTTTTTTTTTTCTTTTTCTTTTTGACTTGTAAAACATTTATGTCGCAATATCAAAGAAAGTTTAGGGCACCTTCGTTTCAGAAATGCCTTACCATTAATTATTCGTATTTACATTTTTAGTCCAAGGCTATTATTGAAATTTCGTTAATCAATGAGTGGTCTAGTAGGTAAAATTAATTTTCAGGTTACTCTATGCAGAAATTTTTTTTTTTTTTTTTACATAATATCAAACTATAATAAGCATAGATATCTATTTCGGTAATCAATTTGGATTTACTGTGACCATTACACATAGGAGTAGTAAAAAAAAAATCCTTATTCTTCAATTATCAATAACAATATAAAGTTCAACATTAAAGTGTAAAAACAATTTTTTTTACCTTAAAAAAAAAGACAAATAATTTAAAAGGACAATCACTGTGAATGCATGTGGGAATTTAGTTTTATTTATTATTATTTTATATATATATATTTTTTTTTTTTTTTTTGTTACTAAAATAAAGATAAAGCACCATCCTTGTTTTGTTTATTTCAAATCTGAAAGCACGAAAAAAAAATTTAATGTTTTAAACAAAAAAAAAACAAAAAAACACCAAAAACTAACTATGGTTCAGTTCTGTTTTATCTTTCATACAGTTTAAAAAAAAAAAAATTCCTATGAATAAAACATTGCTAATAAATATTTCGTCCCTAATAAATGCAAATTCACCAAATATAAACGACTTTGAATAAAAATGGTAAATAACAATTGTAAATTAGTAATTGTTTGTGTCTGTCTGTAGTTACATACAGATTCTATTTTTAATTAATAAGTAATCAAAAAAATAAATAAATAAAAGATTAAATAAATATCACAACGTACTTCTAATTAATTGAATTTTGTTTTTTTTTTTTTTGTAGTATGTAATTAAAAAAAAAGAAAATGTCATGAAAACGTGATCTTAGCCAGCAACTGAAACACTTATTTATTTTATGTTTCCCTCCATTGTTATTCACTTTATTCACTCATTTATCGATTTAATAAAAATATAAAAATATATAAAAAAAGAAAAGAAAACAACGTGACATTAAGAAAATTGAATATCTACTTGTTACGTTTATTTATTTAAAATTTAATCGAATAAAATTAATAAAAAAAAAAAAAAAAAAAACGTAAATTTGCCATCCTAGAAACACAAAAAAAAACCCTTGAATTTCAATCATTTTTATTACCAAACGGAACGTAACGTACTTTTAACAGCAATAACGTGAAATAGGTGTTAAAATATAATTCCAATTAAATAAAAATAAAAGCAGAAAAATAGGAAACTGTATTGAGGATATTCAAAAAAAAAAAAAAAAAACACCCTATATCCGTTTTTAAAGTCTTCCTTTTAACAACAGCAAAAACTTTAACGGGGATTAAACTAGGTTAAGTAACACAGCACACCCGTTCCTATTCACCCTAGACACATTTTAAATGTTTTCCCTTTTACAAATGAAAGAAAAAGAAAAGCAAAAAAAAAAAAAACTTTAGAAATCCGGTTCGTTGCTTAGTTTTATGCAACTAAAAAAAAAAAAACTATTTTTAATACCAGAAATACTGGTCCTAAAAATGCAACTTATTTCCAGACTTAAAATTAACATAATTTTTCCTTTTAAATATATTAAGAAAACCAACACAAAAAAAAATCGTGTTGTCACCATATTATGAAATATTTTACGGCTTAATATTCGCTATTTATTCAATTCAATTTTATTTTCTCAAAATGAAAAATAAACAAACACTAAAAGTAAAACTACTTTTAAAGTTTTTGTTGGAAACACCATTAGTGTTTTCAGAAAAAAAAAAAAAAAAATGTTTGTATTAAAAATCAAGAAGCATAAAGCAAAAATACAAAGAATACGAGCAGATGTTATCTAAATTTTTCTTATATTCATAAAAAATAAGGATGTTTCCGGTGTAATTTTTTATGTTCTTATTACTATTATTAACACCAATAATAAGTAAAATAGTAGTTTTTTTCTTTTTTTTTTTTTTTTAAATAGCAGCAAGACTTTAATTTAATTTAATTAAATTGAATCAAATAAAGAGTTAAAAACAAAAAGCTATAAATCAAAAAGTATCGAATAGGCTTGTTACAAAATCCGTTATGATATAACCGCCGCCAAGTGATTAGAAAAGCAAGAAACCCATAATGAAAAAAAATTAAAGCAAATTATAGTAGAGAAGAAAACAAAACATGGAAGAAAAAATAAAACACGGAAATGCGGGTTCCTGTTATTGTTATTTAATTTTTCTCTAAACCATTTGTATGTTATCAAAAACACAATACAGATGATATTGATAATTATTATTTGCAAATTTTTTATTAATTCATTTTTAAAATGCTTATGGCTACTTCCTGTAGTGTGTAAAAACAAAAAATCTAATTGATAAAAGGCAAATTTATGCAAAATTCTATTCATAAAAATTGGTCCAAGTTTTTTTTTTTTTTTTTTTTTTGATAAGCAAGTGTTGAAAACTTTTGCGGTCATATGGTGAGAATTTTGTATTTAGAGCAGCTTAATAAGAAAAAGAAGAAGTAAAACGGCACGGCTACAGTAATAAAAGCATAAAGCAATGTTATTAGGTGATAAAAATAAAAACGAGATGAATCAAAAAGACGCAAAATAGGGTATATGAGCTGTGTTATTATCAAGATGCATTTGGGACAGAAATATTATTTCGAGTAAGTAACAATAAAATGTACTTAGCATGTTACCTTTTATTAAACAGAAACATTTACCTGGTTATAAGTTAAGTAATCTGCTTTTGGCTTAATTAAATTTTAATTATTATTCTTTTTTATTATTTTTTTTTTTTTGGTTTTCTTTTGTGTTCATTATTTAAATGAAATTTTGATATGTTGTGTCTGGCATGGACTACAGGAGACAACATAGAGCAGCAAAAATGTAAAAAAAAAAGGTATTTTTACCATAACATGCATTTCACATAAACAGAAAACGAAAAAAAAAAAAATTAATGCATTATTACAATAAATTGTACTTTCATCAAGCTGCTTTTATTTCTTTCTTTTCTTAATTATTATTACTTATTTGGCTAACTGTAAAGGATACCATTGTTGTAGCAAAAAAGTTCATTTTTCAGGTTTTTAGGTGAGAAAAGGAAGAATTTTATTGCGAAAACGTAAAACAACGCCTTTCGTAATAACACCAAAAATTCTTGAATTTTGATATAAAAATCAGACTTTATGGCAATAAAATAAAATAATAAATTTCTTACACAATTCAATGATTTTATTGTAAATAAAATACGAAAATGAAAGTAGCTTGAGTAGCTTGAGAGACAAAGAAAAGATCACGTCACAACTTACAATTACTTTAAATATGAAACGAAATAGAAAAATAAAAATTCATATTTCCAATAGTTTTCTTTCTGAATCTTCTCTAGACACTTATTTCTCAAGTTATGGCCAAAAGCACACAAATTATCAAGACATACAACAATTTAATAGCCAATAATAAAAAATAAAAAAGTACTGACGTCGCCAGATTTCACGTAAAACTAATGCCAACATTATCGAGGTACATTATATGCAATTTTTTGCAAATAATTTTCATAAATTAAAACAATCAATTTCTATTTCTAATTTATTAGCTAATAAATGTAGTTATTAAAAATTAAATTAAATTATTAAACTCACCAGCTGCATTTACAATAAATCCATTTGTAAGAATAAATAATCCAAAAATATTAATGAAAATATAAAATTTAATCTTTTGCAATGTATTGAATAAATTTTTTATATTTGAAAGCATATGTTTTTTATGACTATAAATTAATTTCGTAATATTTAAATTATTTTTTCTATAATTAGTAATATTGCTCGCACAAACACATTCACAATAATTTAATAAATTTTCATTAATTATGTCACTATTTGCCTGTTGTTGCACCTCTGCTATATTTATTGAATTTTTTCTTATCAAAAATCTTTCACGTTCTTCCATTTTAATAGAATTTCTTTTAAATAAATTAACACCGTCGATTTTCTGAATTAATTTACAATTTTTCTTCGTATTTAAATAATTTTGCGTAATTTTTGAAAACATCGAGGACCGTTTAATTTGGCCGTTGATTGTTTTGTTTTTTTTATTTTTCCGTTTTATTTGCGTAATGGCATCAATGCTGCCAACAACTGAATAGAATCGAAACAAAACACAATTAATTTATTTTTCTTTATTCTTTTATTTATTTTGTTTTTTTTTTTTTTTTTTTAATAAACAATTGAACATGAAACCGTAAAACTTTTATTTTCTATTTTAAAACTTTTTATACAAACGTAAAACAAGTTAATTCACATTTTTTTTTTTTGTTTTTTTGTTTATCCTTGCCTAAACTTTTTTCCGTTAAATAATTACAAGTCGCACTTATTTTATTTAATTAATTAAATTATGAATTTGTTATTTCTTCTTTTTTTTGTACATTTTATTTGATTTTTCTTATAACTAACTAAACAATTGTTAATGCACCGTTGCTTAGCAGCCGCAACAGCAGCAGGAGCAGCAACAAAAACCGCGTCAATTTATTTAATTATTTTATTTTTTTCTTTTTCTTTAAATTTAATACATTGATGAAATTGTGTATAATTTTGTTAATTCTTTAAATGAAAAAAAAAGAAAAAAAAAGAATAACAAAATGCTCTCACACACACACACAACTTTTTTTTTTTTATTAATAACACTGTAAAATAAAAATTTATTTCACTTTAAATAAAATGCCGCTTAACAGCAAACACACCTGTGGAATCACTTAGCACAAAATAAGAATTTTCGTATATATATTTTTTCTCGTTTTCACATATGTGATTAGAGTGCATCGGCAATCAAATAAACGGTGTCCATTTTTAAGCTTAAGTTACTTTTAATTAAAAGTAGTTTTCAATTTTGTATTAATCAATCCATTTTATTAATTAAATTTGTTTTAATCGAAAATATATTGAATAACACGTTACATCTATGTAAAGTAAAGTCGAAAAAAAAACTGTTGGCCGTTTTTTTTCACAAGCGCGAAAACTATACGACACGTAACAACCTTTTACACCGAGTTCAACAATGCAACTAAACGTAGCAAGCAGAATAAAAAAACAAACAGCTAAATATGAAACCGGTTTTTTGTTTACTAAAACGAACATGTGACGTAACAGTAGCGCTGCATTGTAAATAAAATTTGACCAGCCTGCCATCTAATTAAGAATAGCAAATTAGTATATTCTATAATCAACAAAAATCCAAGACAACTTAAGCAAAGAAACAAACATTTAAGTAAATAACAGAAAATAACCTCAAAAAAAATTATTTTGTTTTGTTTTATTAAATAAAATAAAAATAAACGAATTTGTGTACGATATGAAAAACTTTTTATTGTTGTATCATCCGTAAATACATTTTTTTTTTATTAATTTTATCTTAATATTGGGTTTTGTTAGAAGAAAAATCCTAAAATTTTGCCTCCCAAATGTTTTCTTCTGGCTTCTTCATGATCCATGATACCACCACTTGTTGTCAAAACAACGTAGCTAAAATAAAAAAATCAAAAATTAATTACACCTTCATTATTTGAGTATGAAAACTAATTTAACAAAAAATAAAAATTTAACTAACCCGAACTGTCTGGATGGTAATAAATTATTTGTCCATTTTTCAATATCATTAATTGGTACATCGAATCTAGGTGAAATAACACCGCATTTGTTTAAACGTCCAGTTAGGTTAACCACTACTTTGCCAGATCTGTGGTCATCGACAATTTCAAATTCGCCAATGTATCCATGTTTCATCATTACTGTTAAGAACTTGATGATGACTTTTGAGCATGGCCGGAGCAATACTTGACGTTTGCCGCGTTTCTCAGCATTGTTAATGCATTTAAGGGCATCAGCTAATACATTCATGTGCACCATGGCTACAATTATAAAGAAAAGAAAATATATTAATTACATGTTTCTTAAAAATTCAATTATGACAAATTGTCAAAAAAAAAAAAAAAATCATATGTAAACAAATTGAGGTTATGTTCGTGGCGAATAATGTTTGGTTTTTCATGTTTTACATTAAAATTTCTCTATTTTCACAAACTAAAACCAAAAATAATCACCCGGTAAACAAATAACACATCAATATAATAAATACTTTGAATTCAATATTTTTTAAGTTATGTCCAAAAACACCATACAGCGAAATTTGTAAGATGTCAAGAACACAATCAATATAACAATAATATATAATAATTATCACATAAATAACACTTAAATCAAATTCATCATTGAATTTAACACATATTTATATATTTTTAAACTATTTTTATTAAATAATAATGATGATTACCTATGAATTATTTTGTATATTTTTTTGAACAAAATACACAGAGGACAATTATTTGTAAAAGAGGAAGTACCATCCGTAGGCAGCACCGAATATTGACAGGCCGATCGACTACAGCGCCGCAAGTGGCTAAAAACATTATAGCAAAATTTTTATAGTAAAGATGGCATTATTGTCACAAAATAGAAAAAAATAAATAAAAGTTATAAATGTCGCTTTTAGAAATTTATAAAAAATATTAATTTTTTTTTATACTTATTTACACAAATAAATATGCTAATAGTAATTACAACATCTTTAAAACATAAAAAAAAAACATAAGCTAAATTAAAATAATCTTAATCTTCAGAAGAATAGATTTTATGCAATAAATAAACAAACAACCGAAACAATAACGAAAAATGAAAGTTTCAATAAAATTAAAAAGAAAAATTAAAAAAGAGAAATAAATAACGAATAAAAGCATAAAAAGCAAATAATAATAATAATAAACAAATAAATGTTTATCTATATATAGTAAAAACATGATTTTTGTTATAAAATATTAACGATTAATTAAAACTTTTTTTACTTATGGACATAATTTCTAGACAAAAAACACATCACATTGCCTATGATTTTGCTTTTTATTTTCACACAAAAAAAAAAGAAATAAATAAATAAAATTTAAGTCACTTTGTCTTGTAACTAAATTAGCTGTAAAATTACAACTTTTTCAAACCAATAATTCCACATGGAGCCCAGTAATACGTTAAATACAATGAGACATTATTAATTATTAATTAGAAACAGTGTTAACGTTGCATAAAAACAAATTATGTTTCCTAAGCGGTGTTTTTTTTTTTTTTTTTTTTTTTTTTGTTTTCGTTTTAGTTCCTCATATATAAAACAATAGAAACGTAGCTGACTTAAAGGTAAGTTAAACGAAATAAAGTAAATTGAACTAATTAACATAAATTATTTAACAAAGGTTATAGACTTTTCAACATTATTATCATAAATTATTAAAAAAATTATATACTATGCTTGGTGCATCGCAGAATAAAAAATAAAAAAAAATATATAAAATTACAACAATGGCATAATAATTGGCACAAGAAATAGTTGAAGAACAAAAAAAAAAAATATCCGTTATTTGTGTAAATAAAGCTTTATGTGAAGCAAAAAAAAAAAAGAAAATAAATTAATTTATATCAAACTACCGGTAGATAGTGTTTGGAAAAATTATGACATTTCCGGTTGTTTTCTGTTTGGTTTATTTTACAAATGGCATTGCTTGAAATGTGTTTTTATATGGACTTTGCTAGGTGCGATCACTTTATTCTAACAGGAAAATTGTCATCCCATCTGAGAATTTCTAATAAACTTCTATTTTTTTTTTTCAGTTTTAATTATGAAAAACGTTAATAACGTTAATAATAATTAAATTAAATTAAATAAGAAGAAGAAAGTTAATTACAGTAAAGGTTAGATCAACAATACTAAAACTCCCACAATGAATTTAATTTTTCTTCATTGATTTAATTTTTTTTTTATTATAATACTTATAATATTTATTATTATTAATTGCTTTATTAATAAATTCTAAACAAACATTTATAAAAGCAACCAAAAAAAAAAAAAATGCCACTAGGCTAAACCCTTTTAGTTTTACGGTCGGTAATGTGAAAAGGTCTCGGTCTGGAACTACCCAGTTTCCATGTTTGATCTCAATTGTGGCTAGAAGCTTTTGGGATGAAACTTTTAAACTGTGTAGGCTCAGCTTTGATTTCTAACTAAAGTATAAGATGTGTTATATGGCGATTTAAAAAAAAAAATGTAATTTTTCGTCATTATTCGACCTTAAATAAATTAAAATTAAAAACGAACTAGAATAGGTAAGAGAAAGCCTTTTATTTGTTTAATTAATAAATTTAAAGAATTAAAAATTTATTAATTAATAAAACTAGTCAACGTAGTATTACTTAAATATTAAAGTACATAATATAACAGTAAATAAGAATTGAAAACTAATTACACCAACACATCGTTATAGGTAAATAAAAGACGTAAAATCGTATCTAAATTAATTAAATATTTATTATGATAAAATGAGCACACACGTGCATATGTATGCATTACCACTTATACAAACATAGCACACCTTTTATACTTAATTATTTCTTTTAAAAATACAGCGAAAAAAAAAAAAATGTTTTCAATGTAAGAAACGGTTGATGGCGTATACACACCGTGCATATCGTTGTTTTTCACATTCATTTGTTATTTTTAAGTCATTCATTTTCACATGTTGCTGTGCTTAGTGAAATTTGAAAAAAAAAATAAAAAAAATTAATAAATAATTTTTGTTGTTTTTAGTATATAAAGTGGATTCATTGGAGTAACAAGTGTTTGTTTTTTCCGTTTTATTTCACTGTTGTTGTGATTGTTAATTAATTTATTGAATTTTCTATCGTGAACATATTGTGGTTTAAGGTGTTGTTTGTAGTGCATTTAAGTGCATTCATTTACTTGTGTATACAGTAATTTCTAGTGTTTTTAACAATTATTTTTAAACTAAATTAATTAAAAAAATAAATAAAAGGATATGATGACTGAAACAGTTGTTACTGTTGATCCACCAACACGGAATATGCCAAATGCTGGTAATCCGGTTGGACAACCACCAAAACCAGATACAACGACCAACTTAAATTGGTTACAATTTAACGTTCATTATTTTTTAACAATACCTGGCATTATTAAAATTGTGCAATTGGTGAGTTGTTTGTTTTGTTTTCCTTATCTAAATCCAGTGATTTGTTTTTAATATTTTAATTAAAGAATATATATATATATATATATATATTTGTTTTTTTAATTAAGTTTTTAAGCGAGGTGTGGTTTTATTGTGTTTATTAGTTACTAATTTTGTTTATTCGCCTTGTAAATTATTTTACAACGGTATTGTTGACATTTTACATGAAATGTTACATGAAATTTACTTTTTAAACGTCATCACAGCCGTTCTTAACAAAAATTAAGTTTTTTTAATTGATTTAAATTTAAGATTATGATACAACATATATGCGGTATTTTTATGTTAATTTAGATAAAAATATCTGCCTATACGTTCAATCAATCAATTTTATATAGAAAAAGTCATATTTTGTGACATAAAAAATGTGAAATTTCTCTTTATTTATTTATTTATTTTTTATATTAATTATTATTGATATTTTTTATAAATTTATTTAACAAATCAAGTGTCATATTTTATTGTATAGAAAATATAAAATGAAATCTAATGAGTAATGTTCACTAATTAACATTTAAAAACCGTCAACATGAATAAAAATTATTGAATCTAGATTAGATAAAAAATAAATAAAATTTGCTATACTGAATTTTGGAATTATGGAATTTTGCGTTATCGTAGATAAATCGTCATCATCATTTTACAATTCGGCATATCGGTTACGTTTTATCATAAGGCTGAAAACAGAAAATTATTCGGTTTTTATTCATTGTTGTTGCTTAGGAGAAGTAAGTTTTGTGTTTTATCTATATTTTATAAAGAGTTTCTTCATAATCAGTTTTACATAACTGATATCGAAAAAAAATTATTGGGTTACCAGGAGATATAACCCAGTTTAGTCTAATAAAAAATGTTACATGTCGTTGCAAATGGAACTAAGATTCTAAATACTAAACAGGAGTACTGAATCTTCTTTATTCCATTGAATTTTTCCTCATAACCATGCATTATTGATTATATTTGGTCAATGCAATGCAATGCATCATTATTTGTGTTTAATAAAAATACTTCCTACGGCCATACTATGCTGCTGTTAGATAATGAAGTGGACACCAAAGTATCATAATATAAACTTAAATTTAAATAATTTATTAATTTACCTATATTATTATTATTTTATTTTTTTTTTTATTATAATAAAAAACTATTTTGTAGGCGTTGGTTTACTTATTTAACTCTTTTTATCTATTCAGCAGTATATTCGACTATAAAACAGTAATTGTGCTGCTGTTTGTATTACACAAAAAAAAAAAAAAAAAATGTCATTTATGCTTTGAATTTAATTTAAGTTTAATTTATTTAACATTTATAGAATTCAATAATTTTTTTTAAAATATTATTTATATGTAGACCTTACTGGCTTAATTGTAATGAAAACTACTTGCTGTTAACTGTGCACCATACACAACAAGAATTTGTCTCGTATTGCAATAACAAAGTTACCATAAATAGTAAAAATAATTAATAAACGTAGAAATAAAAAATAATTTTTTTGCATAATGAATGCTGTTGTTTGTTTTTTTTTCTTATTAATACGAAAAGAATTCGCAATAACCTTGCCGAAGTTTTTATTTAATTCATTGGAGAATAAAATACAAACACGACTAGAAGATCAAGTAATAAAATTATTTAATCACAATTAAATTTAACCACAATTTTTCTTTTTTTTTTTTTTTGTATTTTTTTATTATTTTAATTTCAATAAAATAATGATACAATAAATAATTAAATAATGAAAAACAATTGAAAATGTATTCAAATATTTTGCTGGTAAAATTTCTTTGAATAAAATTCGGTATAAATATAAATATTTTATATGCTGGTCACGTATGTAACACATTAAAATACTAAAATGAAAAGAAACACAATAAAAATTAACACATAGCCAAGTGATAAATTAAATAATTAATAAAAAAAAAAAAAAAATGTTTTATTCAGCACAATTTTTAATGTTTAAATAATAATCTGGACCCGATAAAATTTGTTTTTTAAATAATACTATTGCGCATGCGTTGATTACTTTAAATTTTAATTGTACGTAATAGTAGCCATTTGTATGTTTAATGTCTAATCTCTATGCAATTGTTTTCGATTATTAAATGTTAGTTGAATTATTTGGATTTTAGGTACAGGATTTTTACATGTAATTATAGATAAATCGTTTTTATTTCATTTCTTAAATTTTTATCGAATTTTTTTTTTTTTTTAATTAAGATACTAACTAAATAAATATTTAAATAAAATGTTATTATTGTAAAGCGAAAAATAATCAACCGACATATTATATAAATATTTATTTTAATTGAAATAATTTTATATTTTTTTTTTCTTGTAATTTTTTCGTTATTCTTAATTCGTTTGTTTACAAAAAAAAAAAAGGAAAAAATTTGTTTTTCTCTCTAAATAATCAAATATTTTTGTTAATTATTTTATTATTATTAAATTTGTTTTTTTTTTTTTTTTTTTTTTTAATCTGATTATGATAATATCGTTAAACATGACTGCGTAATAAAATAATTTTTTTTTAGAAGAAACTTTCTTTTAAAATAATGTGTCTGTCGTTAATTCTGTTGTTTTACGTGATTAATAGTGCAGTTAGTGTAATTTTCATGGCACACACAAAAAACATTTAAACGATATGGTTATAATAAATTGATTAAATAATATCATAATTAAATATTTTCCAAAAAAAAAAAAAAATAGAAAAACCAAACCGTGAACCGTAAAATAAGTAAATAAAAAAAAAAAAAAAAAAAAAGAGAAAAAAGTGAAACACTGTGCAAAATTATTATAAAAAAGAAAAAGTCATTGGAATCAGCTTAAAATCGCTTTGAAAAATATTTTTCTATTTATTAATCATTTAAAACATTTAATTATTTAACAGGTAAAATGCGTTTTTTTTTCTTTCTATTATTCATTTTTGAATTTTTATTATTTATACTTCTGATGTGTTTTTATTGATTTTCTATTAATTACTCTACCTAACTTTACTTTATTTTACTTTACCTTAGTTTACTTGGGAATTTACTTTGTAATCTATTAAACCGCAAATTATTATTAATTTTTCTTCTTTTTTTTTCATTTGTTGCTGATTATCGATTTGTTTTGTGTATTTTTAGACAATAAAAACAAAAGTAAAACCAAAAATAATATTATTTGTCGATAAAGAAATGTAAAAAATGATTCATTGATAACAATACCGACACACACCTGTGTCTCTTAGGTATTTTTTTTTTTAATTATTCGCTTATTTGTAATTCTTAATTACTTTTACCATATATCTATGTATTCGTTGTTCATTAATAACTTTTAAAGATAAAAAAAAAAAAATTATGCAACCAACACAAATGACGCGTTGAAGAAGAGCAAATTAAATCGAAAAATTGCAAGTCACGTGGAATTATTAAAACTTTTTTTTTCTTTAATAAAGTCAACTGACTTAGTTCGTTACGTTATGTTAATTTCGTTGATTATTTAGTCTACTTTACTTTGATTTAGAAAAAAAAATTTGCTGAAGCTTAATACTCTTGCTAGACGTTAATTAAAACAAAATTTGTGTTATTTTTTCTCTCGTTTGTTTTGTTAATTTTTTTGCGTCTTTTTTTTACTTTTTTAAGCCGCTGTTTTCTATATTTTTTCTTTTATCAACAAGTCACTGTCCGGTCTTTTTTTTTTTTCATTAAATACTTTTTGTCACTATCGATTAATTCTTTATTGGTTAAATTGTTGTCCGATTTGTTTTTTTTTTTTTTTAAATAATTTCGTTTCTAGGTTAAAATCGCCATTATTGAGCAAATGCTAAAGTGTTTTTATTTCTTTAACTAAGCATAATTATTGTAAATAAGACAACAAATAACTTGACGACCTCGTCATATGTTTATTTTAGTTATAATAATATATAATAATTAAGTTTTCTATTTTTCTTTCACTTTTACATGAGTTTTTCAGTTGGTTTTTTTTTTTTGTCAATTTTTTTATTAATTAAGTTCAACAAAGTTATTAGAATTTTGAACTTTTTTTTTTTTCTTTTATAATCAGTAAATGTTTATCGTCTATTATTTTATCATTTATTCGTTTCGTTTTATCATTTCGATTTATTATTAAAAAAAATTGTTTCAGACAGTGCTTTTTGTTGTTATTATTATAATTGCGTGTTTAATGTTAATTAATGTAATAATTAAAACGAAAGGGAAAATTGTTTAATTATACTATAAGAAAAAAAATTTAATTTATTTACTACATGACAAAAAATAAAAAAACATTTATTTTTTCATTTCTTTGTTTTTTAATTTTCTTAACTTTTATTTGTCCTTTTATGTCAGTAATCAGGTTAAAATTGTCTTAACTTTTGCTTATTAATTGTTAGTAAACATTTGCATTTTAAAGAATAATTGTGACTGTTGTCAAGTGTTGGATAAATACATAGCAAATAGTGGCTTAAAGAGTTCTAAACATTCCATGCAAGTTTGCTATCTTTCCACGTTCATCTAGTTTGAACCTTAATATGGTTCAGTCCGGGGATTAGTCAATTGCTCCATTGTAGCAAAAATAACATGCTCTGGCCCCACTACAATCTACATAAAATAAAGAACACTCCAACTTTTGTTAAGTTAAATTACGGTAAATATTAAGGCAAATGACTAAACGGTATTTAAGATTTAATTTCATAAAATAGATAATTCATGAAAGTAGTTGCGTAGGACATCGAATTTTGCTAAAGTCTTTCTTGATAAGAAAACCAAGTTGATGCAAGTTTAATTACTCAGAAAAACATTCCGAATTGGTTGATCCATAAAACTAAAAATTTTTATTAACTATTTTGATTAACCTTTAGAGCTGAAATGAATCAACATGAGTTTTCCACGCTAAAACACAACATGACACATCAGATACGCTAAGAAATAAATTAGTAAAAATAAATTTTTGGTAATTTTCAGCTCAACGGTTTAATAATTACATGCTCTAAATCGGTGTAATTTTTCTCTCACATGACGCTATACAGATTTTATTTTTATCACACGTTTATAAAAAAAAAAATTGTTTACTCTAATTTAAACAAAAGAAAGTTGCATAAGCTTAGCAAGTCAACAAGTTTAAACTGTTGTTAAATTAAAAACCGGTCAACAAGTTAACTTTCATTAATAAAAATTCATTTAATATTTTTTATAGAAGTTTTTTTTTTCGTTGTTGTCTTAATTTCACTTTTTTGATAATACAAAGTATGAAATGCGTTTTTTTTTTCACTGTCAAGATATTAATAAAAAAAAAAGAAGAAAAAATGAAATAAAATAAAACGAAAACAAGATAATTTTAAGCTTATGCAAAGTATGGTAAGTCTTGTTAAAAATGAAATTTTTTTTTATTTTATTTGTTTATTAAAGCAGTTTTAAGTTAGACAAAACATCTATTATTCTGCTAAGTCATGGAGTTTCAAGACTGGGTTGACAAGATTATTATATTGTTTATTTTTAAAATCGTGTAATATTTAATGAATGGTTTTCGACTGATCATAAAACTACACTTGATTGAATATTGTTAGTTTTGATGGAGTTAGTTAATTTTTAAAAGGAAAATATAAAAGATTTTATACGAATTTCATAGTACGTGGTTTTTGCGTTCAAAAAACTGAAAAAAGACTGCATTCATTGAAGAATCCTTCTTAAGATTCGTAAAACTGGTATAAATCTGGTATTAACATTTGTTTTGTCAACCCTGCTTTTAATTAGCTACTTATCTAAACAATAATTTAAATAACTGAGGAGCATTATAAAGATTTATCATTTTTCTTTGTTTTGTCATAAATTTTTTCAGTGTTGTGATAAGAATATTATTTAATTAAAAAATAGAAACTGTTATCTAATAAATTTATATAATTAAGACTCTAGTGTATTCGTACTATGATTTCCATCCTTCTTTACAGACAAGTTTTTTTTTTTTTTTTTTTTTGCTATTAATTAAGTATTTACAGTATTATTACTGTTAATTATTGTTATTATTTCCCCTAATAAAGTTTTTTCCATGCTTTAAGAATTAAGTAGCTAATGGTTTTTGTAATAAAGATAATTATTAATCATTTAATTACAGAAAAAGAAGGAAAAGAAAAATAAAAATCTTTTCTTACTTGTTTCTAATAATTTTTCACACAAGCATGGGATACAAACAAAGTAATAAAATGTAAATAAAATAATTAAAATATATATATATATATATATATAAAACGCTTAGAAAACAATAGATAAAAATAGAAAATTATGATAAAAATTTATTTTCAAGATAAAAAAATGTAGAGAACTGTAAATACGAACGTCATAATTCGTTTCTTATTTTATTTTGTTTAATTTAATTAAAAAAGTAATAATTCGTTTTTTCTATTAATTAATTTTCCCTTTTATTAATTTTTAATAATAATTATTGAAAGCGTTGATTGTGAATTGAATGGTGGAAATTTTTCTTTAAATCAGTTAAACTGCAAAGTGAAAAGAAAATATAGAAAGAAAAACATAAACGATAAAAATACAGGAAGTAACAGAAAATTATTCTTTGAAAATTAAACAGAAAGTTAAGTCAATAACCAATAATTTGTATATTTATTTTGAAATAAAATAAAAATAATAATTAAAAGTGTTTTAATGAGTTTAACCTTTTTATTGAAAAATTAAAAAGTGAGAAATACGCAAGAGGAAACATCAAAAGCAAACGACAATTTAAAAAACAACAACCAAAAAAAAAAAAAAGAAAGAAAAAAAAAATCGCTGAATATAAAGCAGATTTTCCGTATGTTCATTGAGTTTATAAATAGGAAAACAGTAAACAAAGTTTAAAATGCACTCAGTGGTATCGTTTAATTATTATTAACTCGAATATGTGTGGAAATTATTATAATATTATTACGATATTTCAGCAGTGGTGTACAATTTTATGTTTAATCTTTTTATTTTTATTTATTTTTAAAGCTAGGTTAATAGCTGTGAATAAATGTTTTTTAAACATGTTATACATGGCTGGTGTTTGATTATACACATTTAGCATAAGGTGCATAACCTCATTTGTGTCTCAGTTGACACATTTTCTTTAATTTTTATTTTGTTTGTTTTTTATAATTTGATTCAATGTGTTACAAATATTTTACATAATTTCTGTTATCTATTGTAAAATAAACTTTTTGGTATTCCTATCTGTATTTGTTTTCTTTTTTTTTTTTTGGTTATTTTTCATTTTTATCGATAAAAGTAAAATAAACGTAAAGAATTTTTCTTATCATTTTTTTTTTTTTTTTAATTTATTAGACAAAACATAAAATAAACTAAACATAATAAAACATGAGAATAATTAAATAAATATGAAATTCATGTGATGGTTTTTGACATTATTTTTTTTTTTTTTTAGTAATGATGCTGGTAAAAGTTATTATTAAGTAAAGAAACACATATTATGTTACTTTTGATATTTAATTGGGATTTTTTAACGCCTTTTTTTTTTTTTCTTTAAACAACCATTGCCAAACTATCTAATAACAATGAAACGTCACAAACTCCTACAATTATTTGTTTACAAAATAATCTTTTAAAGTAAAACCGATGCAGTTTGTAACATAATTATTAATTTCAATAATATTCGTTAGAAAACATATATTACATAACAACTAGTGAGCTTAATGTAATTTATCCAAATATGGAGCGATAACCTACGCTCAATATTTCTTTACTTTTATTAGATTTTAAGGTTTTGTTTCGGACTTTTTTATTATATCTTCATTTTTAATAAGATCTTTGCGTAATTGATTTTTGTAAAATGATTTCGTTAATTGTTTAGTGATAATAATGGAGAAAATGAATGGAAAACTATGGGTTTGTGTTTTTAGATAATATGAACAAGTATTTAACGGTTTTTAATAATCATTATACAGCTTTCACTGTATTACTTAAATTATTTACAAACAATAATTAAATATCTAAGATAAATATTTAAACAACGCTGTGATAAATGATTGATTGAATTATTTTAAAATGAAATAAACTTGACAAAACAAACTTAATGATGTGTCTACTGTTTGTAAAAAGCAATAAATCAGCGTAATGAAAAATAATTTACTCTTTCTGCTAGGATTTAATTTCTAAAACATTTTCAGGAAGCACAGGAATATTGACAAATATTTTTGGTGAATGTTTTTTAACCGACAACAGCCCTAATACAAGGCTTAGAATTGAAGTAGAAAAATATAAATTTATTTCTCTGGTTATAACCAAAAACTATCAACAGTTCGATTTATGCAAATATTTTAGTTTTTTATTGAATTTTTATCAGCATTTATTTTATTAAATAAAATTAAAGATGATCTAACTTTGTGCTTTTTTTTTTTTTTTATTTATTTATTTAAATAATAGAAACATTTAATACCTACTTGAAAAAAAAATAATAATAATAAAAAAGCAGAAGAATTTCAGCATTGAACTTGTATTTATTTGAAATTTTTTTTTTATTTTTTTCTTTAATTAATTACGTGACGTAATAGCGTTGGTTAATCATTATTAGCTGTATTCAAATTATTAAAAAAAATTAATTTAATTATAAATGTGTTGAACTCCTTCAGATAATAATAATATAAATAATAATACAAAAAAAAAAAAAAACAACAAAGCAGGTGTAGGCGGTGTTATTATTACTTAAATTTTCTTTTTACATATTTATATAAAAGTCTACTGTGTAATATGATTGTAATATTATAAACAAAACAATTAATTGTTATGTCTCTTCCTCACATATAAAATTTTATTTAAATCACATGAATCTCACTTCCCACCATAAATACATAAATTTGCATAGAGACTTATTTGTTTATTAAGAATTAATAAAAAAATAATGTTCGAATCAAATTATCGACATGAAATTAAGAAACAATGAAATAACAAAAATGAACATTATAATGCACCTGCGTATGCGCAAACGTATTAGTTAACTTAAAAACATGTAAAAAACAAGTAATAATAAAACAAAACAAAGTGACTCAATAGCTAAATGGAAAAACTACATGAAAAATGTTGTGGAAATACGTTGGAAATCTTGTCATTATGCCAAAATGTAAAAATAATTTTCGTACTTTATTTGATCAATCAAAGAAAATGTTGACAAATTTAATGTTTTTTTTTTACAAATTAAAAAAAAAATATATATATATAAAAATTCAAGAGACTACGTCAACCCGTTTAGAATTTATTTAACAAAAACTATTTCCCATATTTTATTTTATTTTTCTAAATTCAAATTGCTACTCTTCTAAAAATACGAAGAAAAAATAAAAACCGCAAAAACCGAAATTACAATTTTTGTTGAAGAAATGCCAAAAAAAAAAAAACATTTTTTCTTTTCTTTTCTTTTTGTTTTGTAATTGTGCGTTTGTCTGTTTTTATCAACAAAAGAAATTAAATTTTCATTAAACGTTTTAAACGATTTGGTATTAAATTTCAGTGACTTATTTTTGACTTTTCGCTTATTATTATTATTATTTGTTTAGATTAAATGTGACCAAAGAATAATAAATGCGACGTCACTGCATTATTTATTATACGTAAAAATAACTTATTTAACCAGCATTTCATAATAATAATAATAATTATTATTATTTTTATTTTTAATGAAATAATTAAATTAAAAATAATTTGTTGACTTTTTTAGCCTTATTTCGTTTTTGATTTTTAATTTATTAATATTTTATTCTGTCTCAATGATGACATACATTAGTTAAATGTTTTTATTCTTTTTATTCTTTTTTTTTTAAATCCATAAAAAAATACATTATTATGTGGAAAATTATTTAATTATTATTAATTAAGACATCTTTGTTAATTAATATTTTTTTTTTGTGTGTATAATTTATATTTAATCTATCTGACATGAATAATGAGATCAGAAATGAGAAAATGGTACTTGAATGTTTGGCTTTGAGGTGATTTAATTGTTGATACACAAAGTGATACACAAATGATGAAGGTTTTGTAGTAATATGTAGAACTTCTGTTGGCTTTGTAATAAACATATGTAGATGAGACTAAGGAGGTATCTAATTTGTGCAAGGTAGATGCAAATTTTTCATAATTATGCCAGAGCATAGGAATTTAATGTAGATTCACTAACAAACAATTCGTTGACTCTTAAACTTCGAAAATTACTAGCTATTCTAAAATAATAATGGCTAATATAATAATAATAATAATAATATTCTCTTAAAAATACTAACTAAAAATACGTATTTTTGAGACATCGTTGATGTGGCGTGGTAGCAAATAGGTTGCGGAGCACTGCTTTGTGCATACTGCAAATATATTTTTTATTTATATTTATCACATACTTAGTTAAATTAGAGGAATATTGTATTAAGTTATTAAAATATTCTTGTATTTCTCAATTATTTATAATTAAGAGAAAAATCTAATAACAAAAGGCATCTTTTCCTTCATTTTCCCAATTATATTTAAAACAAAATAATTAATCTAAATTTACTGTAATTAATTATAAAAATATTAATTTTTCTATTAGGTTTTCGGTATAATATGTATGGCATGTGCATCACCAGCTCTAGTTGGAGCAACACATTGGTTCCTGTTTGTTGCAGTAACATCATTTATCGCCTCATTGCTATGGTCATTTGTATATTTACTGGGGATTCGTGAAGTTTTAAATTTACCAATTAATTGGATACTTACAGTAAGTTGTTTTGGAATTTGTTTTCTTTTTAACTCGGTAGTTTCGTTAATTCAAATATAAAAAAAAAAAAAAAATTTGTTTCTTTACAGGAATTACTTAACACAGGAATAGCAACGATTTTATATTTTATTGCTTTTATTGTACAATTAGCAGCATGGTCACCACTTTACTCATGGTATCGTGCAGCAAATATTGCAGCTGGGGTAAATTTTCTTTAATTTAATTATTTTTTTTTATAATTATTAACATTTCTCTATTGATTTTTAGTGTTTCGGATTATTTAATACAATAGCATATGGAGTTGGTACATACTTTTTGTATGTTGAACACAAATCAACAACAACAACATCATAAATAAATAAGCAAAATTAATTCATTTTAATGTTTTTTATTATTATTATTAATAATTTTTATTATTTTTTTATTCTGTATATATAATTTTTTACAAATTAATTAATTTATTAATTATTTTTCCGTTTTTTTTTATATTAATTATTATTTTTTTTTTTTGTTAATTTTTTTTATTTAATTATTAATTTTTATTTCGATGGCATTTTTACGTTGTTGTGTTTTTAATTTTGTTAATTTTTTTTTTTTATTATATATATATATATAAATTGTTTTTATTTAATTATATAAATATAAATAATAAGATGAAATGAAAGTAAAATGAATATTAATAATAATAAATTGATATATTTATAAAATAATAAATAATATTTAATGTTAATAAATTAAATAACACCAAAAATGTAATAGTTTTTTTTCTTTTTTTTTTGAGTCACCCTATTAACAAAAAAATTATTTTTTTTTTTCGCCTGATAACACGCAACCGAGTATTGTCACTATAAATCTGTTGAACGGTTATACAAACTTGAACAAATGATTGTTGAAAATAATTTTTTTTTTATTATTTAATTATTTAATCAACATCTAAACACTTAATTAACCTAAACGAATTATTTTCATTGTTTTTTTTTTCTTAAACAAAAAAATTCATTTTTTTTTTTTAACGAGAATTTATTATAAAAATAATTTAATTATGTAACAAAAATAAAACGAGATGAAAATCAATTTCACTCTCGGAAAAGTTTATAAAACTAAAATCTTGTCTAAATAATAAAATTTAATTAATAAAATAATAAATAAAAAAAATTTAATTTAAAAAAAAAAATATTTTTATTTTTTTTTTAATTAATAAAAAACAAAGGTGTGTTTGGTATATTTTGATTCAATATTTAAATACACAAGTACACATCAAAAGTGTTTATTAAATAAATGTTTTTCTTTTATATTCATTTATATTATAGAAAATAATTAAGAATTTATTAATTTGTTGCTTCCTGAAGTTATTTAAATAATTTTTTTTTTTTTTTAATAATCAGAAACAACAAGGCAGGTAGGTTCAACGTTGAATTTATTTATTTTATTTACCGCCTATATGCATACTAAAAACGTTACAAGAAATGCATTTTTAATCAATTTATACGAAACAAAAAAATTGTTATCCACTTGCTAGCCATATGTTAAAGTAATTAAGCAAAAAAAAAAAACTAACATCGGCATCATCGTAAAAATTAATAATAACTTAAAGAGAAAAAACACAAATTTGAAGAAACAAATAATAAATTAAATTAAATTCGAGATGGTGAAAGAGGAACTGAATAATTTTTGTTTCATTTCTGTTCAATGGTTTGTTTTTTTTTTTATTTTCTTTTTATTTTTAGATCGATGAAAACCAACTGAAAACGCAATTTATTTTTGTTACAAAAGATTATTTTATTAAACCAAAGTCAAATTATTTTTTCGGTTTTTTGTTGTTTTTCCTCTCTATGAAATTATCACAAGTAAAAAACAGTTTTATGCATTGAAAAAGATTTAAAGGTGTGGTTTGATTATTGTATTTCGTTTGCTTTTAATTTAATAAAAAAAAATTCTCTGTAATAAGTTTTTGTGATTTTTTGTATTATCATGGCGATAACGGTAACAAAGGGTGTGATTTTATGCTTAACCTTATAGAAACGCATAATTAATATAGTTGGGTGTATCACGGTTAATGACCGTAATGGTAGATTACCCACCGAGGGGACAATTTATATAATTTTAAATAAAGAAATTATCTTATGCAGCCTACACTGGTATAATATCCTGGTTCCAACCTAAAAACAATCAACAATTGATTGACCTAAATATAATAAAAAAAAACTCCACAAAACTGTTTCGGCTTTCACTTCTGCAACACATAAATAGAACATTTATGTTAAGAGCATAAAATAAATATTATTTTTCAAGCTGAAAATTTATAAACACAATAACACAGTGTGGAAAATTTACAAAATAGAATAATAAACCAAAAAAAAAAAAATAAAAATAAATAAATAAAAATAAGAGCAACACCATCGATGCATGATGGTTTTGTTAACTGTATGTAGACACACATTGAAAGCTTTAATAAAAAGTGAAATTTTTCGTATTCGAATTATATCGACGCGACAGCATGACGACATCGCTTTTTATCTTTAGCAAAGTAAATTTTATTTCTTCATTTTATTCTTATTATTATTTGTATTTGGATGGGATAAAACTATAAAGTAATCTACTTTTGTAATATTTAAAAGAAAAATCATCTTAGTATCCGTAAAAATCCGTCAAAATCTGCTTAACAAAAAAATTAAACGTATACGCTAATTAGATGCAATATTTACGTTAAAAATAAGTAAAAATAAAAAAATAAAATTAATTAAGTAAATCTCTGCATAAAAAGGTTTCTTATTATTAATATAATTTTAAATAAAAATAAAACTCCTCCAGCTTTTTAATATTAAATAATATTTTTACAATAATTTTACAATTAATAAAAAAAAAAAAAAATTTTTTTTTTTTTTAGTATACGAAACACATACTAATATTAGTATATTTAAAGTGCTGACAACTATGTGAACGCGGACACAAAGAATTTCTATCAATTAAACATTAAATATATGTAAAACTTCTAAGGGATGTGTATAAGATTGATAATAGAAGCAAATAATTATCATTTGTGGTTGTTTAAAAAAATAAAAAAAATTTTTTTTTAGTGACGAAACATAACTTGATTTAACCACATTTTATCAGAATAATTTTTGTAAATTTATTTAATCATAGTATTATATACAATTTTGTTTAATTAAATTAATTATACAAAGCATAAGTATTGTTAGGACATTCCGGTACGAGTATATGTGGTGGATCCTTGTTATTAAAATTTAACAAAAGAAAGGTTTTGTCTATATAGGTAAAATACGGTTTTGCTTGATGGTATATTACTAAATATAACAGAACAACATCGAATACAAAATTAAAACCAATAATAAAACTTGAAGAAAATCTGTGTATAGAGACAATCGTTCTGTACCAATCGATTCTACCATCAAATCGTTTTGTATTCATGTCGACACTTTTATAAATCTAGTGACTAGTCGGTGCATTTATTTTCAAAAATGAATCATAAAGAAACAAAACAAAAACGAAAAAGGTTTTAAAAACCAGACATTGGACAAAACCTCACAAAAAATAATAAATAAAAATAAATTTTTATATAAAAATAACAAAAAAAGCGAAATGAAATGAAACATTTGTACGCGCCTTATTTAGTTGATCACATTCAGCCTTTCGTAACGTAACGTTTGTGTTGTGTTTTGTTTGTTCGTTAAAAAAATTAATTTTGTATTAATTATTATATTAATTATTTAATTACAATTACAAAAAATATATATATATATATATAAAGCTTAAATAAACAACAAAAAAAAAATTCTTGGATTTTATTTTGTCTTACAAAATTATTTGTTATTTTAAGTAAGTTTTGTCGTTTATTTATTTTTTTTTATAATATTAATTTCAACGATGACATCATTTTGTTAATCATACATATTATTATTATTATTATTATTATTATTTTTCTTTAGTATTTTTGTGCATTATTTAACAAAAAAGTTTTGCTTTTTTTAAGCAGCCAAAACGAAAAAAAAAAAAAAAAAAAGAATTGTATTTTTCTAGTGATAAAAGTTGTAAAGGAAACAAAAATAAATAAACAAACAACCAAAAAAAAAAAAAAAAAAAATTATCAGCGTATATAATGTGTATTTGAAGGTGTTGGCTTGTTTACATTAAAAATTTTGATTAAAAATTGTGATTAAAACAATTTTCTTTTTAAAAATTGAATGAAAACAATAATAAAACGCAACACCGACACCACAATAATAAATTAATAATCGAAAATTATTTCTAAATACCAAGCATTGCGTCATTGTTTAAAAAAAAAATTAATTAATTAATTAATTATTTAAAATATTTTTGCATTTTTAATTAAATGTTAAATATTATTTTTTATTTTTTGATTAACATTGACCGTCATTTTTATTTATTTATTTTTTAAGTAATAATTTATAACAAGAAAATAAAAAAAAAAAAAAAAAACGTTACATGGTCATTATATTACATGGATGTAAATAATCTGTCTTTTTATAGTCATATATCAGCGCTTTTGAATACTTTTAATTTCATAATTTTATTTAAATTTAATAAAAAATGAATTCTTAAAAATTATTTTTAATAAGTCGCCATTTTAAATATTTTGAAATTAAAATGCAAAAAAAAAAAAAAAAAAAACAAAAACCCAAAAAACATTTCAATTAAATTACGTTGTGTGAATTTTGATGGTTTTTTATTGTTTTAAAAACAAATGCAAATAAATAATTAAATTTCATGACCTACTAACGTAGAAATAAAAAATGAAAAAAAAAAGAAAAAGATTATGCTCATATATAAATACATAGCGTGACTCTATATTTCTTATTTTATTTTCCAGACATTTCATTTCTAGAAAAACAAATATAATTTTCTGTATTTTTTTTTACTTTATTTCAAAGAATCAATATAGAATATTTGATGTATTAAAGTGTTGCTGTCTGGTTTATTTAACACGACATGTTAAATTATTTTTTTTTTAATTTACATAATTTGAATAAAGAAGCAATAATATCATTAGAAAAAACTTAGTACATTCAGCTTAAAAGCTTATTTTACTTTTTTAAATACGAAAACACCGGTTGATTTAAGTGATAATACTGAAATAAAATCATCCATGTAAATGGTCCTTAAATTAAATATTTAAATAGATTAGTAAGCCACTTTATCTGATACATAGCTTAACTAAGTAACATTGTTTACATAAAATTGATTTTTATTTAAATATTTATTTTACATTTTTATTTATAAGCAAAAAAAAAGAAAAAAAAAAGAAGCCAATAAGCCTATACTGACTAAGCCGTCATGTCATCAATGATGTCATATGCATAGGCAATTCCTTGAGTTTACTTTAAGTTAAATAAAATAATATTTTGTGAATGAATATAACTAATAATGACAGATATTACCTTCATATATAACGTCATTCTATTAAAAATGTTTATTTATCAATATACAATCAATAAACAAGTTTATGATAAAATATTTTCATTATGTAAACATAAATAATTAGATAATTCAATTAAACAATTAATTATTTAATTAATTAACTGTATAAAATTATGTTTTAAATAAAAAAAAATTTCGATTTTTGATTATTATCATTTTAACATTAATAACACTTAATATTAATTAGCAAAAATATGTTTTTTTTTTTTCTTAATGGATAATTAAAGTAAAAATTATCTTAATTAATTTTTGTTAATATTAAGCACAGTGTTTTGTATTTTCTTATAAAAAATATTACGATGTTTGGTTACGATGATGATTTTTTAAATATAGAATAGAAATTATTTTTATTAATGTTTAACCAACACCCACGCTATTATACATAAATATACAAACATATGATATGTTTATTTTCTATAATTTCTGTTTATTTTTATTTAATTTAATTAAATTTATTAATTAAATAAAAATGAGTAATTTAAGATGAGTTTCGGTGACATTTTGAGTTTATTTATTTTTCTTATTGGTTTTTATTAATCATGAATTAAAAGGACATAGAACAGGGTCGGTTTATTTAACTTTCTTTTATAGTATAATTAATATTTCAAAGTTACTCTTCAATTCATGTTTTGAATTAATTTATTGTTTTTTGTTTTTCATTGCTAGTTTTATTTTTATTTTTTCATGTCTTAATAACATAAGTTATGCTCGGAATAAATTATAAACAACATATTTTTCGTTTTTGTTTCATTTTTTTAATGATGATATCATATTATAATATTTTCTATAAGACATTTGTCTGTTTATTATTTTATTTTAATTTATGCTTCATGGTTATTTTTATCATTATTGTTAATTTGCTATATAAATAACAAAAAAAAAAAACAATTCTTTGTTTATGTTTTTTGCATTTTTATTACAAATTTATTAAAATTAATTAAAAATAATTACGTTTTAAAAAAAAAAAAAAAAGAAGAAAAAAAAAAGTAGGTTCGCATCTCTGTTTAATCATAAAAAAAGACACAACATAACCCATAGCACCATTAAAAAAAAACAAAAAAAAAATAAACAAACATAAAAATCCTTGAAATACAAGAAAAAAATAATTTTAATTTTTTTTTTTTAATTAATCATTTTTTTTAAGCTAAAGCAAAAATGTCACACTCTGTAACAATAACCCGTACAACAACAACCAGCAGCAGCACATCCGCAATTATTTTAAATAGTGGATATTTAAAAACGATACCTGGACTCCTAAAATTAGCTGAATTGGTAAAATTTTAATTTTTTTTCAAATTCGCTTTTTTTTTTCATTAATTATTAATTATTAATTATTTCTAGATAATTGGAGCAATTTGTGTTGGTATTGTAAGTTATTATATAAACTTGCATTATTCATGGACACCCGGTGAGTTATTCTTCTTGTTGATGACAGTCGCATTTTTAATCGGAACATTCTGTCTACTACTCTCCTGTTTGGTATCACTGAGCACTGGCGGAATTATCTCGAAAACAATTTATGTAAGAAACATAAAGTTTTTTTTTTTTTTTTTTGAAAAATACTTAATAAAGTTAATTAAAAAATTTGTTTTTTAATTATTTTCCAGGAATTAATTTACCATTCAATTGCATTTATATTATATCTGGCTGCCGCGGTTAATTTTATGATTGAGAATAATAGACGGTCTCGCTATAATGATAAGGCCTATCTGTCTGCATCGGTATGACATATATTTTACATATTATTCAATAAATAAAATTAAAAATATTTAATTTAATATTTCTTTATAGATACTTGGCTTGATAAACTCATTGCTTTATTTAATAAGTGCCATTTACGCTCAGCGTTCTTACCGTGGAATATAAATTAAAGAGAATTTTTTTTTTTTAATTTTCCCAACGCACAGATTCACAACATAATGTATTCATGTCGTTGTTTATTTTTTTAAAATAATTTTATATACATTTTAACAAAGAATTAAGATTAATATATAAAGATTTTTTGATGAATTTTTTTTTTTTTACAAATATACAAAAAAAAATTATTTTTTTTAAATGTAATTGACTGGATTGTTCTGAGAATAATATTAAATTAATTTAAATATTTCCATTGGTATATTACTCGAATAAATAATAATTTTAATCGATTTGAGTTAATAAACATCGTGTTGATGAAAATTTAGATTTGTAAAACACTTGAAACATTGAAATTCAGATGATTTTGTTACATTTAACAAAAAAAAGAAAAAAAAACTGTTTACTGAATTAAGAACAACATAAAAAAGTGTGTTTTAACAGAACAAATAGTAAAAATCTCATATAATCGTACACCTTGCTAAAATATAAAATTAATTAAATAAAACCAAGTATAAAAGTATAAAATTGAAACATTTACATTATTTCAAAGAACAAAACCTTAAATTTTTTTTATTATTATTATTATTATTTTTTTTTTTTTTTAATATTTATAATATATAGAAATAAATAACATTTAAACAAAAACATAAATAAATAAATCTTAATTTATAAATTAACCAAAAATAAAACAAAAAAGAAGTTTTACATCTATTTAAGTATAAACATACAAAAAAAAAAGTGAAACAATTTAACACAGTGACAGTCATATGTAATTAATTAATTCTCAATAAAAAAAAAAAAAAAGAAGTAAAATGTCAAAAAAATCAAATAAATTTATAATAAAAACTTAATTTTTCATTTTTTTTTTTTTGAAAATGTTTTCTTAATTATTATGGCTTAAATGTTTATTACTTATTCTAATGGGACCGCTTTAAATGTTTAAAAGGTAAATAAAAATAAATGTAGCTGTTGAGAGGTTTTTTTTTTGTATATCGAACAATCGATAATATATCGATTTTGATACCTAAATTGTGTTTAAACCAGAAATTAAATAACCGATGCAATTTGCAAATTGAGAAGGTAACTGTCATTAGTTATTCAGATCTACGATGTTTTTCTGATGAAACTTTAAACTTTGACGTGGCGTTATTGTAAACAGTAAGCTTTTGATCACCTTAAAAATGATAAAATAAATTCAAAATATTCGTTTAACTTTAAGTCATCACTTCGATAAAATAATTGACTAATGACTAAAAGTATAAATTATAATAAAAATGAAAATATTGCAATTAATTAAAAACAATTAATAAATTAAATTTGAAATAAAAAAAAAAAAAATGACAACACAATTGTGCTTAAAACAATAAAAAAAAAACATATTTTTATCATTATTGAGTCACTTTAATTTGCTTATTTTATTTTATTTTATTTTTTTACTATTAATCACAGGCAAATGATAAAAAAAAAAACATATAAATACTAGAGACTACCACGCACTGCTTTATTATTATTTTTAATAATTTTAAAACAAAAATATAAATAAAACTATTAAGAATATAACACAAATGACACCTGGCGACATTAAATATTTTAAATTATTTTAATACAATACCTTAAATAATTAGTTTTTCTTTTTCTTTTTTTTTATGTTTTCAAAATATTTTTAATTCACATGCCTTAAGTTAGATAATTGTATATTTTTAACTATGTACATACTTCTATTTACACAATACTACACATGTCAATTGTCAACTTTTGTCAAATTCTATACAATTTGTCATATGGATTAGATGGAAAATTGTGAAAATCAATTCAATTTTATTATTAATGTAATAAAAAATTGAGAGCAATGAGAGCCACTGACAATAAACAATATGTTTGATAGGCGGGAGAGATAGTAATTTCAGGACAACTAATTTATGGACATTTATGCTACATAATAAAATACTTTATTGATTAAAATTTCTTTGTTATACACATTTTAAAGCTGGATCTGGATTGGACAGTTTAAAATTTTACGTTTCTCAATAATTAAAGATAAATAAATGAAATAACAGTTAATAATAACAGGTTAAATAATAACAAGTAATAATAACAGGTGATATAATAACAGGTATGGAAAATAATATTATTTTTGATTTGTTTTTATGCCCAAAAGCTCCTTTATTATTTTCAGGATTCATTAGAATTTATTACGATATACGGAAGCTTTTAAAACAGCTTCTAAATGTAAGTAATGATCGAGCTCTTTTCCACTTTTTTTTTTCTATTAACTCTATCAAATCCATTAATCTTAATTAATAGAGCTAAAAGTAAATTATTTATAAAAAATAACATAAAAATTGAAATACAGACAAACATAGAAACAGTTAAATTAGTAATAATAATAAAAAAAAAACGTAATAACTGATATTATTATAATAAAATCATAAAAAACAAAAACGAAACACAAAAAAAAAAAATCAAATATTAGATATTACTTAGATAACACTAATCTTTACATTCCGAACGTAAAAAAAAAATCATAATAATAATTTTTTTGTTCATTACTAATAAAATATTTGAATGGAAAAGTTTGTTCATAGTACTTATGCTGTGATCTTACGTTTGATTCGTGTTGATTAAATATAAAAAAAAAAATTGGTTTTTGTGTCTAGTTTCTGGATTATTTATTTAAGGTAATCATTTTTAATTACTTTGTGATTAATTAGAAAATGCTTTTAGAAATTTCTAATTTTGATCGTATCTAAAAGCATTTGTACAGTGGTTATTCGTGATTGATTACATTCTGCTGCAAAGGATGGTTATTTGTTTATTTTTTGTGGGAGGGAACATCAATAATAAAACGTTTATTTTTGTCGCATTATGAATAATACCGAAGTTTTGGAATTTCATTTGACTGAGAGTTGTGTTTTGAGGCCTTGTTTTTGTATGCGTTCGTTTAATATCATAATTTCTTTTGAGCTGTGTATGCAGTCGTATTTGATAAAGATTACAAGATACGTCACGGATAAGACGATGCTTAAGTGAATTAACCAGTAAAGTGATTTCTGTGCTCTATTTAATAATTTTAAAATAAAGACATTTGTGTTTTTTTTCCAAACTTTGATTTATGTGAAAATCTACATAAAAATCTTTGTATTGATTCGATAATAAATTTGAGATCAAAAAAATTTATTCCATAACACTTTACCACGATAAATCCGTTAAAGAAATTATTTATGATGTGAGTCATAAATGAAATAACTTCTTGATCCCGTCAGTAAAAAAATTATGTTATAAAAAAAAAATTTTTTTTTTTCAAAAATTATTCATCGATAACATGATTGATTGTAACACAAAATAAAATAAAACACCGATTGATAAGACTGAATGATAATATTTTATTCTCAATTTTTTAATTTTTATCTAATATTTAATTAAAATTACAAAAACATTTTGATATTCTTTTATTTAATATAAATAAATTCATTTTTTTTTTTCCATATTACACGATGAGTTACATAAACATTTCTTGATGTGTACCGAGACGGTACAAACCAAAATCCAGAATTTTAGATTTTATTTCTCTCAATGAATGAAAATCGTTAATCGGTAATTTATTTTTACAATAAATAACTCTTTAGTAAAATTTATTTAGTTTTTTCTCGTTCCTCGCTTTGAATAATTAATCATTAACAAATAAACAAAAATAAAAAATGTATTAATTATGTGTTAAAGTATATAATTTACTTTAACTAACCAATTTAGGGTAATTGATTATTAATATCCTCACTGTACAATTCTCACATTAATAAATGAGCAAAATATTGCTGAACAACAATGGGAATAATTACTTAATCAATAATATTATTTATGTCGATTAAATGCTTTTGTTATTTACATTTCTAGTTAAAATAATATAATTAAATATTAATAATGTCGTCCCCGTCAAGGCCATCAGTATTTACATTTAATGTTGGGTATTTGAAATCGGTGACAGGAATCTTACAAATAATACAAATGGTAAGTAATTGGAAATTTGTTAGAAATTATAAAACAAAACAAAATATTTATTTTTTATTATATTTTAGGTATTAGGGGCTGTTTGTATAGGTATTGTTGGTTATTACATAAGACAAATCCATGTACTTTCTATATGGTCAGATGGAGAAATATTCTTTTTATTAATGTCAACAACATTCTTAATAGGAACGTATTGTATGTTTATAACATCCTTGTTAACAATAAGTACGCATGAGATTATATCGAAAACGCTCTATGTAAGTATTAAAAAATAGATTTTTTTTTGTTGATAATAACATGATTCATATGATATTAAATTTTCAGCAAGTCTTTTACCACTTTATTGGCTTCATACTACTACTAGCAGCATCCTTAACACTATTAATTGAGAATGAAAATTATAGATTTATTAACTATGATGCGTATATTAGTGCAGCGGTAATTAACTAATTAATTACATATTTATAAGCATATTTTAAATTAATTTTATTTTTTAATTCTAGATTATTGGCTTGATAAATACTGTTCTCTATCTGACAAGTGCTATTTTCGGTATTTATTTATATAAATACGATTAAATTACTAACAAACATTTAATAATTTATTATAAAAAAAAAATATTATTTCTATTTTTTTCTTTTGCCTTCTTGTTATTTAATTAATTATTAATAAATTTTAAAGAAATATTTACTAAAGTTTTTTATTTTTATTTAGGTTTTATAATACTTTAAGGAAATACTAATTTGGTGATCATTTTTCTGGTTTGTTTTTGATATTAAATACATTTTTGTATATTTTTCGATCTGGATTAATTTTTATGTTCACTTACTCTTTATACTCAAATTAATATAATGCATATAAATCCAGGAAGGATTACAAATATCTGCAAATATTATCATTTAACACAAAAATTAAAAAAAAAAAAAAAAACGGATTATAACGACTAAATTAATGTAACGATTAAATTAAAAAAAAAAAATAAAAGTCTAGTTGTATATTCAAAAATGAATTTTATTTTACTATTAAGTGTTAGTTTTTGTTTTGTATTAATCTTTTCTTTATATACATTTTGCTATTATACCTTTTTATCACAAAGAAATAAGGCAGAATTAAAAAAAAAAATAAATATATTTAGTTACCATGGAAGTACTTTGCCATCATATTGCATAAAATTTCCATTATTACTATCTTTTAAATTAAATAATGTTTCAACCATTTTATCACAACTGGTTTCGATATTTAATGGTGCATGTTTACCACCCATATCTGTTTTCACCCAGCCAGGATGTATACATACACATATAACACCACTCTCTTTTAAATCAATACTCATCGATTTTGTTGCAGCATTTAATCCGGCCTAGAATACATTGTAGTAATATTAAAAAGGTCTTTTTTTTTTGTAAATAAATAATGAATTGTTATAAAAATACTTTAGACGTTCGGTAAGGGTAAAGGCCACCTTCAGCATTTGAACTGATTGAACCTAAACTAGATGTCATATTAATAACAGCGGCCCTATGTATACCAGTTGATGTTTTATTCATAGAAGCGGCTTGTTTTAATAACGGTAAAAATGCCTTAAAATTATATAATGGTAGTTAAGGTAAAGACTAATTATTTTATAATTAAAATTCTACCTTAGTTAACATAATAGGAGCAGCGGTGTTTGTAATAAATGAATCAATTAAATCGTTTGATTTAACAAATGGGAGTCGTGTGGATTTTGGCGCAATACCAGCATTATTAAATAAAACATTTAAACCATTATCTTTGACTACTTTTGATACTTTATCAATAATTGAGTCATAATTATTCATATCTTTTAAATCTGAAAAAATTATAGATAATAGTAAATTAATTTATATTAATTATTCTAAAATGAAGTCACCTATCTGGAGTATATGAATGTTGGAATATTCCTCTGCCAGTGTATTCAATTCCTGAAATTCAAAACAATTTAACTAAATAAGAGTTATTTAATAATTGTAAAGAAATTATATTACATTTGCTAGCTCAATATTTCGACATGTTGCAAAAATATGCTTTGGCGGATTTTGCACTTTAATTAAACTTTTAACTAATCCTAATCCCAAACCACGATTACAACCAGTTATTAATATAGACTTCATGACTTTAATTACTAGAATTAATTAAATATATTTTATTGAAATTATTTGTGTTTTATTATTAACCTTAATCTTTACTCAACTCGACTAGAATGAATCAAACACAGACGAAAAAAAAAAATTAAGAATTAAAAAAATGTTTAAGGTTAATTTTTATTCACCACAATGTTTTGATGGTTCTGGTCTTCGCTGAATTTTATAAAGATCTTATTTTCACCACAAATAACCTCAAAAAGTAAAAGGTTAAAATTATTTTTCCTATTGCAAAATGTCAAACATCTTATTGTCGTTTAAGTAAAATAATTTATTAATAAATTATTAAATATGGCAAATTTAACTACTATTGCACGTCAATTAAATAAAACAAATAATATATTAATAAAACCATATTTTATAAGACATTTATGTACAAGTAAGTTTAAAATAAATAAATTAGTAGAAAATCCAATAAGAATGTATGACAATAAATAATAATTCTTATCTAATTTGTTTCATAATATTGTGTAACATTTATGAAATATAATTGTTTCAGAAAACGAGTATGATTTTGATTTGGTTGTTATTGGTGGAGGTTCTGGTGGATTAGCATGTGCAAAAGAAGCCGTTAAACACGGTGCTAAAGTTGCGGTTTTAGATTATGTAGAACCAACTCCTATTGGTACACAATGGGGAATCGGTGGCACATGTGTAAATGTTGGCTGTATACCTAAAAAAATAATGCATACTGCTGCATTATTAGGTGATTCAATAAAAGATGCAACATATTATGGATGGTCAATTGATCCCAGTTTGAGGCAAAAATTTAAATGGGAATCTCTAACCGAGGCTGTTACAAATCATATAAAATCAGTAAATTGGGTTACACGGGTAGATTTACGCGATAAGTATGTATTATAGAATTGAATTCAACCAATTCACAATATTTAACTTAATTTTTATTCTGCATGCATAGGAAAATTCATTATATAAATGGTTTTGGTGAATTTAAGGATCAAAATACAATAATAGCGAAAATGAAAGGAAATGCAATTCGTGAAATAACGTCGAAATATATCGTTGTTGCTGTAGGTGGTCGTCCTACATATCCAAAAATTCCAGGTGCTGTAGAACATGCAATTACGAGTGATGATCTATTTAGCTTACAAAACCCACCAGGAAGAACATTAGTCGTTGGTGCTGGATGTACGTTAACTAATTTTTTATCATGAAACTATTCTAAATAAAAAACTATTTAAATGTTTCTTTAGATGTTGGTGTTGAATGCGCTGGATTTTTAGCGGGTTTAGGTTATCCATCGACGATGATGGTTCGTACAAAAGTAGTTCTACGTGGCTTTGATCAGCAAATGGTACAATTTGTTATTAATAGTTTAGAAGATAATGGTGTTAATATGATGTTTGAAACAAATATAAAAAATATAATTAAAAATAATAATAAGTTAACCGTTACCTACGCTACAAGCGATGGAACTGAGAAGAAACTTGATTTTGATACTGTACTTCTTGCAATTGGCCGTAAGCCGTTAACTGAAAAATTAAATTTACAAAATGCTGGAGTTTTGCGTAATGAGAAAACTCACAAAATCATTGTTAACGATATGGAACAAACAAATGTTGAAAATATTTTTGCTGTGGGTGATGTTATAGAGGGAAAACCAGAATTGACCCCAGTTGCTATACTAGCCGGACGTTTACTAGCTCGTCGTTTATTCAGTAGTGCAAATGATATTATGGATTATCGAGATGTGGCAACAACTATATTTTCACCGATTGAATATGGTTCTATAGGAATGACAGAGGAACAAGCTGTTAATATGTTCAAAGAGGAGAATTTAGAGGTTTATCACGCATTTTATAAACCCATTGAATACTTCATTCCACAAAAAAATGTTAAAAATTGTTATTTAAAAGTCATTGCGTTACGTGATGGAGATCAAAAAGTTGTCGGAATGCATTATGTAGGACCTGTTGCTGGTGAAATTATGCAGGGATATGCTGCGGCCTTAAAGTAATCTTTATTTTTTTATTTAATTATTTTTTTTTATGTATGTTTCTTATGATGCTTGATTTTCAGGTCTGGTTTAACTGTGAAAATACTTTCGAATACAATCGGTATACATCCAACCACATCGGAAGAGTTTGTCCGACTTCATATAACTAAACGATCAGGCCTTGATCCAAATCCCAGTGCATGTTGCAGTTAAATTTTCTTTTTGTAATTATTGCTATTATAAAGTTTAATAAATTTGAAATATTTATTTTGATAATTAAATTATTTCTTTTTATTTAATTATAATATAATTCTAAGCGTCTAACCCTCTGTTATCATTGTTTGATAAAATAATTTTATTTCATATTTGATTTATTGATACATTCTGTTTTGTTTTTTGTATACAATTTCTATAAGCCGAAATAGCTCAGTTGGGAGAGCGTTAGACTGAAGATCTAAATGTCCCCGGTTCAATCCCGGGTTTCGGCAGAAAGTGATTTTCTTTTTTTATTTTAATTAAAGATTTTTTTTTAAATTATATATAAATTACCATTTATTATTATAATTTTTTTTTATATAAATATTTTTTTTTTGTTTATAAATTTAGTTTATTGGTTATATTTTAAACAAGCTAATATTAAACAACGAAAACGAACAAAAAAAAAAAAGATATGAAAATGCCATTTTACGAGGATACAAAATTATATTATGAATTTGCAAAGGAATCTTTGATGACTATTTTAAGTTTTAATTAAAAAAAAAAAAAAAAAAACATTTATGCAAAGCTGTTTCTTGATTTTGTTAATTAATGTTAACTTAAGTGTTGAGTAAATGTTGTTTAATTATGGCTCGGCATATAAACAACGCTGGTAGTAGTTTTATAATCAAATAAAAATTTTCTTTTTCTTTTTATTAAAAGGACGAAATGTTTGTTATTCATTTGTTACGTCTTCGTTATACAAAATTTCAGCAATTTTTTAAGTCTTTTAACGTTTACTTTAAATGTCATAATTACTACTTAAGTTACCTTTATAAATTTGCTATTGTTTGTTGGAAATTTAAAATGGATTTTCATATATTTTTTTTTTATCTTTACATTTCATCTATAATTTTTCTTTTTTTCACGGATTTTATTAAATATTTAACTTTTTTTTTATTTTACTGATTTAATAATATATTTATTTAATTTTTATTATTTTTTAATATATATTTTTTTCTCTATTATTTATTTCTAAATTATTATTATTATTATAATTACAATATTTATTTATGGATTTATAATAATTTTGTGAATTTTCTTTTCTTGTGTTAATATGTAAAAAATAAATAATCAAAAAAAAAAAAAAAAAAAATTAATAATAATAAATTCTTATCACAATAAATATTATTAATTATTATTTTTAATTTTTTTTTTTCTTTTTCTCTTTATCTAGTTAAATAATAAAAAAAATATTTTTTTTTTTTTATTTTGTCATTTATAATATATTTAATTAATTTTTATTAATACTTAAAACACTCCATTTTAACTACGAAAACTTTTGATTGAAATTTTTAGTTTTTTTTTATTTATAAAGGATAAAGAATTTACTTTTGTCAGTTAGGGGACATAGGATCAGTAAAAATAGATGAAAATAATTTGTTTTATTTTTATAAATTAATTGTGCTTAATGTAACTTGTGACAAGATAATTAAAAATGAGTGAGTATAGGAGTCTTAGTTTAAATTAAATTAATATGAAATTGTATGCGAAAACTCATTAAAGTGATTTAAATCACCTTCACCGAAACACAATTGTATTAAGAATGACTTTTAAATTTTTTATATGAAATTACCAATTAGTTATATATTTAGTTGAATATTAACTAATTTAACTCTTAGGTGACACTTCTAAAATCATCCATTGTGATTAAACCATAACAAAACACATAAAATTACCTCGTACAGATAATTAAGTCACTATAATGCGTCACAGCAAACCATTTAAGTAACCCAAAATATGCTTTAATGAATTGTTTTCAAATAAAATTTAGTCAAAAATAAAAAATAAAAGTTTAAATTCTTTTGAGCTTTTATGAGCGTTTTTTATAAATATAAATTAGTGAGTTTTATTTTGTATGTTATCTTTTTTAAAAAAACATTTCTTATAATAACAGCAATTCGGTTATCCAGATATCCAGTAATCCGAATTACTTTCAATAGACTTTTAAACTCTTTTATCCAACAGTTCGAATATATGTTATATGAATAAATTGTTGAGTTGTGTAAAGAAAAATATTGACAAATATTTTTTTATTATGTTAATTAAATACGCACACATTAAAACATATTTAAAAATAGTTTTTTTATGAATAATTTAATGCTTTTTAAAATTTTTGATTCGTATTGTTTTACGAGGCGGAAATAGCTCAGTCTGCAGAGCGTTAGTACGAAGCACTAGAGGTCCCTGGTTCAACTCCAGGTTTCCGCATTTTTTATCTTCTTTAAAATTTTATTATTTTTGTGATTACAGTAATTCGTTTATCCGGATATCCGGCAATACAATATTTACTTGCAATAAAGGATCATTGGAACCTCTTTTATGCTACAGTCTGAATTATTTATGCTTTAAGACAAATTGCTGATTTGTATAGAAAAAAATAGTGGGAAATTTAGATTTTTTTTTTTTTTAATTTAAATTAAAGTGCGTTTTAATTATTAATTATAAACATTCATTATTAAATTTATGTGCGATTAAATTATTTAAATTATTAAGAGATTATAAAGGATTTTTTATTTCTTTTCTTTTTTTTTTTTGGTATTATTCTAATTTAAATTTGGGTGAATAAATAATAGTTAGTAATAAATAAATGTCAATTTTGTTAATAGTAAATAAAGGTTCGTATATTGAAAATCATCTTAGTTATTTAAGTTCAACAATTAATTTCATATCGAACATAATTTATTGTGAGATATTAGAATAGACGAACCTTTATTATAAATCATAAAAAGCTAATTATATAATTATTTATGGCACAAAAATTAAAATAAATAAATTAAATCTCTTTTGTTTACATTTTTTTTTGTGCTTCTCTTCAAATGCTTGAATACTTGAATGACACACATACTTATTGATAATTTTTTTTTTCTATTACTTTCAAAAACAAAAACCCATATTGATATGTTTTGTGTTTTTTTCTTCTCTCTTTTTTATTTAATTAAATGATTGTATTTGTTGATAATTTTTGTTTTGTTTTTAATTCTTATTCATATTCTTAAATGCAAAAATTATAATATAAAAATAAGATAAAAATAAAATTGCAAATCTTTATTAGGATTAATCTTCATTTGTAAATATTTTTTTTTTATAATAAATAAATAAATTTTTTTCTTTTTTTTTTTTGTGTATTAAACTAATTTCAATTGTAAATATTGCAATTCTATTATTGTGAATATTACTTTACAAATTATACTTTACATTAAAAAAAAAAAAAAATAATAAACAAAAAACTAAAAACAACATCCTGTACTAGTAACGAAAAAAAAAAAAAAAAAGGAAAAATAAGAGAAATTAATTAAATAATGTTTTCTATGTTTTTTTTTTTATAATTTTAATAAATTATTATAATAATCTAGTTTAGAAATTTACTAATAGAAGCTAAATAAATTCGATTATAGTATTATATCGTTTCTTTTTTCTTTCATTCATTAATTCATTTAATTATTTTAAGTTTTGCTTTGCTTTGCTTTATTTATCACGCAGTGAAAAGTTGTATTTTTATTTTGTTATTTAATTAAAATTTGAATATGTGTATAGCAGCAGCAATTAGAGAGTTTTTTTTATTATTATTATTATTGTGTATTGCTTTTCTGTTTATTTTAATTAATTTGCTTTTCTAAATGTAAACAGGATTTTCTTGTCCTGTTAATAATCTAAACATTGATGTTGGCATAGTTTTCATTAAAATCTAAATAAAAATTTTCTAAATGAGTAATTTAATTTAAATAAAATATATAAACATTTTACCTCTCCAACTGAGGTAGCTAATAGATTAACAATTTTCTCATGTGGTACAGCAACAACACTTTGATTATTGATTTCAATAATTCGATGACCAACGCGTACACCACCACGTTCAGCAATACCACCACGTAATAAACTACAAATCTAATAAGACATAAATATAAATATATTATTTTATGATGAAACAGATAAAAACAACAAATAAAGTAAACTTACAACACCATTTTGTACACTAAAACCCAATTGATATTTTGTGTTTGGTCGTTTTATTTTTACTTCGACAACTGGTGGACATGGCACTACAGTAAATTTAACCGCCGTTTGTGTTTTTGTATTACGTATATAAGTTTGACAAGTTGATAATGGTAAACCGACAAGACTTAAACCATTTATAGCAATTATTTGATCGCCAATATTTAATTGTCCACACCGAGCCGCAGCGCCAGTTGATAATAAATTTGCAATAACAACCGTTGGTAACATGGAACCCCAGCCAGACTCAACAATAACAACACCTAAAATTTCACCTTTGGTCTTTGGTACAACTACTTCCTTTTGCAATTCTTTTTTTGCAAAAATCTCCAACTCATCGCCGAATATCTCTTGACTATTCAATACCTCCTGATAGTCCATTTCCTTAACAAAGTTATGATCCTCAATACCATTTGCTTTCAAAAATTCCAAATAGGCAACCTGAAACGCCTGCCCAATTGATTGTGCGATAAATTGTGCTTCATCACTTTCAAATACATGACAGATCATCTTTGGTGTACGGTTTTGCTGCTTTGGATTTAATTCCTCATTATTATCTTGTTGCTGATTTGTCTGATTCTGTTGCGGTACAAAACGACGACGTGCCATTAATACCACCAAATCACCTATATCAGCGATATAAGAAATTGTACGCAATGCATGATCCATCATTATTTCCTTTAAATCAGTATTTAAAACCATTATTTTTTCTGTTGATATAAATAAATCAACTTCTGTACTTGGTTGAGTCTCGCCTTCTGGTGCCTTGATTATGATTTTGGTTCAAATTAATAATAAATAAAAAAAACAAACAAATAATTAATTAATTATTGAAATTAAATTAACAAAATAAAATGTTATAAAGAAAAATTATGAATAAATTATTTGACAAATGGCAAATTAATGACTTACCAATGCCTTGTTTTTTAGTATTTCCAAAAAAAAAAATATTAAAAAAAAAAAAAGTTTGTATATTTATTTGATTTTTTTTTTCAATAAAAATGCAATCAAAAAAGGAATAAAAAAGATTAAAAAAAATACACAATGTTAATTCAAATAAAAAAAATTAAAATTATGAAAACAAGGAAGAAGAACAAGAAGGAAAATTTATGAATTAAATACAAAAATATGTTCAACTACCTTTATACGTGAAACCGCTTCCTCGGCTTGCATCATACGTGTCGTTTTGGTGGGCTGACCCTCACAAACAAGCTGTGTTGAACCTAAATATCTTGCTCGAAATAATACACCCTCGATTAATACTTTTGGATCCAAGTAACCTGCAAAATATTTATTAAAAAATAATTAATAATAAGACAATTGAAAAAATAAAACAATTAACTTTGCAAATATTGACAAAATATGGATATTTATCAAACTAATTTATACAAATTATTATTAAGACTTAACATGGGCTTACATTTAATACAGGTGTCCACACAGGTTAAGCGTGCATAAATTAAATAAAAATAATAATATAAAGAGAAAACAGACGGAAACAATACACCACATTTTATGTAATAATTAATTTAATTAATTAAAAATAACTAAAAAATTTTAAGGATTAAGGTTATATAAATAAATAACTAAAATAAATGTATCTAGGGATAAACAATAAAGTGGTTCTTCTCTATTCACCAGGTACATTTTATTTTTTTAAATTAACAAAGACATTATAAAATTAGTAATTAATTAAAAACAAAAGAACCCAAAACAAAAAATAAACAAAAAAAAAAAAACTTTAATTAAACTTACAAAAAAACAATTACCTTCTTTATTTCTAGTTTTTCCTCGACGATCATCCTATTTAAACAAATTTAAAATTAATTTCCTTATGAAAAAAAATAAAATAATAATAATAAAATTTCAATTACTTTTTTCGATCGTATTGAACCATTCGGACTTTTTTGTATTTGCGTTATACAACTCGTTGGTAATAAATCATTATTTATTGTATCAGTACATGTGATTGTTGTTGTTGATGTACCTGTTGCTGTTGTTGTTAATGTATTACTTGGACAATTATTATGTCGTATTGTTGTCGAGGAATAAATTTTATTTAATTGTGTCGGAGGAGATGTCTTTGATGTTGATGCAGGTGATAATTTTAAATCACGAATTTTTCTATCATGCCAATTCTACAATGCAATATGAATTAAAATTTTAATAAATATTAAGTATTTATAATGAGAAAAAAAAAAACAAAACTACCTTATCATCATAAAATCCTTGGTCATCAATTCTTTGCTGTCCTAATAAACGATCTGTTTCTAAATCTGTATCAGCTTCCTCCTCATCATTACTTAATGGTTTTGATTGATGTTCTGAATTTAAGCTTTCATGGGAATCATTATGGTTCCTAAAGAAAAAAATATTATATTTCAATGGAAACATAACAACAAAGTAAACAAATTTTACCTAGGAACCCAAATAGGTGATTCAGAAACAGGAGATTCAATATTATCATTAGCTTGTCGATTATCATGTTGTTGAACCGGTAATGCTTTTGTATTTTGCAGTGCATCACGTATATCTTTTAATGCTTCTTGTACATCATTTACATCATTATTAATTGATGACGTACGATGTGTACCAGGTGCAGGCGGTGGTGGCGTTGTCTGTTCTGGATCTAAAATAATTTTAAAATCATTTAACAATTTTATTATTAATAATAATCAAAAGTTTATTAATTACTTGTTGAATTATATAATTCAATATAACTATCATCATTAGTATATAAATTACGTTGAATATCATCATTATCAGCATCACCTATATTATCATCAATAATATTAATATCATCATTGATAACAATTAAATTATCATCATTTATTAATATTTCATTATTCATTTCTAAAATATTATTTATATTCTTTGATAAATTTGTTGTATTTATTTTATTTATATATAAACTATTTATTTTATTATTATCATCATTATTTATTTGTCTATCTAATATTATTGTTGGATTGTTATTTTCTGTATCAGATGCATGACCACTAGATAAACCATCTTCTAATACTGGCATACTTGTATATAACCGTGCAAAATCCGGTACACCGACATTAACATCATTTGATAAACCTGAAATTATTTTATTTTTAAATTATTAATTAAATTAAAGAATAATAATAAATATTTACTATCTAAGTCGCCACAATTAGAATCATAATCAGTTGTTTCTGGTGATAATGTAAAATTTCTAGAATTACGTCTAGCATTATGATCCAATTCGGTATCACCCAGATCACCACTGCTGCCACGACTATCTGATTCCAAAAATAATTCAATATCATTGTCATAATTTTGTGACTGTTGCTGTTGTTGATGCTGTTGCTGCGGTGGTAAAGTATTCACAACAGAAATTTCTTCATTTGGTATTTTAGCTAATCTTTGTCCAATATACGAACTTTCAGTATTATTTTCAACTTGATTATGATAATCACGATCCTTTGATTAAAAATAAAATATATAATGAAATATAATGAAAAATAAAATAATTTTAAATTAAAAAACTTACAAAATAAGTACCAACATCACTTTCATTATAATCATCACTTAATTTTTCCATTATTTTTTCATTATCTTCATCATCATTTGATTGTGTTTTAAAGAATTCTTCTAATACTTTTCTTGTCTCAGAAAATTCATATAAATAATCAAATGTATTTAATTTATCATTATTTATTACACCTGATGCTGAATCTAATTTTTCTTCATTCGCATATTTTTCATTTTCTATATCATTGTTTTGTAAAATGTTTGCTGATGATGTTATATTATTGTCGGGTACAATTCTCTAGAAAAAAAAATTAATTCATTTTTAAAATGCATATACTATGATGTCATGTTGTAAATAAAATAATTAAAAAATTATTTATTAGTAATAACATGATTGTATAATGATCTAATGATTTGTTTAATTATTTATTAATTTACTTACTTGAGGAAAACCAGGTTTAGGAAAAAATGATGAAATAAAATTTTTATTATTTGCTGCTGCTGCAGCTGATTGCTGATTAATTATTGATGACTCTTCATGATGTATGTTGCCAAAACGTCTTGGCGATCCTTCATAATCTGCTATTGGTAAACCACCTACAATAGAATTATATTCAATTATAATATAGATTTTTAAACTAAACTAAACTAATAAGATTAACCAATCATTTTTGTAATTTTAGAATTATCCGTATTAACACAGCCATCATTAGTATTATTAATATAATAATTATTCATTTTTTCTATAAATTTATTATCATCGTTATAATTATTTGTTTTTTTAATTAAATTATTTTCATTCCAATTATTATCATCAATGTCATCAAATATTAATATATCGCCATCGTTTAAACCGTTTTCATTATTAAACTGCAATGGATTGTTATCATTATTACCAACCGGACTACATCCAACATTAATCTGTTGTAATTTTTGATATTGATGTTGCATTTCCTGCTGTAAATCTGGTGAATTTAAAACTGTACTTGCTGGTGTTGTATTTTGAATATGATTTCTCATTTCCCATATAAAACGTTCTTGATCCTTAACCACAGTCGAATAAGGCTGATGTGTATATGCTGATTTATGTGGAACATAATTAATATTACGTCCTTGGTCATCACAAGCACCAACATTTAAATTTTTACCAACATTTCCACCACCACAACGGTCTTCATTCATGAAATTATTTATTTCCTGTTGTTGCTCCTTTGACATTGCTAACAAATCTGATTTTTTTAAATAATTTTTTTTATTATTATCAATAATATTACTTTCAGTCTTTTTTATAAAATTTTTATCAACAATTGTAGACGCCTGAAGCGTTTTATTATCAATTGTGATCATTGCTTTGCTTTATCAACATTTATACTGAAAAAAGAAAATAAGAATAGAATAAAAAAAAAAATTAAGAAAATCTAAAACAAAAATTTGGTTTAGTTTTACAAGAAATAAAAAATAACAAAAACAAAATCGGATTAATTTACATAAAACTTAATATTAATAAAACGAAATAAAGAACAAGCTGCGTGATACGAATATTAAATTATTTCGTATTCATTTAAAACTAAAATAAAAACTTTTTTTTGTAGTAAAAATATATTTATTCTAACAAATAATTTTTCTGTAATATTTAAGTTAATATTTACTTAAGATTAATAATTTTTTTTTTTTTAAATGAAAATAATCGGTTAAATATATTATTTAAATAATCACTATCAAACATTGACTTTTATTATCATTTTCTTTAAATAAGGGAAAAAATCGATATTCTTAAATTTTCACATAAAACTTTTACACCGGAAAAATAGATTTATTTTTTTTCTTTATATCATTATTATAATTCCTTTTCTCACCTATCAATACTTAATGTTTCACTATTAAAAACATAATTCTTAAATTTATTTTATTTTATTTGTTTTCTTTATTATTTATATGAACTTATTTACATATGCAGATTATTATATTTTTTTTTAACTTATAAATATTTAACTTTTATATTTGTGCAATTTTTGACATTAGTTGACATTTATATGAATAGAAAAAAAAACACGATAAGATCGAAATGAAGTTATACGAAAATAAATATACATTTTTTTACAGTGTACACGATAAAATTATTTTTGTCGATACAGCTAAAACGTACAGTAATTTATGTCAAAATGCAAAATAAAAACTTTTCTTTAAAAAACCGTTAAAAGGTAAAATAGATTGAAAAAACGATTTTTTTTTTTGTTTAAAATTAATTTATTTATTTTTATTTGTTTTAAACATTTTTTATCACATCATTAATAGTTTAATACGCATAAATTAATATATAATATATAACGTATGTGTACATATATATTTGGTTTTTGTAAATATTTTCTTTATAAATAATTTTCCCATTTTATTAATTTTTTATTATTTTCTTCAATTGGTTTTTATAAGAATTTGGTTACATTTGAAAAATAAAAATTTTTTCTTCTTTAGTTTATTATTCATTTTCATTCTAAAATATTTCATTTAGGTGAAATAATAACTAGAAAACAAATAATTAAATTTTTAAATATCTTTCGGCACATATATGTATATAAATAAATTAATTAGTTTTATATATATTTTTTTTTTTATATCCAGTCAACATATTTACAATTAATTACTTTTTTTTTTTTACTTTTATTTTTCATATTTCATTAACAACAATAATAATAATAATAATATTTATTAATTTTAATTAAATAAAAACATTTATAAAAAATTAAATATTTATTCAAAAATTTTGATCACTTTTGTTACATTTTTTAAAACATTTATTGTGAAACATCAAAGCATTTAAGAAAATTTTTATTTATATATATATTTTTGGTTTATTTGTAAGGAAATTGTTTTTTGCGCTTTGAAAAGCTTTGGTAAAGAAACCAAAAAAGGAAAAAATAAAGAAATAAATGACCGAGACAAATTAATAATCTTTTTGAAAGTCAAGTACATTGAATATTTTACAAGAAAAAAATTGTTATTAAGATTAAAGATGAGCATTTATCTGATACACAATTATTATCGTTATCGTAAATTATAATTTATACTTTATACGAGATTCTATGAGTAGCTTTTTGAATACGATTCGATTTAGCAAATATGTTTAAATAAAATAAAATGCTTTTCAAAATATTAGAAACAAATAGAAAATTTAATTAAATTTGTTTCGTTAGTATACATTTTACATCATTAACTAATTAATTTTCGAGAAACAAAAAAAAAAAATAAATAAAAACCAATCCACATGTATAGGCTTTTAATAAATGTTTTCCATTTATTCCTTAATTATATTTATTTTAAAAATTTAATTAAATTAGTCAGACATCAATTCTATGATTTTTGTGTGTTAAATTTTTATCTATTTCTTGTAAATGACATAAATTTTCTATTAAATTTTTGTGTTTTTTTTTTTTCGAGTTTTATTTTGCTACTTACGAAGATTTCATTTATTTTATTTAGTTTTTTTTTTTTTTTTTGGTTAGTTTGGAGTCAAAAGTAAATAAATACTGAATGGTATTGAAAAAATAAAATAAATTATAATAATTAAATAATTAAACAGCTGTATGGACAGCACAAATTTTATATCAAATACTACTGGAACGACCAATTGCTGTACATAGACCTGTTGTTGTCGTATGCTGTATATGATTTTTAAGGGAGAATTTCTTTTTTCTTTTATTTATTTTATTTGTAGAATCTAATATTGGCTTTGAATTCATTTCAAACTAATAAATAAAAAAAAATTATAGATTAAATTTTAGTGTAAAATAATTTTTCTATTTTTCATTGCTTTGCATACCTCATTCATACGTTGACATATTGGATTACCAAACCACGGCCATCGCATTGTACGCATTAGTGTATTACGAAAGTCTTCACTAAATAAACAATAAATGTAGAAGGTAATTGAATAATTTGTAAGTTCTAAAAGGTTAGCAAGGGCCCTAAAAACCTAATTAAAAAACAAAAAATCTTTAAAATGAAAACACAACTAAAAAAAAAAAAATATTTTTTTTGCTTTTAACTTGAAATGTAAAACTTGGCAGGTACTCTTCCTTCAAAGCAATATGAAGAATTGCCATTGGTGCTACGCAGACGAGAAACAGTATTGATGTACTTCCTGAATTAATTAAAAGAATGAATATTCGAATACTCAAAAATTAAAAAAAATAATTCCAATTAAAATCACCCAATAACAATATTAGACGTCTTTCCTCAGCAAATTTTCTTGGATCATCATCCTTTATGCATGTTCGTGATAATGTCATGCGACGACGTTTCTCGCATGTTCGTCTGTAAACAATCATTATCCTAAAATTAAATCCAGCAATAAGGACGGTTGGTACAAGTTTGAAAACTATTTCTAATATTACTTTGTATACCTGTAAAGAACAAGAACAGAAATATTAATTAATTACAAATTTTTTTTTTTTAGAAAATGTTTTTCATTAATATAACCGAATAAAACATAGTTTCGAGGAAATCTGCATTATCCCTTCTATGGTAAATAATTGAACCTTCACTATTTAAGACACATTTAACTATTTCGCCACGAAATACACTTGGCAAATATATAATAAATGTTATTAATGGAATTAAAACTACGGTTAATCTAATTAAAAAGGAATAAAAGTTAATTTAATTAAAATATTTTCATTGTATTTAATACTAGGTCATTACTTTGGTGGGCCCATTACCGGACGCATATAACCTGGATGGCAGACAGACACATAACGTTCAATTGTTAGTACAAGAAGCATCATAACCCCTACTCCTATTATATATTAATGAAAACACAATTAAAAATAATAATTATAAAAGAAAATGATATGAATATTAATTACCTAAACATCCGTTACCCAAAAAAAGTTCCAAATGTGCTGAATAAAACGCAAGGCTAAGGCTACGCCATCGTCCAGAATCTTTGTGAACAAACATACGAATGGCAAATGGTATAGCGAAGACAATAGCCAGCAGTGCTGCTGCTGAATATCCTAAAAAAGCATTAAAATAAAATAGGAAAAATAAAAAAAGTTAATTAACTCGATCTGATTAGAAGCAGTGCTACAGATTCAACTGATTGGCTAATTTGTAATGATGTTTTATTTAAAATCATGATTATCCAGCATAATTATTTAATTTTTTTTTCTCTATTGTAGCCAGCAAACTTCAATTTTAATGAATTAATGAATTGGAATTTGGGACAAGGATTTTATTTTTTATTTAACAATAGAAAAAAAAAACAGAAAACTCAATTACCGTTCACATAAGCGTTCACATATGTTTTGTAAGTATCAATTGAATAACAAAATTTAATTAATTTTCCAATTTTGTTTATGACAGTAATACATAGTTGAAACAAAAAGAAAAAAAAAAAAAAAAAAAAAAAAAAACTCAAAACAGATATCCATACTTTACGAGTATTTAAGGGTGGTAAAATAAAATACTGTAGCTGTTTGCATGTTATGCTACAAACATAAATTAATGTTTTTTACTTGTTTACTTGTTATACTTTAAACTATGAAAATGATTACATAATGTGTAGAGCTTATAGTAAATATCAAAATAATAATAAATAAAAAAAAAAAAATAAATTTATAAAAGTATGAAAATCCTTTTACACTAAGTAATTAAGATTTATTTGACAGGAAAATCCATTAGAAATTTTCTTTGCTTGTGATAATTTATTTTATTATTATTTTTCTCTTTTGATTGATTAATAAAAAAAAATAAAATAAAAAAAACAGGAATATTTATGAAGGAAATTTATGAAATTAATGAGGATTATTAGTCAAAGGATATAACTTTATTGTTGTTGTTTTATTATTAAATTTATAACGTATAAATCGCTTGTTTTGGTAAATTAGCATTTTTATCAAAATAATTTGATACAACATTAAACAATGTAATTATAAAATAATGTTTATGAAAATAGGACTAAAAGCTTACCTCTCATATATACGTAGGCGGTTCCTCTCATGTTACGTCTCGTCAATACAACTAAATTTAGTATATTACCGATAATACCAAGAGCACATATTGTTGGAAGTATAAATCCATATGATAATTGTCGTAGGGCTTCTGTTCTTGGATCTTCGTTAAACTATTTCAAAAGAATAAAAAACCAAATACATTATAAATACAAATATGAAATAAATCCTGTTGGAACTCACCCCATTGACAACAGCTTGGGCTACAGCAGCTGAACTATTATTATTGGTCCAATAAACTGAACAAAAATGAGACGATGCTTCAGGTGGATACATCGCAAATAATAAACGTTGATGAATGGTGTTGCTGTATCCGATCTTTTCACCTATAGCACTTTTTTTTTCTTTTTTTATTTTTACCACAAACAATCTTATCACTTCTTATTAATTTTTATACTTATTTTTCTTAATTTTTTTTTTCTTTTATTTATTATTATTTCCTCTTCAATGCACTTTTACCATAATACAAATGTTCTATTAACACTATACCGACGATATAGTCGTTCACCTTCAATTTGAAAGTAATGACGTCTTCGTCCCTGTTTTTGATGTTTATCCTTTTCTTCACTTCGATGCTTTTTCTGTTGTACAAACACAACCACTATTTTCGCCGTTGTTGTCATTTTACTTTATAATACGAAAATTATTGAAAATTTAAATAAATAATAAAAGAAATTTATTTGAAGGCCAAAGAAAAATAAAAAAAAATAATAAAAAAAAAAAAAGTAAAGAAAACGGAAAAAAAATTAAATAATTTATGCGCTTTGTATCTTATCTCTTCTTTTTTTAATTTTATTCACTTTTTCACACAGTTTTTTTTTTCTTTCTTTACAATAATTAATAATTAATTATTTTTACCTGAAATTATAGTATTTGAAACACTATTAAATAATAAATAAATCAAATAATCAATAACTGATAAATTATTCACAATTATAAATAATAAAATTATATGGAATTTCTAATGAAAAGAATAATAAAAATTCCATACAAAAAAAAAAAAAAAAATAATAAAAACAAATATATTGAAAGCATTTATTTATATTTAATAAAATATTTTTTGTAGGGTTCAAATATTAAGTATACACAACACGCGCCCATTGAAAAAAGTCATAAAGCATTAATCAAACTGCCAAATGTTTCCATTAATATGTGTCCAGCTGAGTGGTTTTTTAGAAGAAAAAAAAAAAGAAAAATTATTTAGATTTGTTTTGGTTTTTACCAATTTGTATATATAAAACATGATGTCTATAAATGGTTATTCAGCAGAACATAGCAAAATCCATTTGGTTTGTCACAAGAAAAACATTCTAAGCAGTCAAATATTACTTGTTTTTGTTTTACCACCAACTGTTTTAGAAATGTAATTAAGAAGTTTCAACAGAGAATTTATTTAATAAAAGTAAACTAAAGGATGTACAATGATAAACAAATAACTTCAACCCCTTTATTGGAATTCTAAGTAGAGCATAAAACAAAACAGGTAAATAAAACTAAAAGTCTATCTCATTTTCATTTTCATTTTAGTTATTTTTTTTTGTTTATTTTCTTTTTAATCATTTTTCTTATTTCATTCTTGTTTTTTATGTCATCTATATTAAAATAAAAATCCCTTATATTTGCTTAAATATAAAAAGGCTCATACTCGTAGCGTACCTGTGATGGTTGATTTTCAAATAATTTTTTATCATCAGTGAAAAAATAAATAAATAAAGCTTTTTCGGTTAAAGAATACGAAACGACGTAATCAAATAAAATCTTGTGAGTATGGGCTCACACCTGTTTTACATTTTGCGTGTCACTACATGCAAATATAAAGTCTTATTGTTACATAATGGCAAAAAAATAAATTCCTAATAGAATAGGGATCAGGTTTGCAATTTTATATTTTTATGTATCTTTTACATTTATCGTTTTGATGAAGCTTTTTTTACGTACATTAAACTCTAAATTATGCTCTAGAGTCTTGAAAAAGCGTGAAAACACAAAAAAATTAACATGAACATAAACCATCAATTTAAGAACATTGTGCTCTATTTTGAATAATAATATTTATTTCGATTTCCCCATATTTTGTTATGACAAAAAACAATATTTGTGACTTGGAAAATGACTACCTAGGTATTAAAAAAATAAAATCTACATAAATTTTAAAATACCTTTAGTTATAATCAATTGGAAATAAAAACGTAGTATTAAAACTTTAAATGAATTTAAAGTTCTAGTAAAAGAATCTCCCTTGTGAATTTTTATTAAGAGCAAAAAATCTTAATAAATTATTTTACTCTTATGCGAAAAACTTCTGGAATGTTGTTTGGAATTATTTAAAATGACGAAACGAACTTTTTTTAAAAAATATTTTTTTTGTTTTTATACACTTTTTGCAACATTACAAAAGACGAATGAAATTAATTATTTAACTCGAGAGCTCTTAGTTTATTCAAAATTCTAATGTAAAATAAATTGAAAACAGTCTGTCAGATGTAATAATCAAGTTACAGACAATCAAAGATTAGTAGAATTAATCGGAAAAACAAAAAGAAAACAAATCACAATTGAATAATTGTTAAAATGACTAGACAGAGAGCAATATTGAAGAAACAAAATCAGCATGAATGAATAATTTAGCATTTTTCGCAGTAAATAAATTTTATTTTACAAATTCAATTCAATGGTAGAAATGGCAAAATCAATTTGGTAACCATGAAGGCACAAAAAAATGCTTAAAAGTAAAAACACTTCACATTTAAATCACTTGAAGAATTGTATCCTTTCAAATCTTTAATAAGTCTAAGTTTAATTAAATTTTCAAAAATATAACAAAAAGCTCCAAATTGCACTTTCGTAATTCATAAAAATAATTGAACGAATCTAAATAAAACTTTTTATTATCAAAATTAATTTCCACTCAGTGTAAAACTTTTTATTCTTTCAATATTTTTCTTTTTATTATTTACAAACTTTTAAGGATAATCCATCCACCATCCACATAGTAAACTTTTATGCAACTTTAATCACTATAAAAAAAAACATTATTCCTTTATGTTTTAACATTTTATTCGGAACATTGGTGATTCTTTGTAGTAACATAGCGTTTCGACGAACACTTTTATACTAACTTTGGAAATTTGTTGTTTGCTACATTTGTCGATGAGCTTTTTTATGATTGAAACCTTCGTTAGGTTCTCTTATGTGTGTCGAAACCGAACTAAAATTCGTTTCAGATATGATTGAAAACGTATTCAGTCGATTTGGTTTTGATGGTAAACACTTGTGTTTTCATTGGTGCGGTTTTTACAAATGTCATAGAGAGTACCTGGTATTAAAAGCTTCTGTTAGAAAATAAAAGTAATTTGTTGCTGATTTAAAACATTTAAGAAATATAATATAAATGTTTCATCACGTATTAACGATTCATTGCAAAACCAATTAATGGGAATTTAATTTTCAATACATGTTATTACCGGGAACAGGTCACGGCAAATAAGATGCATAAACCTTATGCAAGCTTAATGGAATTTTGTTTCTGTCTTTGTTTATTTTAATAAAGCTTGTAATTTTATTAATGAGATTACAGTGTAATTCCAATAAAATTCAAATAGTTTTGTCACAGATATTTTACAAAATTATACTGGAAACTCATAAAAAAACTATTTGTGTAAAAATTAATTAATTTAATATAATAAATGCTTTATGCTAGGATGTCACGAAGTCAATATCAATTACTTCTTATTCCTTTGAAATAAAATTCTGCAAATATTTCATTATTCTAGAAATATCGAATGCGTTAAAAAAGTTTCATGAAGTTTTTGTTTGTCAAATATCCCAAGTTTTTCTTTATATCTTTAGTTCTTGAAATTATGCTGTGCTACGATCATAATGTGATATGACAATGGAGTATTATTTTTTTATTAAATTATTTTTATTTTCTTATCATTTCTTATCGAGAGTTTTGTTTTCTTTGGTTCGGCTATCATACAGAGTTTTCGAGAACCTATAGAAATCGTATTTTAGTATTTTTCCTATGTAATTTTATACAAATGGTGTAAACAGAATTGAACGTGCAGTAAAAAATAAAAATAAAATAAAGTGAAAGGGGTTGACGCATAAGGTCAACGAACCACATATTATGGTAGTTGAGGGCGAATCATAATGTAATTTGGAAAATGGAATTTATAGGCATTAATTAGTTTTAAATTTGCTGTTGGTTGATAAATTGATTAATGATTTAGTAATCAGAGTGTGAATATTATAATTACACGCTGCCAGTCGAATAATTAATGACGAATGATGATTCTTATCAACACAAATGGATTAAAAACAAACAAAATACATGGTATAACAAACACAACGAAGCAGTGTATTGATAAATGATGATGTTTCGAGGTTGTGCAGAATAACAAAGAATTTGTTGAATGTGAATACAGCACAATACATATAACGACAACAATAGCGAAGAATAAAAATTCCATTTAAGGTGCTTCATGCGTAAATTAAATTGTATGTGGGTGACGTATTCGGTTTTAGCCATCACACATTCCTTGTAATAAACTAGGTCAACAGTCGTTAAACGTGAATTTTCTTAAAACATTTTAAGCGTGATAAAATTATTTTGTTAGTTTTTACTTCCTACTAGGTTTGCAGAGTTTTCTTTTTCAATATTTCAATATTTGTTGGGGCTTAATTTCCTACATCAATGAACACAATTTTCAAAATGGATACAAATACTTTGTCAAAGTGCAATCTTTAACCCTTGAAATGGTTCAATCACTAATCATGAAGTAAACTAGTATCTCACCAGTATAACCAAACTGATTTTAGAATCAAAAGTTTGCATATAGCTTGATAACTTTTGTCGTACTCTCTGAGTTCAACGACCTGCTTTCTATTATTATTATTTTCCATTTAAATTTAATTTTATTAGCATAAATGCGAAGCCTCATGCATCTACAGTTTGGTTTCATTTACTTTTCTTGCGAATTTTACCAGTTTCATTGGAAAGATTATATTAGAATTTATATACAGAATTAGCTCAAAGTAAACCACATGCTACCAATTCCAATTCGAAATTTTGAAATTGCTTTTCTAACAAAACAATATCCTATCGTGATTTTGATTATCGAATAATCAACAACCGCAACGATAAACGAAATTGTTAAAAATAGAAAAATTTAACTTTTGTTAAGAGATAGAATTCTGCGAAAGGCGAAATAAACTGAAAATAAACCATCGCCGTCATTTATAACATGCGTGACGTTGATAACACAGTTAAAATTAATTTTGTCGAATTAAGTTTTTCTCAACTTGTGTTTGCAGTTGTTGCATAGAAAATATTTTCCTGAATTTTTTATTTGATACAAATGCAGTTTTTTTTTTGTTCTTTTTGTCCCAAATGAGAAAATCAATAAAGTTCAGTTGAAAACTTTTACTTTTCATTAACTCTTTGGTTTGAGTAATTAAATTCAATTAAATTATCTTCAACTAAGCTTTCGTATAAATATTTACCACATGAACAGTTTATTGTCAATTAAATGCTTTTTTCATGTTTATAAATAAGCACAGAAAGTTCATGCTGAGGCGACGACTAACATTGCAGATTATTTCTGCATAAAGGGGTTACACTCTAGTAATTGATGTTTGTCTCCATTGGGAAATAAAATCCAGACACAAATAATCAGACTAATGAACGTTAGAATTACGAATATACAGAAAAGAAATAAAACTGTAGTGGTTGGTTTGATAAATTGGCTCCAAATACATTTATTGGCGGCAAGAATATTATTTAATTTAACAATGCAGGGGCGAATAGAACAAGAATCCATAAACAATAATTAAAATGAATATTAAAGCAAAAACATATTTTAAGTATTTTAAATTTTTATAGCACCAACAAACTAAACTTATGTCGTAAAATCAACAAAACGGCACAAAAAAATTATTAACTTACTGAAGAGAGCAATAAAACCGTGAAAGGTAATAAAAATATTATGGCTGCAAATTTAAAGTTAAAAAGCTTCCTGGCGACATTTTTAAGGATTTCTTTGCATCTTCATTCAAAATTTTCTTTACAGTAAAATCAATAAGCGAAAATTATAATGTTCCGGTATAAACGGAGGTATTAAGAAAAATATTTCTTACAAAACCCAAATTTAGCGAATTAATTTTTAGATTGAATAAGGCGACAATTGTTCTAACGATAATTATAATGGGAAAAATATTCAGTAAAAATGGGTCGTTTATCAAGTAATTTATGGAGAAAAATAATTCCAGTATTGACTCAGAATTATTTATTCAAGGAAAAGAGGAAATTTTCATTTTGTTCAAATACTGGATCTATTACGATGAGGGATTAACATTTAAAAGCTCCCTTAATTCCTGTTAAAGCGGCTTGCTGTTTACTATGCAAAGCAGTTAAATATTTTATTTGGAACTGAAACTAATTATTCGGGAATAAATGAAATAGGCCAGAGCGTGAAATCCATATAATTCAATTTTTAAAAATTGCTTTTTCAAGAGAATTGATCTCTGTGTTCTACTCGCTTTTAATCAGAATGGGTATTAGAAAGTAAGTTAAGGAAATCACTAAGCAAATAATACATACATATAAAAATAATTGATATCAATAGAATAATTGCGAAGCATGTGTAACTGGAAGATTCAGCATAACACAGATACTATAAATGCTTTCTAGAAAGTTTATTTCGAGCTCAGTATCTACTCAGAATAATCGCTTTATGAAGATGAACTACAAGATGAAACAAACTTTTGGGAACTCAGTATAAATAAAGAAAAATATGAACAAGAGTTAAATGATAAAGTGTTGATAGCAAAACTGATATTACGACATCCACAAGGAAATCGAAAGAATTATTTTTTCGTTTCACATATTGAAATGTGAAGAAAACTATAAATTTCTTAATGTTTCTGCCTCTTTTTTCTCATCATGATTCGTGTAACGAGGGTTTATTTCTGGATTTATAATAAACTTATAGAACTCTTAAATCACAATGCTGTTGAAACGATAACCAAATGATTATATGGTAAGGGGAAAATACTACACCGCTGAGTTCAACCAAGTTAACAAAATTGTTTTATTTTCGCAATTGTACGGCCTTGATGCGGTTGATTTCCACGACCTAAAATTGTTGAACAGAAGAATGCGGTAAACAAAAACCAATTGAATAATACAAAAATAAATAAAAAGTCTTCAGAGTCTTCTTTATTTCAGATTTCCGACCTTTTTTCTATAGAAAATATTATTCTTTGCAGACTTTCTTGGTATCGAAATAAATCGAAAAATGGTAATACATTTACAATACAAGCAAAAAAACGAAAAATGAAAAACAAAACATAAAAAGCCTAGCACTCACCATTTGTTGAATAAATCAGCAAAATTTAACAAATGTTTTTCCTTGCGGCTAGTCTGGTTTAACATCGACTACATTAGATTTACCTCTCGGCTATATTACAGCATTGAAAGCAGCAAACATAATTTTCACTCAGAAAAGTGGTTAGTAAAATTTTATTTTGGTGTGTATATCGGTTTTGTATCTATGATGGATGAATTACTGATAAACCACAAACTACCATAAATTCTATTTTGCTCAATTTATTTTGAAGAATCGGCATAACTTTTTCAATCATTTTCCAAATTTATTTTATTTTCATTTTAAATCTATGAATCGATTTTATGAATTTATAAATTCCATCAATTTTGCGGTTTATTATCGTGTTTGTTGATAAAAGCATAGATTGGCCATTACCTTTATGTGGGTGAATGCACCATTTGGCTGCATTACGATATATTCAAAAATGCATAAAAAAAATATAAAAAGTAGGAGAAACTACACATTTTTTATCATGATAGCAAAAGACATTTTCTCACGGTACACAGTAGTTTGTGTGTCAACGTCTAGTCTTGTCTAGACACAAGACATCAGTTTGTCATAAAAGAATCTCATTAACAACGAATCTAATTAACTTTGAAACGAGGATTTAATTGGGTAAAATTGTTGTCACACAAACAAACTTTTTATTTTCTTCAGCTTTCTGCATACTGCTTATATAAATCTTTACTTATGTTAATACAAAAAACAAAGAAATTCGTTTGTAATAATTTTCTTATTATTTTTATTGTATTAAAAAACGTAAAACACACACAATAAACGTTAAATAAAAATACGAAAGTCCATTGTAATGAGAATTTTCATTTTTTTTTCTTCTAAAAGTATCGCAGAGATTTTTCTACAACATAATATTAAAATATTAAAACAAACCTTATGCAATGTTAGTTGTGCTTTTATGGTTTTTATGATGTTAATTAAATTGTAAGCATAAAAAATGAAAGAATCCGAGGCATTTTTCGACGAGCACTCACTCAAATATTTTCTATCATTTTGATTTATTTTCCTTTTGATATTTAGAATGGAAACTGTTGTGCCTTGTGTTTAAGAGAATTTTTTAAATTTTAAGCAAAAGTAGAAAAATGAATTTAGTCAAAGTTTTAATTAAATTTTCGTATTGAATTATTGGTTTCGTTTTAGAAGTTCAATGACTTTGCTAAAATCTTTTGTGTACTTTCGGTACAGAAGCAGCAAAGTAATAAATATTTCATTGAATTAATTAAATTCGTATCGGCCAGTTGTTTACACAAAATATAAGCATAAATTATTATACGAAGTGAAAGTTAGTTTTCTTACGCCAATGCTGACAAATAATTAATATCTCCCCAGGGATAATGAGACAGGGTGACAAAGAAAGTCAGAAAAAAAGATTTTTACTTGTCATTTCTTATTTAACTAAAGTCAATCGAAATCATTAAATCACTTGAAAAACACAATTTTTGTATCCAAATTTAAATAATTTTCAATTAATTTAAATGATGGAATTCTTTCCTTTTAGTGAGACATAATAGTGATACAAAATTTTCCATTTAAATTTAATTATAGAAAAAAACTTTTAAACTTTAGCCGTTTCGCTTATTAATTCCTTGCCATTTATTGTACGATCATAATTCCTATCGTTGACAGAAGTCACCTGTTTAACATTAAATTGTTACAAAACTTTGACCTAGTTCAGTTTCCTTAAAAGCTTTTCATAGCATTTTTAGATTTAGCATCCAGGATTCGGTGAGCTAGCACAGGAATAAAACAACTAAAAATAGGGAGATATGATGACGCACTAGCAGCATTTACATATTTTTGCTTAAATTCATGAATATCTCCGTCATAGATTTTTTTCTCTCTCTCTTGTATTAAACATACAATCAGTATCACATGTGAACTGAAATTAAATCAAAGAATGCAAATCTGTGCATAGTAATTGTACCTGGAGGGTGAATCTGTATTCAATATAGGTATAATGAAAATATCAAAGGCATAAAAATGAAAAATCTCCGATAATAATAAACCAGACTAGAATAATAATTAATTTACAAAGGTAATTAAGTATTTTTGATTACTTTCAATGTTATGTGTAAGAAAATTCAAGTAAACCTAGCCGACTTCACGTTTTATTAATTCAATTAAGTCCCATACGAAGCACTCATATGTCTCCTAGTAATAATAAAATGCAACAGACCGTTTTATTTGCCCTAGACAGTCCCTATTCATACACACTTAAAGCTTTGTTTGTTATTTTCGATTTTTAATTTATTAGATACAAAACTTATTAACAACTTTTTAATACTTTGCTGCGATATTTATGGGTTTGTGAATGAAATTAATAAGTGGAATCGAATTACTACTGTGGATGGATCACGAAGCATAAACATCATTATTACCCTCATCTATATAAAATTGTTTGAAAATTCTGTTTGTCTAGTATTCAATAAATAATGTTTATGTTTGGTGAAATTTGAGCAGCTTTATTGCAATTTTATAAAAGGTAAAGCTGTGGGGCGTACAGCATCAGAATATAGAAAACTGATAGAACGTGCGTTAAAACTTTTTACTTTCTTTGATGATGGTAATGATGATGATAATAGCGCTTTTATGTTTCTTCACATTTATGCTGTCTTGTCTAGTTTATTGGCTTTTTCTTATTTTTTTTCGATTACGAAAGTAGATTTCACGTTCTTTATTAAAATTATTAGTCCACCAACAAAAGTTTTGTATCTGCATTTTTGTATCACCGCTGAATTATTCTTCAATTAATAATGTTTCTGTGCTTCGTATAATACTGAATTCACTTTGAAGACGGGATCAATAAATTGGCAGTTGTTGGTTTTGAAGTGATGAATGTTATTTTCGTTTCTTTTTTGGCATCACCAACAATTTGAGTATCAGCGTAAAACTAGGTCACTCGCTTGTTATTGTCGGTTCTTGTTAGACGATATGCTACTCTCCTCATACAAACAACCAGCATAAAGCTCTCGTAAAAACATTTTATTTACTCTTGTTATAAAACAAAAAAGGATATTTATCCTATTTCATTTGTTTTCTGTAAGATAAATATTATCAGGGAATAAGAAATCTATAAAATTCTATCCATCAAGAGATTTTGAATCCTACATTCTTAATGATTTAATTTCAATATGACCATTAAGATTAAGGAAATTACCTCTTGCTTTGCCTTCGACAGATAATCCTATGATATCCAAAATGTTTTTCATTTATCTTTTTATTTTAAAACAAAAGGCCGAAAAATTTAATTTATTCAATACATTTTACTAGAAAATTTCTCTTTATTATCATAATTCATAATTAATGACAAAAAATTAAGGTTGAAGGTCTGTTAAACTATTATCAAACTTAAATAATTAAAAAATCGTTTATATTTGCATAAAAATTTCTACCATTTATCGTAATCTACCTGTCACGCATAAACTAAATTGGATTAACTAATTTTTGTTAATTAGTTTATGTAATTATATCACCCATGCAAATTATTCATAATCGATTTTAAACATAAAAAACTTTAGTAAATATGTAGTGAGAAAAGTTGTATAGTTTAACTGGCTGCGGTATTCTTTTAATTATTTACATAAAAGCCATAGTCAATATAAAAGCTTCAATTACTACCATCATAATTACATAAACCATAAACATTTGACAAAAGTACATAAATTCCGTATTTATAGCTATTGCAATTTAATCAGCAATTAAATTTAAATGATTTATTGGAAATATTGTTTCAATAATTTATTGTAAAAAGGGTGACGTATCACACCCTGTATTTATTTAGGAATAATCGTCAGTAAACATAATTAATACTTAAAGACTGTTCCCAATTGAACGAGGTGGGATTAAGAGTCATTTCAGAGGCTCAAAATTTAATAAAAAACAAATTTGAATGGAATAGATATAAAAATTGGAGAATAGACTGTGCGTGACCTGGTTATAGGCTTCAAATCTATAGCTAAAGTGAATTTAGATCTGAGCATGCTGGATGCATACAAAATCAGTATTCCATAATCATATTTGTCAATTTGAATTACGAAATTCTAAGTCGAGAACCGTGTTTGGTGTAGCTTTTTTAAGATGCGATTTTTAACAATATTGTAGGAGAAATTATTGTAAACTAGGTCAAGCATTCTGCGAACTTTTACTTTAATAGCAGATATTAGAGTCTATTTATCACTACTAAACCTTAAAGTTGTTGTTTTTTTTAAAGATCAATAGTAAAAAAGCTAAAAACCATTAGTTAAAATTTTGTTAATTAGTTTTACTGTGCCTTGTTTTGTTATTCAAAAGAAATTCCAAAGACTGAATTTAAAATGTAAAAAAAAAAAAAAAAATTGGCAAGGGGAGAACACGATAAACATTTCCATCTGAATCAATAAGTAGTGAATTCCCCAGTGATGTCTTGTCATTTTTACGACAAAGCATCAACTGCAAAAACTAGGTCAAAAGCAGCATAAGATCTGATGCGATCTTTGAGTTTTGTTTACAAGAAAACTTTTACCGACATTCCATCCAAGTCTTTGATTTGTTTCTGTTAATGTTGTTACTTTTTTTGTCGCTTCTTTACAATTTGCAGACAAACCAACTTTTGGGTAGAGGAAAATTCTTATAGAGAATAGTAATGTCGTGTTTTCTATTACTTTCAATTTCGTCATGATTGGATTTGGATTTGAAAAGAATAATAAAACCGAAATTATAATATAGGAATTCAATCTATATAATATGGAGTGGAATAGTGGAACATAATTAAAGATTCACCGGATTATAGAATTTCGATTATTTATATGTGATTTAAATGGTGTGGAGAAATTTTTCTTTGTTTATAACATTTAATCAAATTGAGATGTTCCCATAACTTATTCACGCGTTAATACAAACAAGGAAGAATAATCACAATTTATGCATCTTATATTTTGATAAAATTGAGTAAAGAAGCTACAGAAGGTACTATCTTTCTGAATATAGGTCAAATAATATTAATTCTTCGGAATACAGTTTAAGCCATTCGGATATTGATAGAAAATTTAGATATGCAGCGCTTTGTTAATATAATAGGTTATTATTCCGTATCGTTTGTTTGATGTGTTAATGTTTTAAGGAAGATAGGCATCTACATTTTATATACATGAGAACACAAGACAGCAGTTTATCTAATGATATCCCCTTAGATTAGATGCAAACTTGGCATCTGCTTAAATTGTTTGCAATTGCTATAAGCACATACACAAAACTGTAGTTATAAATAATAATTCCACTAGAATTTTAAAGATTTTTTAAATACTAACATAAAGCATTGAATATATTTTAAATAAATAAATGGTATGGAATAGGAATCTACCTATCGAATAAGAAATTTTTATTCTCTAGTGCCTATTGTACAATTTTATTAAAAACACCTGTTACACCTTGTGTTAAAAAACAATATAATCATTTTATAAAGGAAATTGTGCTGAAAACAAAGGGGAAATAAATGAAAAGGAAATAATTATGACATGCAAGCATCAATAAATCAATCAATATTTTGTGTGATGAACATGAAATAAGCTTATTTACTTAGTGCACTCACTTAGAATATTATTAAATTTTAAACTTTAGTTGTGTTAAATTCGATTAAATTATTTTAAGACATATTCTGCCCCATTTCCTTCGCAACATCTTTCTTCAAGAAATTGCTGCGTAAAATATAAATAAGCTATGAAATATCATTTCTGATGAATAAGTGGTAATTGAAGTAGAAATTACAAACGCTTTTATATTGATATTACATAAGGTTGTTACTTGTTACTTTACTTTGTTTGATCTATGTCGTGTTAATACGTTTTTTCTTCACATGAATAACCTATAAAATGATAATGTAATCGATATTAAAAATGGCAAAATAAAAAAATAAATAAAAATGTTATCAACATCTTGATTGAATAATCGTCAATTGACTTATTACCGGCTTTGAGTTTTCTCTCTTATTTCTATTTTTTAATCAATCAAATCACTAAGCAAATAAAGTTCCACTTCGTTTATTTATTATTTTTAAGTAAACAGTTTTTTTTATGAAATAATAAATCAAAATTCATAGAATTCCATAACGCCATAAAAAATAAAAGAAGAAAATTATGATAAGTCGTTCCAAGAACAAACATTATTAAAGCATTATTTTGAGTTAATTAACTATGAAATTTACTTTAAAAGATGTTAAGTACGGCATTTTTCTATTCACTGGATTGAAGTTGGAATGTATACAACTAAACTGCTGAAGTAGCATAAAAATAATTAAATTGTCCACTATGCACTGTGCTTGTTATCTTGGATCAGTCATCGACATGCCAACCGTGATTTCTTTCGTAGTTTTATTATAGATTAATCTTTTCATGCGAATATTTAAAAGACTAGTGACAGTTACCACGTAATAAAATGAACTAAGGGTGAAAAGAACTTCTTTCAGCGCCCTTTTTAATTATTCCTTCTGCTGACCTAATTTCAAAACCAATTAAATGCTTAAATTTTATTAAATACTTTATCGTTCGTTATTCACAATGGACGTGTAATTACAAATGAATCGTTAATTACACATATGTAACAGTGTGATGTTAACGGTAGTTGCTTTGTGTTTGTGATTGATAATTCTATATAATTGTTCCATAATATAAATTTGATTATTGTTCATTCTGACTCCAAATATAAAATAAAATCATAAACTGAATAAGAATTAGAAGATGCCATGTCATAAATTAAATTTAGATTGAAACATTTGATTTATTTAAGCATTTTTATGGCATCTTTATACAGATTTTTTCTGTCTTACATACAGAATTTTTTTATAAATATTTAATTGAAATATTCTTGTTGAACAATTCAACATTTTATTTTCTAATCCTGCACGCTTTATTTAACGGAATATACCATTTTTATTGTAAAAATAAAAGAAGGGAAACCATTGAAGCAAATATAAAAAAAAGCAACAGAATATTTTAATGATAGAATAAAATACAGAGAATGAGCGTTATGAATTGTATTTTAGAATCTTTATTAGTTTGGCAACCACAATTTGAATAACGAGGAAAATAGGTCAACAGGAGCATCAATAATATCAATAATAAAACAGTGGCGTAATTAATGATGATTTCCACGTAGAGTTGGTACCACCAATTGCTTGCATACAAATGAGACAATTTTTGTATTAATTTATTATATATAGCGGTGGAGGCGCCTGGTAAAAACTAAGTTCCTTTAAATTTTATTAATTTGTTTTTGGTTATTGTAGTTATTTTACATAGAGAGAAGGGAAATATATCAATATCAATATCAATTATTTATGCTTGTTATTAACTTAAATAGAATAAATAAAACAAACAAAACATTGGAAATAATTTAACAAATAACAAACCAATCTATTAACATTGACAATCATTGTTTGAATAATTAATGTATTTTGCTTTCAATACGGGAAATATAATTTGGTTGATAATCGCTCAATTCTATTGGTATACCAACCACAAGAATTAAAACACAAAAATGTATTGATCATCAAATTATCGTAAACCTTCCTTTCATTGAGAAATACAAAATCTATAATTATGACCCAAATTTATTCATTTCTTATTATAGCTTTGCTAATAAACAATAAACATTTTTTTTCTTATTCTTTATTTCTCTTATTTTTGTTCAGTTTTTACTGGTGATTTCTAACAATGGAATCAATGGCATTAATGAGAAAATACCGCAAAAATAATAATTTAATAAAATGGTACTTGAGCAAGAAATCGCTCATAATATAACATTGATAGTGCTTAGAAATCTTACATTCTTACTTTACGAAGTGATAAATGATATAAGAAAATAATTTTGTGACTCAAATTGAAGCTTAAATAATAATAAATAATTCGTCATTATTTTAGCATTAATAGCTCTGGATGTGTGTTTGTATCTAAAGCTTTAAAGCTTATAACTATTTTAACAATAAAAACACAATTTTCTTATTCAAATTATAAATCATAACATGAAATTTAAAGTCTGATTCATTATTTTGTATGATGGGAGAGCAGACAGTAAACAGGTTAAACCATAAAAGTAATACAGTTTTAGACATTGCGGGTGAATAAACAATTGCGTTTTACAGAAACATTATCTTTCCATTTTTAACATAAATTTGCATTTTAAAAGCTACAGCCACCAAAGACAATTCATTTTAAAAGGTTAACAAATAAAATAAACTGGGTCACAATGTATTTTCTTTACACCGTACCTCCAAAAACACTATGCATCTCCACTAAAAACTGTTATAAGAACAAGATGAAACTGTTTTACGCTTTAAATTCGTTAGCAGAAACTTACAATAAAATAATTATTTATTAAGCATAGATCAACGCGTATGATATTTAGATTTGGTTGTTAATAAAAATTTAAAACAAATATTTGTCTCTCCTACAATAAAGATAAACACCTATTAGCTAAATAAATATTTGAATCGCGTGTGCGTTTATATTCCGATTATAAGCTTGCTTTATAAGAAATAAAAGTTTAAGGATAAACAAGCTGTGCTGTACACATGTCCTTGAACTGAACGGTAAATATTGACAAACGATGAATTTGTTTTTTCCTCTATCCGTATATAAAGTTTTAAAACAAAAAGAGTTTTACCATCATTTAAACTTTTTTGCTTCCGTAACAGTTTTTCCGTTTTACTTCTGTTCGGTTCTGCTATTTTCTAGTTTATTTTTCTTGCAAAACTTTTAAAACGGATACAAGTAGTTAAAATTTAGTTAAAACAAGTAAAGAGGAGCATCTGTACAACAGATATAAAAATTAAACAAGATAATTACCAGGTCAATGGCTTAAAATCTCTTTGCATTTCATTTAATTATTTTTTATTTTATTCGCTGTGTAGACAAAAAAAAATCATCAGACTGCAGACAATTTTTTGTGCAATCAAATGCGATGTTTGTTAATTTTTTTGATTTTTATTTACAATTTTATTGTTATGCGTTGCTGTTTAACGTTTTAAATGCATGCAATTACTGATTATTACTCTCTGTATAAATGAAAGCTAAAGTGACTGCATGTTGATGTGATTTAAAGATTATGGATAAAGATTATCTCATAATAGAGGTTAATTCATATTTGTACAGAAAAATCTTCGTACTTTTTTTATCAAATTTTATGTAAACAAATGATCGTCTATCAGTTTTAGTGTGAATAGAGAAAATATATATTTAATCTCTAGCTTAATTAAGCTATTTTGATGCTCTAATTGTTTTCATAATATTTCTTGATAAGCAATAAATAAATCAATTTTTTCAATTATGAATACCGAAAGAGAAGCAAAATAAAATTCAATCAATCACACAGTTGCTTAGATCCCATGTAGACAAAAAATAATAAATTGGGTAAACTTGTTGGTTTAACAATTTTATTCAATATAACCCTGCACTGCTATTCGTGGTTACGCTTTGTAAAGATGGTGAGATGCCATCAATTTTATTAAAGCATATTCTCTGGATTTACTCCATCCCCATTCCTTTTAAGTGTCCAAGTTTATTTTTAAAAAATTCCCATAACATAAAACGTTTTTCGACAAGCAAACAAAAAAATTTATGACTCGTTGCCATTTTTTACACGTAGACTCAAATAATCCATCAATAAGTCTAATAAATTTTTCCTTAATTTTTTATTTGTCGGAGCTTTTAGTTATTTTTATATTACTTTCTTGTTAAAAGAATTGAAATTGTTGTTTCTGTTATAAATTGTCACACAATAGATATTCGATTTTATTGTTTAGCTGACAATTTTGAACATTTTTTGGGAATGCCATACATGATTATAATTTATAATAAATAATTACGTTATTAAGACAAAAGGAATAGTTTTGTATACTCGAGGAGATGGAGATCGTGGAATCCCTGCTGTGATTTTAACTAACGTTTTTGATAAAAAAATGACTAAGAATTTATCTATTGATATTATTAAAGCAGAATTAAGCGTCTCCAAAGTATTTGCTATGCTGTTTACGATATAATTTATTTTGATATGCAACAACATATCTTGTAACAACATTTACATTTCGGCTTATCTTGTTATTTAACAACCAAATTATTTATTTTATTTACTGTGTTAGTATACGAATAAAATAACAAACAAATCTCATATTAATGATAAAATTTCTGTATTTCCGTATTAGAAAATATAAATAATGCAACCCAGGGCACGATAACGCCTACCAAAAACTCTCCCTTTTAAAACATACGAGATTAACTAATAAAATTTATTTATACACGAGTCAAAAGGACAATAAAAGACATGAATTTCTATTTGATGCTTGATTTTAATGAGAATGTGATATATTTTGCTTCGGGGATACAAATAAATTTTTTGTATCTTCATCCATCATCTTTTATTGACAATTTTGTTTTTTTTGTCTCTTGTTTGTTAAAGAAAAGTTAAAGAGAATGATATTGTAAAGGGACGATGAAATACGATTATAGAATTCTGAAAATCGTTTTTTGTTAATACATTTCTACAAAACGGTCTTTAATTTATTGATTTTGATTTATTTATGAGAGTAAAATGTATATCCTGATTTATTATTATCATTTTTATTTTTATATTAGCTTTTTTTTTTTTTTTTGGAAATTATAGATTAATGTTTTTATGAATCAGAATTTAATTTACGATTCAAGATAACATTTTAACTTCATTTTGGTTAATTTTAAAATTGCAAGAATATTTCACTTGGTATGGCAAATTTTATTTTTTAAATAAATAAAAAAATGTCGTGATTTTGAAAAATTAATTGAATCAAAACTTTTATAATTAAGAATGTTTTGAAGTTTCTTTTTTTTAATTAGTATTTACAATGTAATAAAAATAAAAATAATTAATTAAGCGAAACTTAGAATCTATTAGATACAATATGAACAATTTAATAAGCAGTGCAACAAGCTAGAAGAATAGAAGATAAGAACATAAAGAAGTATTAAAAGTTTCGTAAACCATATAATGTAGACCAATAAAAACAGCAGCAGGCATTAATCATGCTGCCAAATGGCCACATTAATGTGTGTCCAACGGAGTGTTTTCTTGAATAGCATATTCGGATTTGATATTTATTTTTTATTTGTTTTTTATTTTGTTACTGAAATATCATAAAAAAAAAAAAAGAAATAAAATTTGTTTACATTTATATTTAGTAAAACTTCGTTAAATTTTATGATTTGTCTCCAGTTGATATTGAGAGACAAGATTTTGAATTTTAATTATATAAACAAAATATTTCAAAACTAAATAAAAAAATTTAGAAACATTGTGACTTTTTTAATGTAAAAACGGAAATAAAGACAGGTGGACTAATATTAAAATTGCGACCTAAATTTTATTTGAATTTTAATTTTTTATTATGGCTTTCTTAATATTTTCTTAAGTGCATTCAGTTTTAAGTGTTCTTTTATAAAAATGAGCATAATTGCAGACCTTGCACAAATAATACCAAACAAAACAAAAAATAAATAATTAAAATTTCTTTTGATGAGCTTTTACAAGCTTGGTATACAAAATTAATTTTGTTCGCAAAAGAACTCACATTCTTTTGTAAAATGGTTTGATACGTATTCTACTCATTTAGTTAAGACTTGGCTAAGATAATTAATTATAAAATATGCTGCTGGTACAATATAAGAAAATAATTACGAAAATCAATAAAAATTTAATTTACAATGAATTTCAGTACAATGATTTGAAGCAAAGCTCTTACATATGTAAAGAAAGTAATAGTTATCATACATTCGAACGACAAAATATTCTTCTAATTCTGGTGTTGATTTGCTAAGCAAATGTACTTGTAGTTCACGTATTTTTCCTTATTGTCCATTTCGTAAAATGAGAAACGATTCTTTAGATTTTAAGCTTTCTCACATACAATACCTACTTTGTATTTCCAGAAATGGGACAACTGTTCCGTGTTCTGTTATATAAATCCTAACATGGCAAACATATCGAGTTCTTGATCTTTATGCTTTCATATATTTTCAGTGAATAATCAGATTTACTACTCTGATATCAACAAATAACATTAAATTTTTATTATTTAAGCAAATTATTTCTACACGACAGCAGTTTAGTTATTTTTGGCTAAAAAAAGAAAACAGAATTTTGCTAAAATGGCTGAGATGATTTTTTATCTATAGAATTGTTCAGCATTGTGTGGGCTTATTGATTATTGGTAATTCATACTTAAGTAAAAGCGAAATTTAAGCTTTATTTGTATTTAATTAAATATTTTCCATTCATAAGCAAACCAAATAAAATTATTAAATTTAATTAATAAAATCTATATTTGGTTTATACGATGTGACAAGTATAGCGCTTTTATTGTTATTCCTCCCACACAGTAGATTATAATGTAATAAATATTTGCTAAGGATGAGAAAACATCAAACAAGGTAATAAAATATGCTGAGCTGAGCATTTTATATATGCGAAATTGTGAACAAATATCTGGGTCACAGTGACAAGATGTAGAAAGTGCATTAAGCATAAACCATAAAAGTACTCAAAATATAATAAACCATGTATTGGTGGTATGATGCTTCAGTGGGCTTGTTCAGTGTAATAATAAACGAACCGTAAACTTTTATTAGAAAAGAGACATAAAGGTAGAGTTGCTAATAAAACAAAAGAGAAGGACATGCTTCATCTATTTTAGTTTTTTAATTCTTTTTTGTGAGTTATTCGTTCGTGTGATTAAAATGTTTCTAACTACTGATTGCAAATTTGCACTAAAACTATAATCAATTAAATTTTTTTTACACAAAGAAATTAATTAAATTTTAACATTGAATTTACAGCCCACAATTATTATATTAGTGTCGCTGTAATAAATGAGCTGATTACACAATAAACACAATAAACACACAGAAAATAGGATAAAATTTTAAATTAATTGGTGGAGGATAATAAAAAGTTAATAAGTACTTGTTATAAATCTCAAGTTATTTGCTTTTCAGATTCATTTCCGAGTTTAATTACCTAGAACGATGATGATTTCATTACACAATAAAATTTTATACTGCCAACAAATGCCTGTTTTGTGTTATTAAGGTACATACATAACTCATTTAAAATAATCATTTCTTCTAAAATAAATCCTCAGACTGATTATTACTGTTTATTTCTATTATAATCCTAACAACAATCATTTCATAAAATTAATCAATAGTTCTTAATTGCTATAAAATTTAATCTCAGGGAGATTACTTGAAGTTGCAGTATCAAAAGTGTCTTGTTTGCTACCCTTTTTTCGGCTTGAGTTTCAATTAAAAAAACAAAATTTAAGCGTGATCCTTACATACGTTTTCACGGATAATTAACACCAACATTGAAAATGATAAATGATAAAAATAAAATTAATAACTTTTGATAAGCGAAATGTTGGAGGCTTTACTTCTGCTTTAGCATGAGACCAGAGATACTATCAAAGTAATTTGTAATCATAAATAAATTGCGTGACGACCTATTAACACTTTTATTGCCTAAATAATTAACTTTAAATTAAAATTATTAAAAAAAAAATAGAAGCGCACGATAGCCATAAATGTAATACAGAAATGTAAGGAAGCGTAAGGAAGCGTAATAAATTAATGGAAAATTAAAAATGTTATTAATAAGCGAGAAAAATCGGGGGCGGTATATTGTAGATTTTTCTACATTTTTTAATTATTTTTCTTTATCTTTTTCATTGTAATAATGATAATGGTTGCACGAGCTAATAGAAAATAAAACAAAGGCTCAGGTTTTTGTTCTGCACGAATTGGGTCAATTTTTTATTTCTATTTTATTTTGGAAGGTTATTTTAAGACTTTTTTTACGTTTCCCGGTAAGAGATTATCATTGACAATGCTTTGTCGTATTTGTTTTAATTTCCATGGTGGAAATATGTTTTTTTTTTTTTTGTGTTTTATTGTGATTGCAGAAAAAACAAATTTGTTGAGATTACATCACAGTTATTGTAGTGCATGGTTTAATATTTTTGTTCTGGCTCTGGTTTTAAATCGCCAACATTATTAAGTTATCTTTAATTGGGAAAGAAATATTGAAGATGCGGCGCAAGTTTCATATAAAACTTTTTTTATGCTGTTGGATTGTGGTTTTGTATTCTTTTTGAAACAACAATTTTAAAAAAAATTTAAATCAGGAAAGTAGGACAAAATAAAACAAGCCGCAGTAATTATTTCTTAAAGAAAATACAGGGAATTTCCTGTTCATTTTAATATTGAGTTAGATTCTCTATCATCAGCCGACTACCACCAAACATGCTAAACTGGTCTAAACACTTTAATTGTTTATTTATTGGTGTTTAACATTTTTTTGTATGTTTAACAAAAATCCATTTATTTCGGAATAAATTTAGGTCAGAGCGTGACCAAAATTATTATTTTTTATTGCTTTAAAAACTGCTTTTTAATATTTTTGTGTCTGACTATTTTGTTTTAACCGAATTTTACATAGATTTAAGATTAAACTACTTTATATTCTACTAGAACAATTTAGCTAGTTGTTCGCTGTCATATTTAACGACTAAAATTCATCAATTTTTTTTAAACTTAAAGAAATAATTCTGTCATCTGGAAATAAGCTTAGCTCTCTCTTTTGTTAACAAAAGTTATGTTTTTTAATTGATTACCCTCAACTTAAATTTAAATGTTTTAATTGGTTTATACTTCTCTATGGAAGAGTTCTTGAGTTGAAAGTTTTAATTGGCATCACAGTTTTCTTTCATGGAAATCTGAAATGAATTTTCAAAATTATAATTACTTTGCCTATCTATCAACTATTTATGCTTTTGTTGATTATGATAAAGAATATTTTATGCATGTTGAAGGCTATAATTACTATTGAAAGCTTATTTATCGAGTAAATGTGATGAGGTTTCAGCATTTTTTTAATACTCAAGGGCATTTTTAGCATTTTATTAGAACTTAAATAGAGAACGAACGTTTTAGAGGTAGTGAATTCATAAGTTAAATTAATAAAATAATTTTAAAAACTCACAAGAACCTCTTTGTTTATATATTTTATGGATTGTTTTCACTTGAAAACATTTTAATGTAAAAAGTTGTTAGGAGATTCATTGAAATACGTTTATAGATAAGCTTATCAGTTTATTCCGTTATTCTATTTATTAAATTGATTCAAAGGTAAGTGAAACTTATAGTAAGAAATAACAAACTGAACTGGAATTTAGTCAGTTATTTCCTCAAAGTTTTCATTGACGACATGCGTGCTTTTTATACTAAATGATGCAAGATGATAAAAAAGTTTTAGAAACTAAACATAAATAAAGTAAACTAAGCACACGAGTATACTGATAAAACCTTGATAGTAATCTTGACAATTTACACCCACAAGGAAACCGATAGAAAAACATAATATTTTGCTATTAGATTTTCATCTAGTGTTGTGCGGAAAACTATAAATCTCTAAAGATTTCTGCTTTTTTTCTTTTAGGAAGAAGGAATCGGTGGCATTAACACAACTCATTAGATGAATTTTTCTCTAGATTTACAAAATCCTTGAATTGTAATGCTATTTAAACGATAAATAAATGATATCAAGTGAAATGGAAACACTAGCGAGTTCAACAAAACTACACGACCTTGGCTCGGTGTTTTCTAATACGAAAACGAATTTATTTTCTGGTAGTTGGAATGAATATTATGATACTTAGAAATAAAATGTAGGCTTCGACCAGTTCCTAACCAGGTATGTAAAAATGTTTTTTTTTAAAACCACATCTGTGTCAAGAAATTATGAGTATATAAATTAATTTTATTTTGTGTCTGTTAAAAAGCGAAAGTTGTCTGTGATTTGAAAAGTTTCGTTTGCTGATCTGCCCTTATGGATTCCACTAAATGAATCAAATAAGAGTGAACAAGTGCTTAATTTCTATCAAATAAGCTTTTTCATATTATTATATCAAAACTTTAATGAAATATTTTGAGTTTTATTGTTGCAGTTGTTGTCAAACACATAGATCGGTTATTACCATTATTTGGGACTATGTTCTATTTAGTTCTATATAGTTTTATATAGGCTTATAATTACAAATTAACTAATTAAAATGGAAACAATAACGAATAACGTATACAAATTTAATTAAGACTTAATTAAGAATTTATGACGAAATAAATAAATAAAAAAAAAATAAAAAATTGTTTAATGAAAGGTATTAATTCCAGAGTATCAAAAAATTGTTTTAGTTATTGATTTTATTCTTCTTTAAATTCTTTAAGAAGATTTAACTTTTCTGTAAGAACATTTTAAATCCTTACCAAAGAATAAGACTTTTAACATTATAACATTATTTTTCAATTAAACATTTTATGCCCATCTGCTGTTCTCGTTACCAGGATTAACAATAATCTTGCTGTGTAAAATATTTTGTTGTTATTTTTTATTTTAAGGAATGGTTTATTGATTTCAGTATCAATCGCCATCAACACGAGTACAAGTGTAAAACTGGGTCATTGTTTTGTTATTGTCGATTCTTGTTAAGCGACATGCGAAAACACCCAATAAACACCCAGTAAATAGCTAACATAGAAAAACTTTATTTACTTTTATAGTGTTATAATACAAAAAAAAAAAGAAAAGAAAAACAGATATTTATCCAGTTTCTTTTGTTTTTATCAAACAAAGTTTAACAGCGAATAACAACTTGATAGTTTACTAACAATTATCTTTGTTATATCAGCAGGGAAAATTACATTTATTGGTCAATCCAACAGGGCAGTTGTTAGAGTGTGATCGTAATTCAATAAATTGTACTGAAACAGCACATTCAAAAGATTACATTTCAATAACACTATTACGATTATGCTTACGATTACGCTATTTAGAGCCTAGTTATATAAGCAGTACAGACAAGTCGAAATACCGTCTCCATTAGTTATTTTAAGCTTTCCAGCATCAAGATATTATTATCGAAAATAACATTTCACTCAAAATTGTCTTAGTTATTACGGATAATGAATTAAATTAAATTGGTAAAGTTTTTAAAAACACTTACGTGAGATAAAAAGCATAAAATAATCCATTGAATTTAGGTCGAACACCAATAAAACAAGGACAAAATCAAAACGTGACCATTTATCAGAGTTTGTGCTAATATTCAGTGTGAGGCATAAATCGGTAAATAAATTTAATTTTGAATTATATAACATGGACATTCTCAATCGGTATTTCATAATCGCTTTTGCTAGCTTAAATAAAATTAAATTTGGCAAAAAACAAAAGTAGAAGACGAAATGAAAACTAGGTCATCGTACTTTGTTATCTGATATCAGAGATTCTTTATCAAGAGGGAAATAAATTTAAATATCTATTTATCTCCTCCAACTTCTCACCTTCTATTACTTCAAGCAGCTCTTTCTTCTGAGCTATTAACTGTTCTCATTAACACCAAATGAACAAAAAAGAATTTTTTTTTTAATGAACAGAATAATTTTATTTTCTGAATCCATTTGCAAATTAAAAAACGTTTGATGTATCATTTTTGAAATAAATATATTTCTATCCCATCTGCTAATTGTGTTAATTATAGAAATAGAAAAAGGAAATCCTTATCTCTTTGGCAGCGGTGGTAATGTAGTGGCAAATGTAGTTATTAAAAAATTAAAAAGTTTTATAACAAAATATTTAGTTTTATAACTCAGAAAAAAAAAAAACAGAAAATAAACTTTGAAACTATTTGAATTAATTTGATGAATGAAAGAAGTTAAATGAGAGGAATAAAAGAATTAGAATAAATTTAGAATTCTATCGTCAACAACTAAAATGTGAATAAAATTTTATTATAAAAGTTTAGTAAAAGCAGGAAACAGAAATGTTGTTGCTTTTTTTTTTTTGTTTTGTCGGCAAGAAGCTTTATTTTAGTTTTACTGAGAAACACAGGCGTGATTAATACATAACTGCTAAGGAGCGAATTTATATTTAAAAAAAATGTAAAACAAAATACAGAGTTGTCGGAAAACACGTCCTTTTATACAGTAAACACAACAAGACAAGAAAGGAACTTGAGAAACCTTTCAATCTGAATAAAAAAAATAGGGAATCTTCGATAAACTAGGTCAACGGCACAATAAGATCTGATACTATTTAAGATAAGATAATAAAACTTTTCCCACCATTTTATTGAATTCTCTGAATTGTTACTAATCTTCTTGTTCTTGCAACAACAACGGTTATAAACAAGTTTTGTTTTAGTTTATTGCTTCAATTCTGTCATTGGTTATCCCTGCAGAGCAAATGTTAAAGAAATCTCGGTTATCACTCGATTATAAAAATAATTATTTTATTTTTAATTATGTTATATGTTGTAAAAACAATTAGTCTCAGTCAAAGGAAAATTAAAACAGGAATAAGTGATTAAAGCATTCCTCCTATATATGCAAAGAAAATTCATAATCCTCTTACATCGTTAGTGTGTACATAAGAACATTATTCTTGAATAATCTACCATTATCGTACTTATCTAATCACTAAGTTGCAAAGATTATCTTTGATTATTTAAACGAATAAAAAAATATTAGAATGTAAATTGAATTTATTTCCAATTAACTGATTGCAAATATTTTGTAAAGATTGATGAAAAATATTTCCGAAAGTAGGAGCATTGTAAATCTATTTTATGTGCCTACTGACCTATTTTTCTCCAAATATATTCGATTAATATTAAAAGAAAATATTGAGTTTTATCTAAAAAAATAACTACCTGGATGTATGGAATAAATATTTTTTGTATTATGAAGCAAAATTAAATACAAAATCTAAATCCAGTAATAAGAAGTAGAAAAAAAAACTGTAGAAAGCAAAGAATGAAATGAATAGAAAATAATTGTATTGGTGGTCGGTGAAATAATATTTTTAATATGAATTTAAATTTTCAGAGACCATAAAATTGTTCAAGAAAACTTTTAAAAAATATATTCAGACAACTATTATAAAGATAAAAAAAAAATTTATAGGACGGTTAGTACCCATATCAATTTAACTTGAAAATATAATATAAAACGACAGATGGTGAGCCGTTTATTTCATAGTGAATGAGTATAGCATAATTTTATCAGATAAGAGAATAATCAGTTCTGGATTAGTGTAGCCATGTTGCTCGACCGATTTCAGTACTTTTTTTTTATGTAGTTTTATTTTAACCAAAATATTTGGTTGCCTTCAGAAAAGGTTTATTATCGTACAATAGTCAATATACAATATACAAGTGTTATTGCCATTAAAATTAATTAAATTAAACTAAATATCTATGCAATACATTTTTGTGTGTTGCGAATTATTAATTAAATCAAATTAAAATTTGTGAATATGGAAAATAATTAATAAATGTTTAACTCTAACCTTATTAAATATAAGTAAATGGCTGCTTCATTTAATTCTAAACGTAAACGATTAAAAACACTGACATTACATAAATTGATCTCTTAAATTAAATAAAATAATAATCATGATTCGATCAAATAATAAATAAAATCGAATTTCTCCTCATATATTATTCAAGGTAATGCAAATGTCAGAGTGTAATTTTTATGTTATCAGAAGTCCCTAAATGTGCTTTTAATAGTTATTTCTATTTAATGATGTTTTTATTGCAAGTACACAACTTTTATTTATTTTCATAATTAATTAATTTTTTCCACATCATTTATTTTAGTTTCTAATTGGAAAATTATTTCATATTAGTTGCATTTTGTAATAACTGTGTTAAAGTTATATTATTAAGTATAAATTAAACCTAAAAAAAGGTGTAACCGCTACAAGAAAAATGTTTAAAAGTGTCAAATACCAAACAAACAAAAATAAAAAACCAACGATAGATACAAACGAAAACATAGTAAAAATTTATAAGAATTATTTACGTATTTTCAAGTTTTTCTCATTGGAAATATTCAATGTTAACAAATTAAACATAATCAAATTTAAAAAAAACACCAAATTATGGTCACTTGTCCATTTACTATGTATCGTTTCAGGTATTATGTTCGCCGTTAAAAAATATAAAATAAAACCAGCTTCTAAAATTTATTTAATTATAAAAATAAGAAATACGGTACAAACTTCTTTGTATATGCTCACACATTTAATAGCGATCGTTGAAACATTGCTAACGACACGTGAAAAACTTAAATTTTGGTTAAAATTTATAAAAAATATGAAAATATTTGTATCAAAGAATAGAATGGAATATATATTGAACATTCAAAAATTATACTTAAGACGCTTCAGATGGAAATTAATAATTCTTATTTGTATATACATTATGTTCGAAATTAGTGTGATATTTAGATTCCTTTACACAAATCCAAAATATACAATGAATTTTATAGTTCTCTATTTTACCCATATGACGTGTCATTTAAGACACATCCAGTATATTTTCTACGCTGATTTAATTAATTTAAATCTTTTTTTAATAAATACTAAACTGGATAAACTAAATTCCATTGAAAATCACAACGAGCAATTCGTTATAAAAAATATTAAAACATTAAAACGCCAGCATCACTTTACGTGGCTGATGGTTAAGTATATGAACCATCAATTTGGATGGTCAGAGTTTTCCAATATAGTAGGAGCGTCCTTATCTCTGGCAATGATGTTATCTTGGTTTTATTTCCGGTTAACATTTGTTATGAATGGTCGTTTATATAGTGTGTTTTTACAACATTAAATGCGTTGACTATTGATTAATAAAAACAATTCGATGTTTATTTATGTAGATTTACCTATTGAGATCATTCCTGCTATCGTAACCGAGATCATTTTAATATTTTCATGTGAATCATGCTCACTAGAGGCTATACGAACCGGGCATTTAATACACAAAATTAATCATAAGATGCATCACATGGAATTAAGTGAAATAGTAACTGACATCTAAACACATTTCACAATCAAAACTAAGGAACTAAAAGTTTATTTTTTATTAAATATATTTTAAGATAGTGCAATTCTCTCTGCAAGTAATTCATGAGCCAATCAACTTTTCTATAGCCAATTTTTTTAATTTAAATTTTATGTTTCTTAATACAGTAAGTATCATGGCGTTCATTAACTAAATCGCGTTATACACATGAATCTTTTTTTCTTTAATTTCAGTTGATAGTTACGATTACCACATGGGCAGTTGTATTTGTTCAGTTCATATAAAACCACAAATATTGTAACCGCAACAATGAGTGATAATCATATTATAATCATATTTCTGTAAATAATAATCTTTTATTAGTAGATAAATAGTGAAAAACTATAAAAAATATTGATGTAAGCAATGTAAGCATCTGCAATCTATAATTATTTAGCTTAAATAATAAATCGAAGCGTTTTTAGAATTATGTTTGATTTTGTTATTTATAATTTGTTAATTGACAATTTTATATTTAAAATGTTTTACAGAACAACTTGGTTTAGACTGGTTTAAACAGCAATTAATATTTAGTTGTTTGAATAAATTAGTTGATTAAAAAAGATAGTAGCTGAGGAAGAACATAAAAGTCAAAGAATAAAACCTAAAACATCTAACAATTTAGCGCAGCCTCATCGCACTAAACTTGATCAGTTCACACTACACCCAGTAACAACAATTTGATTAATTATGGTAACAGTCTGACTATTTATAACACCTAAAAGCTTTTACATTCAAACAAGTGTAAAATTTATTGAAAAATTATTCAAGTCGACACGTAAAAAATTTCATCGAATCATCGAATTTATTTTCTTGTTTAAAAGTATTTTCAATAAAACATTTTTCCATTTTTCATTCTAGAATTAATGACTGACATTTTCAGCATCTCATCGCCATTACAAAATTTTACTACGTTTACTAACGTTACTAGCAAATATTTCAACGCATAAATTAATCTATTATGATTCTTAGACTTTTGCATTATCCGTTCATTTTTTAATTTTTGCATCTTTTTTATCATTTTCTATCCGTGAGTAATGTTCAACTTTTTTGATACTTTCTATATTTAACTATCAATGAAAACGAATAATTGTTGGCACTGGAAAATCGATTTCATGAGATCAATGTCATGATTCTAAATAAACGAATATTATGCATGTACCAGCCAACCATTTATCTACATAAATAAATTAAAATAAAATATTTATTCTTTAAGTAATTCTTCAAAAAATTAACAAAATCAAGTTTTGTTTCTCTTTCATTACTAGGTATACGAGTAGCTTTATAGACAATAATTCAATACATTTAAAAAATTAAATAGCATCAAAAAATGTTTAAATTAATAAAAACATGATATTATAAAAAATATTTTTGGATCGCATATTTAGTTCATTTTATTATTCGTTTAAGAGTTGATACTATTTTTGTTGTAGTTGTTCATAATAGCTTCAGCATCGTAACTATTATTATATACAAATTTACTGCAAATTCGCAGATGTTGTTTTTGTTAATCATTCTTCATTTATTATAAAGCATTAAAAACAAAATTCAATAAACGTATAAAAACAAATAAAGCTTTAAAGACCTAGACACAAAATACACATCTAGACACATTATAGCAAGCATAATAAAATATGAATTCAATCAGAATTAACTACTTAATAAGAAATTAATCGTTTATTACTAAGTTTCATGATTTACTCTTGAGATTTATGCAAAATGATATTTAAATGATTAAATATTACAATAATACCAGGCGCCTCCACTATGTGATATATTTTTTACAATTTGCTAATCATAGCACTGGTTTAATAACAGTTAATTATTATAAGTTATTGATGATTTAAGTACTTCTGTGGATCTATTTGTGCTGTTTAGTTATCCCGATCCACAACAAAATAACGAATCGTTGACGCATTATAATTACAAACTGCAGAAAAATCAATAATTTATAGAAACATATCGCTGATTATCTTTATTATATTTTGTGATGGTTACATAATAATTCTAGCGCTTACAAAGACCATCATACAAAGAGTAAATAAATAACCACGCTTCGGTAATTACAGAAAATCCACTAAAATATGGAGCAATTAACGACTAATAATAAAACTCAACTGTTTACGATTCAATAACGATTTATTTGTGATTAAATATATATTGTGTATAACGACCAATAATGCGACATAATAACAAAAAGCGTTCACTGAAAATTAGGTCAAACAGAACAAAAATGTGTAATTTACAAAGGTATAATTCACTATGCAAATAAAACTATTACCATAAAGTTTGAGCTGTCACTGAAGATGCAGTCCTGTGACTTAAATTTAAATATTCTCAGGTCAAGCAAAAGTTGTCCATACTATAAATCATCTTTGCACGGCAATTAAACCCAGCAAATTTATTCTATTTTTTTTTTCTTTGTTGTGCTGCTTACGACGTTTATTTTCCATATCAATGAGCATACAGTTGAAATATATCTCAAATTGTACATCATTCAAATTGAAATATATATTTATCTCACAAAAATATTTTATAATGATTCAATAAGGATAACGAGATGTCATAATCTGTTTACTCGTACTTGAAAATAGCGATATATCAAGAATGGCGATTAAAACCTATTTATGGATGACTAAACATGATTTTTTATATAAATAGCATAGAATTTATATTTAATTTATGTATTTTTATTATCGTTTTTATTATAAAGTCACACGATATTTGTTCTGTAGAACTTTATGCTTGAATAAGAATACATTAATTATTTATTAACCTTCATACATTCTTTCAATCTTTTATAACCTTCAGGTAGCAAAACTATTAATTATAATTTATCATTTGTTTCATCTCACTTTAATCTTCTTACCTGTACATAACAAGGATATATTAACCATTCAATGTATTCTATAATATGAATAATAATAATAATTTGTTTACTCTAAAGATTGTATTTTGCTTAACAATAATACACAGTAATGGTGAAATCGTAATTTGTGGTTAAAATTCCATCCCATCTAAACTACGTGAAATATTTCTTGTTGGTATCCAATAGTTTTTAAAAGTTCTCTGTATAATAAACAAAATAATAAAATTAATCAATTTATATTCTTGTCAATATTATTCATCAAGTTTAACATAAGCAGCAACAAAAATTCCCATAAATAAAAACAGAACTCGCTATCAAAACTGGTCATTATATTTCTTATCTACTGTATGGAGTAAATGTAAAAGAGAAAATAATATAAAAATGTATTTCTAAATCGAGCATATGCAATACCTTTAAATCTATTTTACATTTATTATTTTATCTCCAATTGGTAGACTTTGTGTAAAAAATTTTCACAATTTCGGTTAAATTTCTAAATGATTAAATTTTAAGTTAATATCTATAAAAAAAAAGTTCTTTTGACCTATATTTAGATAGAATAGCAAATACTGTTGTTTGTTTTGTTTATATATATATATATATATATATATATTTATAGATAAATTATGGTAAACACATTGCTAACAAACAATACCAGGAACTAAGTTTGATTAAAGTTTATAAACAAAGAAATGAAATGTTTCCCATTGTTCGATTGTTTACATATTGTTTAATGAAAATAAGAGAAATCTTTGTCTTTTTTACAGATGCATGATCTTTAATTAATTCTTGCTACATCAAAATTTATTATTATTCGTTTGAAAACAGAATGTTTCCTAATGAAATTGAAAGTAATGGTATAGAAAGCTATAAAAGCACATAAATGACAGGTATCAAGAACAGTAATTGATCAATGATAGATATGTCAACACATTTTAGATGCTGCCAGAGTTTTCACAGTCATTAAACTTTCATTATTGTTTCCAAACCTTTTTTAATTTATTTGAAACATTTATCAACACAACCATATAACTACAAACATCTATTTTTCATAAGAAATACATAGAAACAAAAAAATCTTTTATTTATCAATTTAAATGAAAGCCATAAAATAATTAAAAGCAAAAACGAGTAATTGTTGTAATTTAATATATAGATTCTTTGTATAATTAAAATAATCTACGCCTACAATCATTATCAAGATAATAAAGCATAAGCCGTAAGCCTTTCTTATAATTATTTTTCAAGAAAAGAAAATACAAAAATAAAACGGAAAAGAAAAATATTCTGGTCGATTCATCTACATAATTACGGTACCCAAAGCTTATAGCACGAAAAAGATTTATGATAATTGGTTTTAAGGAAAACAAAACAAAGAAAAGTGAAATTTCAATTGTTCTGTTTGTCAGCCAGAAACATACACATAAGTTTCATAAAAAGTTAGTGACTAGGATTTTTTTTCTCACCCACATACACAGTATTATATAGATCGTTGTATAAAAATAAGTTTCACAAAATCCATTTTTTTTCTTGTTTCATTCATTAAAGTCTCATCTTAAAGTAACCCAAGTAGTTGGAATTTTTTTGTTTTATGTTTATTTTATTAATAAAATATAAAAACAAAATATCTGATTATCTGCAAGACGTAATGGAATAAACATTGGAAAAATTTTATTCGAAAATCGTATTGTCATAAAATTATTAACGACAGAACTTTTAATATTGAGGAAAGCAATAACAAAAGTTTTTAGATAGAGTAAAATTGGATAATAAAAAAAATTAATTTAAATTGAAAATTCCAAAAAAAACATCAAAATATCGTATGCGGATATGGATATAGAAGAATCTATATATAAACTCTGATATCTGATATCAATGTTTGAAGTACATTTGACCTAATTCTTTCTATGTTGAGTGTCATATCAGCATCATACATGAATTTCATTTCACAATTTAAATTTTTCTAATTTAAAGTGAGAATAAAGGAACACGAGACATTTAGCTACAAATAAATATTTGTAGTGACTTTGGAAAACATCCACACTTATCCTATCCTCTAGCGTTAAAGATAACAATTTTTGTATTGTACTTCAGAAGGGTTTTATTCTATTTTTGTCATCCTTTTGTATAGATGTAAAATATTTATTTAGCAGACATGAAGAGAACTCTTAAATTGAATATCCTTAGCCTATTTAAACATAAAGCTTTAAAAAATAACCCTTCGTAAACTTTTTGTGATTATTATTCAATTTTTCATAATTATCATATCAATGTTGTTATATCTTTAAAATTTGGATGTTTGGATGGATATTTTGCAAATTCTTTGTTAAACCAGAGTAGCTATTAACAAATAATAATTAAACGTAAAATACTTCAAACACTGAAAACATGCACAGTAAGCAAATGAACAATTAGATAATAATTATCTGGTGGATATGAAAAAAAAAAATTAAATTATTTCTTAGTATAAAGCATGTATAAGGACAGAACAGTGATACAATAACAATATCACGATGAAAGTGAAATCGTCTTGGTTTAAAAGCTAAGTACAGCAATCACGAGATAGCATAAAATACCTATCACCATCAATGCCATTATCATCTTTGCAACAAGAAAACATTTACAACGCTCTTGTAATTTCTTGTACTGCTTACACTTCGCAATGTTTTGTGCTTTATATAAAGCTACGCAAATATCAACAAGTAAAAATGGTACTAGCTTTGTGTATTATGATTCTAAAGATTTACGTACAACAATTTAAAAATTATAACATTGAGTATTTTATTAATGATATAATCGACAACATAATAACTCAACGATTAATAATTTTATCATCATTTGTCTGTGCAAAGGCAATGACTGTTTGTTAGTCTGATTCCTTCTAGATCTCAAAAACCACAATAAAGTGACGTTCATCGAATAAAGAAAATATAATTACATTAGTTTATCACAAAATTAATTATTTAATTAATTACAGTGACTAAATTCTTAAAACGTTATTGTTAATAAATATTTTGTTAATATATTTTTTATGAATCGTCTAGGATATTTGAGCTTTTTTATTGAAACTAAAATAAATCCATGCATGATATATATTCAATACAGATTCAATTCTATTTTATATTTGCATTACACAAAGCTTTGGTAAGTCCATTTTCCTATTTAATGTAAATTTATAAGTCTGTCAGCAAGCTAGCCATAAATTTAAGGCGCGAGCTTAAATCAAAGAAGCATTAATTAAATATTTTTCCAATTCTGTACTTTTAATAACTTGTAATTATTGTGTGGGTGTCACTCACTTTGAGCATACAAAAATTCGAATTTCATTATTCATTTTCTTCTTAACGTAAATACTTAACCTTTAAGGCAAATTATAATTGAAAAAATCTAAATATTCCTTTGTCATCATAGATCACAATCATTAATTTTTATAAAATTAAAATTATTTGATTAGCTTCGAGAAAGCCACAAATTTGTCATGCACAAGACTGTGGTTATGTTGAAAGATTTACTTTTATTATTTATTACGAAAACCAGTAAAATATTTTTTGTTTTTATCTTTTCCTGGATAACAAATAGAAAACGTGCTTTCGTTAAAGCTGTACTACGTTGTTTGTGGTTAGAATTTTTGGTTGTCGTTTTTAGTTTTTATTTTTTTCTAGCATGTGTGGTGTTATATAAAAAGACAGATGTGCTTTTTTATTAGCATTCAAAAAATATTTCTCATGCTTTTTAAGTCTCTTCATTGTTATTCATTTGTAAAGAAATCTTTGAAATGATTTATTCGATTCATTTCGTTTGTCTTATTTTATACAAAGCATGTGGTTTATTGTAGCATTTCCACTGCAGATTTATTCTATTTCGTACATTATTTATGTTTATGAGTTATGATACCAGATGATGAAATTTTAACAACAAGCATTATTTGCAAATTTACAAATGGAATATAAATGAAATAAAATTCATATCAAAACATTTCAATCCAATTAAATAATATCTTTGTAAATTTGTTTCTCTTATTTTAAAGATCAGAAGATTCATAGATCCAGATATCCATATGGAATATAAAAATAAATCAAAAATTCGTTACAAAACAATTGACCCAATTGAAAAACATTTCTGTTTCGTTCATTTTTTAAAGATTTTCTTTAACTTTTGTCTAGACAAGATGATAGAACTCAATTTATAATTTGAGATTGCATATTTTCTGTGATATTTTGATAACATGAGGAATATCTCCCAATAGGTTACTGTGCATTTTCATGAATTAATCACATTGAGTGCATCTAAATACACATAAGAGTTTTTCCCAAATCATATTTTCCAACAATTTTAACACTTCAAAGTCGAGATTCAGTTTAAAAATGAAAAATAAAAAATACATGCCCTGTAGTATTGTTTAAAAAAAAAGTATTTTTATATAAATTATGAAACAAATCAGAATTATCCTTATTTAACGTACAGTGGTAGCTTCTCAGTTAATGTGTCAGTCAGATTGTATAATGAATGCAAAGAGACCAACAATGCTAACAAAATTATCTTTTCTTTTCTAAAACTAGAAAACTTTCACTTTTGAACTGAGTGAAAAAAAAATGAAAAATTTTCTACATAGGGCACGAGGTTAATCAAATTCAGTCTTAGTTAGTTCAGTTTAATGAATTTTATTTATTCTGTTAAAAATGTTTTATATGAAAAGAAATCAGTCAAACATATTTTCATTCAATAAATCTTTTAATACTGTTAAATAATTTCTTCTTGCAAATGAAGCAATCCATTTGGTGGAATTGTCTGATTGTTTATTAAGATATTAAGTATATATAAAATAAATTAATAAACAATAATAATTAAGTAAACAGCGATAAAACTCTTTAATCTGCTTAAAAATAAAATCGGAGACAGACACAGAGTTATTAAAACAGAAAATAATAATTATTTTGTTAATAGTGGTCAATATTTTATGATTTTATTTATATTTGAAATTTCAGTGGATTGAAGGCAATTAAAAAAAAGCAAATAAAACCTTTTTAGGAAGTTTAACATCATTTATCCACAAGATTAAACAAATTATTCACTTTTAAGCATTATTTTCTCGTATTTAATAATAATTTTATTCAATTAAATTTTTGTTATTGGATCCTTTGCTTGTTGCAGTAATTAACATATTTCCTTATTGATTTTTCTTTAACGTAAAATACAAAAAAAATTAATTAAAATAAAACCTGGAACTTTCGCAACCATAAAATGTTTTATTACGTTTTTTTTATTTTTATTGCTCTCTTCTGGGAATCAACGAGTTTTTTTTTTTTAACGATTTAACTTTTACGGTTTGTTTATACAATAAAAAGGTTTTATTAAATCATGGGAATATGCTTTTTTTTTAATTATTGTTTTTTGTCATGCGTATTTTAAATTTATTTGTCGTATCAAATCTAAAGTTCAAAGAAACCAAACCTCAATAACGTTCATTTAAAGAGCTTAAACATTAATAAATTTTCATCTATGAATTTAAACAAAAAATAGCTAAATGTGCCTAAAAATAATTTCTATTCGGGCTAAAATTAAACCTTAAAAAATAATTATCCCAATTTTCGGAAGCTAAACCTTTGTTTTATTATCAATTAGCTTTATCTACATTATCATTATTTTTATTATTAAAAAAAAAACAAATAGAAAATAATTAAAAAAGTCATCCCTCGTTTATTAATATATTATGCTTCCTTACTACCCATTTTGTACTTTTAGTGTTTCTTATTCTTTCTATTTATTCTGAAATTTTAATCATTTTAATTAAAAGTTTATTATATGGGCTATAAAAACTGTTTTTATAACAATTATCGCATGTATAGACTGTATTTTATAAAGGAACAAAAGAGCACAAATTTGATTTATCAACAAAAGTTAAAATTCTAATTTTAGCGATTTTACATATAGTAATTAATTAAACTAAAATTAAAATGTTACAAGGTTTTCGATTATACTTCACGACCAGGGTTGTATAAATAAAACCAAAAGTAAGTCTAAAATTTGTATTAATAAAAAATTGAATGAAAACAGAAAATAAGAATAACAGAATTCAGAATGAACGGTGAAAGTTCGCATCTCCAGTAAATGAAAAAATAACAAAACGAAATTATCACACTCAGAAACTCAAGAAACCAATTTAAAATTTTTTTTAGGTTTGATGACTGTTGACACAGTTTATTATTAAAACTGGGGATAACAAAACCATCAACATCACCCACATACAATTTAATTTACGCATAACGCACCTTCAATTGTTATTTTTATGTTTGTTTGTCGATTTCTGCTTGTTTTCTTAGATTCCCATTCAACATTTTCTTTGTTTAACTACACAGCATTTAACCATTTATCAATTTACTCATTATGTTTGTTTGTTTATTAAATTTGTGTTGGTAAAGATTATGATTCGTCATTGATTACTATACACACTGATTACTAAATCATTAATCAATACAAATCAATTCATTATTCAAAAGTTTATGTTTTATTAACATTTGCTCACAATTCAATTTTTGAACTCATATAATATATATCTATATGAATAAAATCTGTATGAAAAATAAACTAAACGAACAAATAAATGCCTCATTGTTAAATCTTGTTAAGGTTGTATCACACCAGAAAGTTTAAAAACTTTTAATGTATGGATAATAATCATATTTATTATTACTGAATAAACTTTATTCTGTTCGATAAAGTTTTATTGGGAAAAAAAATACGCAAACATTGAAAACACTCTTGAGACTTTGAGAAAAACCAACAAAGGTGTTATTGAATTTTCTTTACTTTATTTCAAATTAAATAAACAAATGTGACCAGACTGATAAAGAACTTAGGTTTATGACATAAACCGACTTTTACACAACAAGCCTTGTTGGTTGTGTTTATTTGACTTAATCTGAGTAACTAAACTCTAACAAATGATTATAACAAACGCTTGTCTTCAATTTATTATCTGCCACGCCACGATTGCCAATTAATGTACGTTTGTCATGTAATCGGTGCAAATACTAAAACCGATAATTACAAAATTACTCTCGAATCTGAAATGATATAAAGTTACAAAGCAATTAAAACTCGTACAAAATTAGTTGATTATGGCAAAAATATAATTCCGTGTCAACCAAATTACAAACGATGTTTATAAGATTAAATTGTATTAGCTTTTGGTGCATTATGTATTCATAATCTTCGTTCATTTTACTCTAGTAAACATTAATATGAAGAAATAATTATTACAATAGGAATATCAATTCCGACATATATTATTGTTTGTATTACGCAACTTTTATTCTTGATTCACCGATATCCTATAAATTTTTTATTATTTTCTTAACGAAAATAGATTTTATTATCAACAAAATAAGGATACTAGTAAATAATCAGCCAACGCAAAATTAAAATTAGAATATCCTACTATTAAAATATATATTCGTTTGCCATGTAAGCAAAATATTTTACATTTCGTAGTCAATAGCAAGTAAACATAAAAACCCAAATTGTTGACGTCAACGTAGTAAATCTCATATTGAATATTGAATAACTAAAAATAGATGAAAATGTAAATTTTAGGAACTTAAAAATGAATTTTTATTGTCAGACCATAAAACACTCACAATTGTCTTCTGTTCATTCATATGAATAACAAAAATAATCATGTCAAACATGTAAACAATCAGATAAAAATCCAAAAACTGTTGACCCATTTCTGTTCATACAATTTTTTTTTTATATTCTATAGAAATCTATAGAATTTCTTTAAAATAAGACACAAATGCTTGATATAACCAGCAAAAAAGTGCATTCACGGAAGCAACAAGTACCAACTGGAAATAAACAGCAAAAAACTTCATTCATGATAAAAATGTCACTCACTTAGTATTTGTGCTGTTTGAATTTACGAACAAGGTATCTTCGTTATATGGACAATACATTTTTATTAATGATTCGTATGCTTTATTGTATTGCACACAAATAAAACAGGCATTTCTGAAACTTCGGACAAGAGCTTTGTTTGATGAAATCATAGCACTCAAAAAAGACAAAACACAAAACAAAAACAAAACGACTGAATACGATTTCAATCCTAATTAGAGATTAGTATCGGTAGAAATTGACAGCAAACACAAGCTTTAAAAGTGTTCGTACGACGCTATGCATTGCAAAATAAAATGAGACAAAATCTGAAAAGCTTTTTTATAGCAATTAAAGCAATATCGAATGGACATTTTTTTTAAAGAAATATGAAAAAAAAAAGATTTGGCACTTAAGTGGAGATTTCTCATTAGAAAATTGTTCAGTAATGTTGAAATAATCTCATGAAGAAAAGCACAAATTGTTACTTTTGCATTGTCGTCTGTCTGGACATTTTATTAATTATTTAAAATTAAATCTTTTTACGGTCTGTTACATGATTACGCCGCACAGACTAAAAATCCATTTAAACTTTAATTATTTTTACATAATGCTAAAATGAATGTTTTACAATTTTAAATGTAGGAATTTTTTCAATTTTCGAATTAAAAGTTTGTGACATTCCCATTAATAAACTTTTTAGTTTGCTTTTTCGTTTATTTTAAATATTTAAACCAACAAAATTGTTCTCAATTAATGGAAATTTATTATTAACGTTTGTATTGTATTAGTTGGAACTTTCTATTCATTGGACGCTTTTATTTTTTCTACAGGCATTTTTTCTTAACATATAAAGAAAACGAAACCAAACTTCTGTATTTCTGTATTGACTTTGTGATATTTTTCTGCTAAGTAAAATTATAAATTCCGAGTAAAATTTATTTTTTATATAAAAGAACGAAAACATTTAAAGAAAAAAAACGAAAATAGGAAAATTGATGGTTTATATGATAAACTTTATCATCGCTTCTGTAATATTATTTCAAGTAAGTTGTTTTTGTCTCTGCAATTTCGCATAAGTTTTTCACCCTCTTGAGTATCGTTTCTTTCTTGAAATGATTGTAAGAAACTGCCAAAAGCATAAATGTAAATATATGGAATAAAAATAAAAGAAAATTGAATCACTTATCCGAAATCTATTAGGATTTGTATTTTGTTTCGCTTATTTTGTGCCATTATGTTTTTTTAACAATAAGACTTCATATTTGTATGATGTGAGTGTGACACACATAAGGAAGACATAACAAAACAAAGAATCAATTTTTCATAATTAATTCGAAATCTTCTATCGAAAAACCACTCTTTGTATTATTTATAGTCACTAAAACATGCCCAGAACATTCAATATAGCCATGAACCATGTTACTCAACAAGTAATGATATATTTAGAAGCAAATTTGGTTAAATTGTGAAAACTGTTTATAAAGAATAAAAGGCTTTTTTCATCAAAATATGTACAAATTACTAAACTATCGTGTAAAGTAAGCAAAGTAAATTCCAATGAATAATCTTAAATAAAGTCGATTTAATCTCTAAGGTGTATTATGGAAAAAGGAACATCTGCATGAATGGAGATGGTGAAAATCGATTAACAGATTTCATTCCTCAGTTATTTTTATTTTTTCATTCATGAATTGATGACTGATATTGCCAGCATTTCATAGTCATCACAAAATTTTGCTATGCAAAAATAAATTGAATAAAATGCTTAGACGTTTATTTACTGCAAAGATAAAATTGTGACTCAGCATGAAAATGCAAAATTTTAATTTTAATAATTTCAGTAAACAAATTTAGTCTTTTTGCTTATTTATAGTTAAATTTAAAGCTTCACATCAGTTGTGAAAACTCATTTAAATAATTCTAGGAATTCTTGTTATACTAATAGTGACACGCTTCGGAAGCATAAAAATTACAAAGCCAAAATGATTTTGAATTGGAATCCAAAAGAACATACAAATAATGACGAAAATATGCCAAATAATTGTTTTCATGAACGGATAAAGTTATTATTGAATTTTTATTCGTTTCTAATACGAAATTGTAAGATAGACACAAAATTTGGCAGCATTGACATCGATACGACCAATTATTTATTTATTTTGAAACAAGCATTGTCATTGGTGATATGTCATGTTTAATTAATTCCATTATTATAAGTTGGTTTTAGCGATTATATTTTTACATTAAACATTAATAACGCATATTTGGTTTGGAAATATTATTTTCTTATTATTATGAAGTTTAACTTTCACCAGGCGCCTCCACCGGGCATACACAATTTAAATTTATGCCAAAACTATGCAACAAATTGGAAAATCTCTATTACTGCTCCTATTTTTATTTGTTATTATTGTTCCTGATAACCTATTTCTCCGTTATACAAATTGTGATTAAAAAGCAACAAAATTGTGCTGAATAATCTGGAATTTCAGTTTAGTTTTTTAATATTTGCATCAATAAGTCTTAATTATAATTACTGGTTGCTAAAGTGTAAGAAAAATAAATTCTTACACCATTTATGCATTATGGTAATGTATCACAAAGCAAAAAAAAAATAATAAAAGCGATAAAAATTCTAAAACGAATCAAATATTTTAACCTAAATTAATTTTATTATACGAGACTACGACATGGTCAAATCTTGCATTACATTTTATTTATCGTTTTATTATATTATTTCCTCCTTTATATATTGCGACGATGGAATGGAATTAGAATGCTGGCGCTATAGTGCTAATAACCACATAAAACATATAAAAAAAAAAAAGTAAATAACTAGGGCTCTGTGTAAAATAACTCAACTTGCATTAAAGTATGGAACAAATGCGGAATTATTAATAAAAGACACCAAACACCCCCATTTATATTGCACTGTTAATATGTGTAATTAAAGATTCATTTACAATTAGACAGCTATTGTGTATAACGACCGATAAAGTGTCATAACGACCGAAATATATACACACATTTTACCTAAATTAGGTCAACATAACGAAAAAATAAAAAAAAATATTATTAAAGGAATAATTAAATGTGGACATTCCTTAGAATAGAAATTAAATACAAACTTAATAGGGAAATAAATTAATAAAATACAATTTGTTTCTTTCCTTTCTATTTTTATCAAGTAGAATACAAACTAAATAAATATTATTAAACCTTTACTGTCATTCAAATTTCAATATTTTCAGGTCAAGGTAAGTTGAATAATATTTTTGAATATAAATTACACCAATCGGTCATTTTTTACGATAAATCAAGAGATTATAACACATTTAGTTATTAAAAAATAAATAGATCAATCAAATATATCATCATTTTTATCACAACATAATATTATTTTACTTTATCATTTTTCTCAAATTATGTTATATATTTTTTTTAAATTTGAATTTGAACACAATTGAATATTATTGAATCAATTTGTTTCATCTACCATGTGAATGAACAAAATTCTGTATTAGCGTTACATGAATCAATCAAAGTAAAGAAGCTAGAATCAAATCATCATCTACTCCCTCCTATAAATATATATACACATAAAAGCACTTAATTTTTATCGGCATAGCTAGACTTTCTTTAACATTCACTTCATTGTTTACTTATTACTCACTTAACAAGATTTTTAAATAAAAATTATATGTAAAATATTTATCGATTGTATTTCTTCATGCTTGCATATAAAAATAATTTATTTTTCTATTTTTTATTAAAAGCTTTTAGTTTATTAATTAATTTGTATTTTCTACATAAAATACCTTTTCTATTTAAATACTGGAACAAAATACTTGAATCACATTCTTAACTAAGTTTTAGTGCTCACCGAAACCTATATGACATCTGTTGAATTATGTGATACAAATCTCTACAAATAATATGTCAAAAAGATTTACTTATTTGATACAAATTTCTTGTTTTTTTATTCTTATATAAACAATACTTATGTTGAAAGGAAATATTCTTTATTCAATGTACCGTAATAAAGTAAAGATTTTTATCTGTAAAAGCTTGTGTAAGTATTTATTATAAAAGGCAAGTATTAGTAAAGGATAATTTGTAGGTAAATCCCCATCCAATTATTTGCCTAAAATATATTTGTATATCCACAAAAGAAAGCTTTGCCTTTGTATGGTAAAAAATCAATCAACCTTCCTTTAATTCAATTATTCTTCTTATCTTTAGTAGTAGAAAAGTAACTGCGAATAATTTAGACAGAGAGCAAATCTGTAACTAACCAAATTCAGCTTAAGACTATAAAACTTTCACACATGTTAATGGGGATATACACACTAGATGCCTATCAGCAAAAGTTTATAATCAATATTGCTATCTGCCCTAAAGTATTAACGTATCACGTAGCTAATTTACCAGAATTTATCTATTTACGCACATTTTAATTTTCAAGCTTTAATGATTAACCCTTTATTCCTAAAAAAATAAAAAATGTTACTTTTTTACACTTTACGATAAATTGGTACAATGTGATTATATTGGGTAAGGTAACAACAAGAGCAAAAATAAATTAGAGACTTGTAAACAGTATTCAAAGATCTTATGATCAAATCTTATGTTTGACCTAGTTTTACTTAGTTAATGCTTTTTTGTTTCCACTACTTATTGTTTCAGAAAGTAATATTTATCGTTTTTTCCGGTAGTAAGCTTAAGCACTTCTTCCATTTTTCATATGTTCTTCAACGACTATATAGTTAATCTACAATTTTATTGTTTCATTTTTTTAAACTTACTTCTGCTAATGTTTTTATCAATTTATTATTATTATTATTATTTAAAAAAAAAATTATCTCCATTCCCAATTATTAGATATTTTATTACAAGTATGGTACATCAGACGCATTTTAATTTGTAAATGGGTTGAGAAATAAATTTATTTATTCTTATTAGGTGTCATTGAAAGCAGAAATCATTTAAAAAGAAAGAGTCTGATATCATTCAAACAAATAAATTGAAGCTGCTTATCCGATATACTAGAAAGTTGTGTATGTGAAATGATTGGAAGTTATATACATTCTGCGGATTGGTTTGCCTCTTGAATAAACTCTTATAGCAAAGTCTTCGTTTGACCTAGTTTTTACTCTTCCGCTTTTGAGTTTTGTCAAATTTAATTTTATTTATGCTATCATCTGCTAACTAGTTAAACCGAACACGTTTCTCAATTTAGAATTTTTAAATTAAAATAACCCATTATGATTATAGAATACTGATTTTGTATTTTTCCGCAATATTTAGTCCTATTTCATTTTAACAACGGATTAAATGCAAATTAGGGATTTGTGAGGACTGTAAAAAACGACTACGCTCTGATTATTCTCTGTCTTTGTTTTAACGATATTTATTAATTTTTTTTTTGTCATCCTCTGAAGTGCTTTTTTATTGGCATCATTTTATTTTTCATATAGCATGAAATTTTACTTTAGCTAAATTCGGTTTCCCCAAATCACAAAATATTAATTTTGCAAAAATATCGAGGTGCACTTAACAACTATTATTTTTAGTCAATTTTAATTCAAGGACTAAAGCTCCACCAAGTGATAACAATAAATCTTTATGCTTGTAATAATTTTTTAAACAAATTAGTTTTAAAATTATTTTTCATTAAGAACAGCGAAAATGAAAAACATTGAATGTTAGGCTGATTATTTATTATCTAGAAGAATGAAGCTTCAAATTACTTAACGGTAATAGGAATAATGAAATTTATTATTTTAAGTATTGATTAATGTTATGTATCAGTAGCAAACAATTAATTGCGATCACACACTAACAACTGCCTTGTTAAATTAAGAAAATAAATTTAGTTCCACCCTGCTGATATAACAGAAATAATTATTGGCAAACAATGTTGTTATCCGCTGTAACATTTGGCTTTATAAAAATACAATAAATATCTTCTTTTTTTTTTGTTTTATAAGAAGCGTAAATAAAATGTTTGCGCGAGATCTAGGTTTTGGGGTGTGCATGTGTGTGTGTGTGTGTGTTAGCATCCTGTCTTACAAGAACTTCAAATAACAACACGGTGACCTAGTTTTACATCAGCAATATTAGTGATAAATACTGAAGTCAATAAATCATTCCAATGTAGCACTAAAAAAAACTATAAAATTATTGATCTACTTCGAGTAAATATTTATGATAGTTAATACAAACTCCACACAATCCATGACTTAAAAATAAAACAAAATAATTCTCATTGGGCGCTTTTTTGGAGAAAAGAAAATCTTCTCCTCGTATCAGAAATAAAATAAAAATATCAAATAAGCTAGATAAGTTAATCGCTGTCATCAAATATAAATTTATAACAAATGATTTGAACAATATGAGTCATTTTGTTGCTTTTTCAGCTTTTCTAGTATGTGCTGCACAAACCTTCACGCTTTATAAATCGCTTTAAATTACATACATTTTACCAAACAGTAACAATTTCAAATCGATAAGTAGCATCACGCAATCATACATCACACGATAAAAAAATTTAAAAAAAATTGAATTAAATTTATGTCTGTAACTTGCGAATTAAAGTCGTTGAATAAGGTTGACTAAGGTAATTAAATCGCTCATTGCATTTTATTATGACAATTAATGCAAGACACAAATAAGACAACAAATTGATTGATCAACAATTTTAATTAAACTTTATTGCACCTGTCATATATCGAGTGTAATAGAAAATTTTTAATTACATTTATCACATTTATTACTTTTTAATTAAGATTTTCTAATTAGTCTGTGGCATGTATACATTTTTTTTATTTCTATATTTATCAGTTCTGTTGCATTTTAACTACAATAAATGCAGAAGTAAAGTATATTGAATACAGATTCGCTCATTCCATGAGTTGAATGCATTTTCGTGGTTTAATTCAATTTCAGATCTAATATAATACTAAATGCTTGCATATATCAAATAACAATGAAAAGCTTAATAATTTTATCTTATTTTATTCCTGTAATTCCGCTCTAGATCATAGTTAAATGCCAAAAAATACCACGAAAAGTGGCGAATACAACGAAACTAGGTCAATGTTTTTCAACAATTTCATGTTTAACAGGTGACTAAGGTCTGCGATAGAAATGATTAGATATTAGACAACGAACTGAAGGCAAAAAATTAATTAGCTACACGGCTAGAGAGCTGTTATATTTTTAAATTAAATCGTACAGACGAAACACCCTTTGGTTTAAAATAATTCAATGATTTTGAGTGTGACACACAATTTGTGTAATGGAAAGTTTAATAGAAATCGGGTACAAAAAATTATTATTTCCACATAATCGAATTGTAAATTTTCTTCAGCTGAATTTCAATAATAATCAAATTTTTTCATCTGCATTATTCGTTTTATTTTTGTTCATTCGATTACATTTTATTCCAACAAAAAAAAAAATATGGCAAGCACTTTTGTCAAATTCTTGTGAGAAAATATTTTGTTCTATTCTTTTAGCATAACATACAGCAAAAGAAGCATAAAAATGTTAAAATCTATGTATTGGTATTGTAAAAAGCAACTAATTGCGTGCTTCGTGTTCCTGTTCATTGATTTTATCACACGCGTTCCTCACATATCACGCTCATGATTTAATAAGCATTGTGAAAGCCACACATTTGCTTTATTAAACAGTTCAGTTGACATAATTTATTTCAATGTCGTCTTCTAAATCACTGTAATTTAATTTTTGATACAATTGTGGTATTAAGCAATAAATTTCTCCTTCGTTTCTTTTTATGGTTTTATGTTGTGATTCTTTTGTGGGATTTTACCAATACATGTGTGTTTTAAAAAGAAATCATACAAAACACACAATAAATTTACTAATTCTCAAATAAAATCTTAACAAAATGTACTCACATTTTACGCATTATATGCATAATGCAGTGATCTTGTCTAGTCTAGACAAAGCTAGATAATAACACACAAACGATAAGAAAACATAATTCCTGCAATCTTGCTCAAGATATCGCTCTGTAGATTTACCAGTAAATATTTTTGAGAGAAGTCCAAGCATAAAATACTCCACTCACTTACATAAAGGTAATTGCCAATCTATTCTATTATCAATGATCTCAACAAAAAATAACAAAATTTATGCAGTTTTTATCTCAACTACGTAAAAAAAATTAATAAATTTTGGTCCATAGTTTTGTTTCTGTAAATTTTAATGAAAATAAAGAAAAATGAAATAGCTTTTGAAACAAATCGAAAGAAAACGAAATTATTCGCATTTATTATGGTAACATATGATGGTTTGTATGGTGGCTGCATTATACAACTTTTACTTTTCATCTAAGTGAAAATAAAATTAATTTGTAATACAATGGAGATCGTGCTGTAAATCAGCTGCCATATCATTTCTTATCATGAAACGTAGCACAGATAGTTGATTAGATTAGATTGTTATTAATTATTTATTATATGTGGAATACTAAGCATAATTTTTATTTGAATATCATGCAAATCTGCGAGAAATAATATTTTCTAATGCCATTGATTGATACATATAAATACAAAATAGAACATTGTTAGTTGATATCACTCAAGTATATTCATATTATGGGGGATATTACGTGGGGATAAATCCATATTGCGAGACAATAAAAGAGATGTCTGTGTTTTATTTCTCCTTGCGGGTATGATTTTAGTTTTGCTATCTTAACTTGATCCTTTAATCCGTGTTCTCGTTTTATGTGTAGTTTCCCATAGTTTGTTTATCGTCTTGTATTACACACTGATACAAACATGCTGTGTTGATTACTTTTATTGTGTTTGAAGGAATATACAACAACCATTTACATTTTGTTATTTCCAATTACACTTACATTAAATGTTATTCCCTTTTCAGATGTTCACCACTGGATTTATAACTATATCATGAAGATGAATGGTTTTATTGCGGCTTTTATTCAATTTACATAAACGATCACAATATTTCAGATAAAAACCAACCATTTAACAAAAAAATCAAGAAAATTTTCATCAAATTAATAAAATTTATTTAGTTTTATTAAAACTATCTCAATTTGCATTTATATATTTTTATAAATTCATGTAAATATTAATTCACGAGAAACGTAAATAGATCCTATCCTGTTAACCTGTCAAAAGAGAAAAAATTTGACCCAATTCTGAGTCTTTGTTTTATTTTCCATTAGCTTGTGCTGCCATTATCATTATTACAATAAAAAAGATAACAAAAAAATAATTAAAAAAGTATTAAAATGTTCTCCCATCGTCTTTTGTAGCTTATTAATAATTTTTATTTTTCATTGTTTGCCATATTTTACGTCGGTGTATATGAAAACAGCGTACATACGTAAAGATAGAATTTTATTTCGTTTATACAAAATTTAAATTGGCACAATCATAGCATGTGGTTACTTTGAACACATTTTGAATAAAAATTTTGCAAAAAAAAAAAATTCAACCAAGAAAAACCACTAGAGAAATGGTAAAAGATAAAACGAAAATAAAAAAAAGTAGAGCGCACGAGGCTAAAGCTTTTTTATTGATAAAATTGAATAAAAAAAATTATAATAATGGAATAAAATTCTCAGAAAAGAATAGCAAAGCCTTGGTAAACTCCGTAAAATATTTCGCGTTAAAAGCCGTTGACCCAGGATGTTAAAAGGAGTGGGTGATGACTAAAGAAACCACCAATACCACCTACATAGAGTTTGATTTACGCATGAGACACCTTTAATGGCATTCTTTATAATTTTTTATGACTATTGTTGGTGCTGTTCGCTTTATTCATATTTACATTTAACATTTTTCATTATTAGATCACACCGCCTTGAATCATTTATAAATTTATGATTTCTAAATCATTAATAAAATCAACAAACGATATTCATTTTCTATCACACATCGTTTTGTAGTTTCACACATAGTTTGTTGAACTTATGTGTCAACCCTTTGCAAATTTTATCACATTGTGCGTTCGTCATATAAGCTTTTGTACATAAATTGTGTGTCGCACATATTTGAGAAATCAAACATGAATTTAATATTGAATGAGATTGCGTTTCGTTTAGGTTTTCTAAGACTCTGCATGATATCCGAACGATTGAAAACTAAATAATATCGCAAGATAAAAAATTAATAAGAACAGAAAACGAAATTTAAAAACAAAACACTCAATTGTCAAATTTTGTCAAGATCAAAGCTAAACACAATATTCTAAAGCAATAGAAATATGAAAAATAATCAAAAGAAAAATTCAAAAGTCTCACGAGACTTCAAAATTATAAATTCTTTGCTGGAATTGAATTAATAGAAATCAACAGCAATTGATTGATTCTACTACGTGCTATCAACTTTTCTGTTTATTTTATTTTGGTAAAGCAATTACCGCATTATATTCTCCACAATGATTTTAAGAGGCAATTATTTTGTAAACGTCGAAAAACTGTTAAATTAAACTAAATCCATATCTTTATAACACTAAACAGGGATATAATACCCTCTTTGGCTGTTTATAAGTTAAATTTTATGCTTTAAACATTCAAGTTTAATGAAATCATCGTCGTTTTGGGTAATTAAACACGACAATAAAACATGGAAAGTAATTAACTGGAGATTATTACTTACACTTGTCGAGTTTTTATTATCCAACATTTCTATGTTCACCCAAACCACTTATTTCTACCTACACCGAAGTGTTTATTATTTAATAACTTCATTAATTTTTTTTACACCTAATAATTAATTAGAGTCGATAGTAATATCAATGCTATGCTACATATTGTGGACACATATTTTAAAGTATCCTGTCTCCTGTCATTAACCTTTTACGAATTTATTAAAATTATGCATCAATATTTTTACTACCAGCTATTAAAGTGATGAAGTAATTTTTTGCACCATATTATTTTTTGATAGAAGAGAATAAAGAAAGTAAAGCTACTGTGAAACTATGAGTTATTTTGTAACATATTGTGTGCAGTTTTTACTGTTTGAATGTTCACTTTTGCATATATTTTACATTAATTAAAGCTACTTACTTACCAGACTTTATTATTAAAGCATCATCTGCAACATAAATGGATAAATAAAATTTATTGTAATTATTTCTATATTTATGCAGGAAAAACAAATATGTTTCACCCACCAACGTTTTATCTACTAAACATATCAGCAGACGTTCTAGTTAAGCAAAATTCCATTATCTATTTTTAGCTGAAAGTAGCTGTAACCAAATAAATTGCTATCAAAATATGCTTAAATAGTAAAAATCTAACAATTCGTTGACAACAAAGTAATAAATCTTTATCCTGTCGATTGATTTTTTTTAGTGAAAATAGATGAAAAAATAAAGTTCAAGGACTTACTATAAAATCATAAAACACACAACATATTTTTTCTGCACAGTTTCTATGTAATTTGCATAAAGAGGGAAAAAAAAGTGATAAGTTGACAGATTTTTGTTCATTCAAATTATTTATAGATTAAAAAAGCACTATATTTGCTAAACTCTAAACATTTATAATAAATATATTAGTTAGGCATATAAATGACTTCGGAAATATTACCCCTATATATTATCTGGGTATTACAGAGTGAAGAAAATAAGTTTTATATCCGTTATAAATGTTATCCTTACAATACAATAATCATACAAAACAAACCAACTAGCAGATTTTTTCGCTCTTTAAAGTTTAATCCATGAATAAAAAATTATTCATTAAACATATTAGTTTAAAGTCTATATGGAATTATCGCCCTACCAACAGAAGTATTAATAAATATTTATACTATAATTTAATTTATATTATTTATAACAAATATTATAGCTTCGTTTAGTTTTGTTTACATTTAATTATTATCGAAAGCATGAGTTAAAAACTTCTACTGACCTCCCTAATCATAAACTTTAAATTTTATTTATTTTGTTGACATTTATTATAACAGAAAGTTTTAGTTTTTAATAAAAAGCACAGTAATCAATAAAGAAATTACTGTTTTAATAACCATATAATTTAATCTCAAGTGTTTGTTTTGTCATAGAGAATAAATCAATTGAATACGAATTCAAACAAAATTTAAACGAATTGAATCTAGAACTCGAGTATACTAGAGAGTTTCTGGTAAGCTTTATCGCCAAATGCATAAACCAGCTAATTTCTAAGGATAGTATTAAACTTTTCATCACGATGTTAAAATCAAAATATACACAAATATCACGAGTTTTGCATTCACCTGCCATTATAATACAATAACCAACTTTTTAGTTTTATTAATAATTTTTATTATTGCGAGGGAAGCATTACTTGATATTTTTGGAAGCTCTTTTAACAAAAAAAATGCTCTGTTTTTGTATTTGTCATGTTTTGATTGACTTACATGAAAAATCGAGAAAAAATTTTGTTTAATTATTCATTGTAAAAAACATTTCACGTTTCTTAAACTTTCGTAAATTTTTTAATAACCAAATGCTGTGCTATTATTTTAATGTTTTGTAAAACCAAAAAAGTTTTAAATTGGTAGTTAACAGATTTATGATTTTCCCATAATTAAAACTTTCTGTTTGCTTTGAAACTTTTACAAAAAATTAAATAAACAAAGTTCAAATCTCATGTCAGGGTAAATTTATTATTTATTAAGCATCATCAATTATATTGTTTAAGTAGAACCATTAAGTATATTTCAATTTTATTATTTTTTATTTTGCAAAATTTTTAGATCCCTGATAGCATATAAATATGCTTTCGTTTAAAATACAATTATAAAACCTATTATTATTATTATAAAACTTGTGGGTTAAACTTATTCAATTATGATAAATTAACAAAAAATTGCTACGTTTGCTTTGCATACATTTATAACTTTTTACATTTGTTTAATGGGAAAAACAATAAATGTTTTTCAAGAAACCACTCTGCTGGACACATATTAATGGAAAAGTTTGGCGATCAGCATGATTAATGATAATGTTTTTATTGTATCACAATAAATGCTCTAAAAACTTTTCAACAATTTTTTTATTATTTTATTTGCTATCGTCAGACGCGTGTTGTTTGACTTATTATTCTGTCTCTATAAAAAAATGCTTGCCATTCATTATATGCATATAGATGTGGTTTGATTTTCATAAAAAATATTACAAATCTTATCAAATACTTCGTTCTATTTGACCACTATCGGATTCGTAAAGCGAACATCGATTGTGTTAAATAAACTTGTTAAAATTCCCTATTGAAAAATGTTTTCTAATTTAAATATTAAATTGCTCAGCATTTAGAATTAATTATGATAAATTATAAATAAAATATAAAATTAAAATCATTTTCTACATTAAAAATAATTAAAATCCGATTATAAGACAATCTCTTAATTCCAATAATATCCATAATTGTATAACCATGTAGTCACTTTAACTTTCATTAATACAGCTATTAAGCCAAGAATTGCATGAATTCGAGAACGTTAAACAGCTAAGCATTATAATAAAAATAGAAAAACCAACAGACAACCCATTTGATTATCAGTAACAAAAAATAATCTTCTGACTGTTATTACTGAATTCTGAATGCAACTGAATGTTATTTGTAAACAGAGAGTCTAAGGTAATAAAAAATCATTTAATTTCGAAAATAAATAGAAAAAATAAATTAAAGAAAAGCAAAAAATAAGCCAATGACTTGTATATTATCGTTTTTATTTCTTATTTCGGTTGTTAATACAATAAAAATTGGACCAGCGACAGACCTCACAGTTTATACTGGGAGCTGATATAAAATTGGAATTTAATTAGGATCAGAAGATTATTGGAATTTTTTTTTTAATAATTCTTGATACAACCAGCAACTATATCATTATCTATAAAAAAGAGCTTTTAACTTTCAACTTTATTTTCAGATTAAAGAATGATGGTAAGAAAACCAATCCTTCGTTTATCAATATATGTTTCACAGTTCATGGATCTATACAGATTATTCTAGCGAGGCTTTTACAACCAAACTTTTTTTTATTCTTTTATAAACACATAATCTGAGCATTATATTGCTTCTTAAATATGAAAGTTTCTATCTCGTTAAACTTATAACTATAGCAATTCACAACCGAATTATGTCTATCATAAATATCATTTCCTTGTCCGCTTTACAGTCTCCAGTGCCGACACGAAGTGTTTTATTATAAATAGAAAACTATAAAACCGAATTTGAATTTTTAAATAGAGTAAAAATGGAGCATAATCATGTTGGGTGGACTAAGTGTTCATAAAACAATATTAAAAACGCATAAAAATGTTAAAACTAAATTTAAAATATCTTTCCACGACCATTAAAGTAAATTTGAATACGTGATGATAAGAAAAATATAAAAAAGGGAGACGATGTTTCTTCCAGGCGTCAGTAAATAGAAAACGTATCGCTTAAGTAGGGTATTCGTATTGTAAAGGAACAGTAGAGCTGTGATTATAAATTACCAGCCAGACAAATAAAACAAATTTTGACCCAGTTTCGCTTCTTTTTATTTTTTTATTTCTAACCTTTACTAAACTTATTTAAAAATAGACGAGAAAATGTCTCTCGGTGTCTATTGTTGTTGTATTCATAAATGTAAATTTATGATAAAAAAAATTAATACAAAATCTGTTTGCCCTAACAAAATTTTGTATAGTCAATTATTTTAGGATAACATACTTTTGTTCGTTGTTTAAATTTTAAGATTTATTACATTTCTTGATATTGTTGTAATTGTTGTTTATTTTCATGCTTATTCACCCACAATGTCTACAACTGTATTACTACTAACCATTATTATTACATTTCTTGATATTATTATCATTTTTATATAATCTTCTGAATATTTTCTTTTCTCCCATTATAATACCAAAGCAATATATCATTAAAAATAACAAAACAACGACCGTATTCAAAATATATGTAAAGAATATAAATTTCTATTCATGTTTTCTAATCTTTGTATGAAGATTGTATTTTTATTACAGTCGTTATTGCATTAACAATAACTTATTTCTATCGTGTATCTTCAAAAACAAACAAACTTTCATTTAAAAAACATAGAAAATAACAAAATAATTTAACGAAAAGGTTGACAATATCGTAATGCCGTTCAATATAGTAAAAATACAAAGCAAAAAGTCAAGAAAACAAAATATGGAATTGAAATTGTCTTCTGAATTTTTAAAATCATTTGCACTCGTTTTATACCATCTGATATGCAATAATAAAATATAATAACACCGAAATAAAGTATTTGAAAATATAATTGAATCATAAAAATAAAATAATTAATTATGCAGCTTATAATACTCAGAATTCATTCTTATTTTATTTGTTATCGTGACGAATTTCAATTCAGTTATCTATTAGAAATTTGGAATATATAGAATGAATGGTTTTACAGAAAATTCAAATTTAAATAAGAAATAATGGTTGAAGTTATATTTTCATCGGGCGCCTACACTGTCGCTATATAATTTTAGATTAATTACACCATTACTGTGTACCAAACTGGAAAATCTCAGGTTTAAAAATAAAAAAAAGTAAATTATTTATTTATACAACAAAAAAAAGAAAAAAAACAATTTATTACGTGGACAAGATCATCCATTAAAAGTACTGGAGCAGCTACGTCTACTGTCGTTATTTGCTATTGTTGCTCCTGTTGACCTATTTTTCCGTTATATAAATTTTACTTGTCAAAACAATAAAAATTGTAATAAATAAATACAACACGGTCATCATCTTCTCTGCTCTATATACATTTAATAATAATATCGTCTAACATTTTAATTATTTGCATCAATGAGTTTTGAATGGAGAAAAAATATAATTTTTACTCGTTAAAAGCACAAAAATTGACTATAAAAATAAATTAAACAAATAAAAAAGTTTAATGTTGAGAATATCTGGGATGACAATCAAAAATTTAAACAAAATTCAAACGTGTTATAAATGTGGAAACCAAATAGTAATAATAAATATTTTCTGCATTACATTCATATTTAAAGAAAAACAAAAAGTTTATTTAAAAATAAAATAACGTAAAATAACTAAAACAAAACAAATGTTTCAACCCAAATTAATTTTATTAACGTTATCTATCGTTGCAATGATGGCATGGTATTAGAATTCTGACGCTAACATTACACAAATCACACAAATTGCATTAAAATCTAGAATAATTCGGAATAAATAATAAAAGACACCAAACACCACCAGCGTGTAATTAACGATTTGCTACAATATATTGTATATAACGACCGATAATGTTTTCTCCTCAATATATATGCATGACATATAAAATTGTAATCAGTTGGATAAGTAAGCTTTTATTATGATTATTGAATGAAAATTACACAAAACATTGATTCATTGATCTTTGTTTGTTACAGTTATTTCCTCTTCATTTCGTTTCTTTGCTTTCTACTGATTTTATCTTTTTACTGAATTAGGATTTCGTATTTAATTTTGTCTAAAAATACCAGGAACATAATTCAATGCATCCAGGTATTTATTTCATAGATGAAACTCAATATTTTCTTTTAATATTAATAGAATATATCTGGAAAAATATAGGTCAGTAGGCACATAAAATAAATCTCAATTTGCTTGTTTCCGTTCATTTATTTCCGTACAAAAATCGAAAAAATATAGAGTTAAAATATCGTATATTCAATGTAGAATTCTTTCCTGCTATCTATTATAAAATTATAATGAAATCTGCAATCAGAAATTATTTTTTATATCGTTAAAGATGAATTTATATCACTTAGGTAAGTGGATTTTATAAGTTTAGTTATTAGATTTTTGTTTTTAACTTTGACTGAAAATGGTTTTTGCTTTCATTATGAATAAAATAAATCTTTTTATGTCACACCAGTTATCAGTGCTATTCGTCATAATATCAAATCAAATCATGATATAATTTAGAGTTACAGAAAAGCCAAAAACTGTATTATTCAGTTAACAGTAAAATGGGGAGCAATAGTAGCTAATCAATGAATTGGATAGAATGTCGAAAAAAGTTTTCTTGTCTTATGGTGCTGTTGACCTAGTTTTTCACAGTTGGTGTAGTGTCGTAGATTTGACAAGATCCCTATGGGGAATTCACTACATTTTGATTCAGATAGAAATGTTTTTCATGTTCTCCCTTATCTTGTTGTGCGTTCTTTTATTACACATGCTTTTCAACAATATTATTATTTATTTATTTATTTGGATAGTGTTTCTATAAATTCATGCTTGTCTATACCATAATCTAATTTAGTGATAATTTTTAATCTTTTTTTTTACACAAATAACTAAAGTCACATCTGCGATTTTATCCATCAATAAATATAATTCTAAATGTTTAGCTCTTGTTTATTATGATGTAGTAGTAGACTATATTAGACTAAACATTATTAATCCAAATATTATTAGTCTTCTTCAAAATAAATTTAATTGATAATGTTCAATGAAGAGAAAATGTCCATAATGTCTAGAAAATGTCTTTGTTTTTTTAAAATTGAAAAAATAAATAATTTTGCCGATTTAAACGAAATATCAACAACATTTCTGTATCCTGCTTTTAGTAAACTTTTTAAATAAACTTTTAATCACATTGTAGCTACTGACGATAAATTTCTAAACTCAATATAGACTAACTACTTGTTAAGTTAAGTTTTTTGTTAAAAACCAGAAATGAGCTACAAAATATATAGAATAAAATATAAAAGTTAAATCGAAAGTAAATAACAGAATTTTTGTTGAATATTTTATGGAGAGACATAGTGTCGTAAATTGTTAACGACAAAACTTTTATTATTTAGAAAAAAACAATAATAAAAATAAAAATTAAATAGAGTAAAATTTAATTTAAAAAAAAAAATATTTGGTACTTGCTATGACACTGTTGCAATAGTTTATGTCGTCACAAGACATTATTCAATTTTTATTATTAAAAATGTTTATTCTAATTAGCTAGTTTAATTAATTTTATTTATAGCAAATCTTATTTGATGATTTATTAAAACCAATTTTATTCATTTATCAGTAGAATATATAAGTAGAATTTATTAAATTGCGATCACATACTAAAAACTTTGTCTGATAAAAACAAATGAAACTGGATAAGTATCCTTCTTTTTTTTGTTTGTAATGAAAATAAATAAAATATTGGTACGTGAGCATTTTACTATGTGTTTGGGAATTAAAGTTGGTGTGAACCATGTCGTTTAACAAGATCCGTAATAACAGCACAGTGACCTACTTTTACTCGTAATGTTGGTGATTGATACTGAAGTCAATAAGTCATTCCAAAAAAATAAAAAAAAAGGAAGAATATCGTAAATTCTATCAGTGAGACCATCAAAAACACAGCAAAAAGTTTCACTGAACAATACTTAAATGTTAAATGCATGACGAAAAAAATATTTCACAAATTAAATTAATTTTTTTGTATGGATTAACAATTTCCTTAAAGCAATCGAAAAATGCATAAAAATACCATTAAAACTTCTATCGCTATGTAGTATTACAATGTTAAAGCCAGTATAGTAATTTTACCCAATTAATTCTTATTTTTAATGTTGGTTGTCTTCTATTTAAAGATTTTCCCTCATCCATTTCTATTATTTTCTCAAGTCTAGACGAGACTAAATAATGGCATCATCAAAATATGTCAGCTATCATGCTAGAATTAATTCTATATCTCTATAACTTTATTGTGTATTTAGTACCACAGTGGTCGATGTTAAATAGTGGGTTTACCTACATAAAGGTAATAACCGATCTATGTGTTTGTCAACAACCGCAACAATAAAACTCAAAAGTTATTTCTGTGCTTTTGTTTTCCATAAATTAAACTAAAAAAAAAAAGTTCATAAAAGTTTTGACACAATAATATGAAAAAGCTTATTTGATAGAAATTAGTCAGTAGTTCACTCTTACTTGATTCATTTTATGGAATCAGCAAGAACAAACCAACAAACAAAAGTAATTTTTATCAGACGTTCAACTTATCTTAGCACAGACAACATTCTATTTCTAACAGACACAAAATAAAATTTATTTACACTGAAGATCGAATAATTTCATCACACAAATGTGGGTTTAAAAACAAAAACATTTTTGCATAGCATAAACATTTGCTTAACTTTGCTGGTTATTCAATAAATGGATAGGAACTGGTCTAAGCCTACATTTTATTTCTAAGTATCACAGTTTTTGATAAAATTATTCCATTACCAAATAAAACTAATAATGTTTTTCATAACAGAAAGGTCAGAAAATCATAAATTTCATTTCCAACTACCAGAAAATAAATTCGTTTTCGAATTAGAAAACACCGAGCCAAGGTCGTGTTGTTTTGTTGAACTCGCTAGTGTTTCCATTTCACTTGATATCATTTATTTATCGTTTAAATAGCATTACAATTCAAGGATTTTGTAAATCTAGAGAAAAATTCATCTAATGAGTTGTGTTAATGCCACCGATTCCTTCTTCCTAAAAGAAAAAAAGCAGAAATCTTTAGAGATTTATAGTTTTCCGCACAACACTAGATGAAAATCTAATAGCAAAATATTATGTTTTTCTATCGGTTTCCTTGTGGGTGTAAATTGTCAAGATTACTATCAAGGTTTTATCAGTTTACTCGTGTGCTTAGTTTACTTTATTTATGTTTAGTTTCTAAAACTTTTTTATCATCTTGCATCATTTAGTATAAAAAGCACGCATGTCGTCAATGAAAACTTTAAGGAAAGAACTGACTAAATTCCAGTTCAGTTTGTTATTTCTTACTATAAGTTTCACTTACCTTTGAATCAATTTAATAAATAGAATAACAGAATAAACTGATAAGCTTATCTATAAAGGTATTTCGATAAATCTCCTAACAACTTTTTACATTAAAATGTTTTGAAGCGAAAACAATCCATAAAATATATAAACAAGAGGTTCTTGTGCGTTTTTAAAATTATTTTATTAATTTAACTTATGAATTCACTACCTCTAAAACGTTTTCGTTCTCTATTTAAGTTCTAATAAAATGCTAAAAATGCCCTTGAGTATTAAAAAAATGCTGAAACTTCATCACATTTACTCGAAAAAGAAGCCTTCAATAATAATTATAGCCTTCAACATGCATAAAATATTCTTTATCATAATCAACAAAAGCATAAATAATTGATAGATAGGCAAAGTAATTATAATTTTGAAAATTCATTTCAGATTTCCATGAAAGAAAACTGTGATGCCAATTAAAACTTTCAACTCAAGAACTCTTCCATAGAGAAGTATAAACCAATTAAAACATTTAAATTTAAGTTGAGGGTAATCAATTAAAAAACATAACTTTTGTTAACCAGAGAGAGCTAAGCTTATTTCCAGATGACAGAATTATTTCTTTAAGTTTAAAAAAATTTGATGAATTTAAGTCGTTAAATATGACAGCGAACAACTAGCTAAATTGTTCTAGTAGAATATAAAGTAGTTTAATCTTAAATCTATGTAAAATTCGGTTAAAACAAAATAGTCAGACACAAAAATATTAAAAAACAGTTTTTAAAGCATTAAGCAAAAATAATAATTTTGGTCACGCTCTGACCTAAATTTGTTCCGAAATAAATGGATTTTTGTTAAACATACAAAAAAATATTATTTTGCTTAGCAAACATCATGGAGTTTCTATAGCTCTCCACTAATAAATAAACAATTAAAGTATTTAGACTAGTTAAGCATGTTTGGTGGTAGTCGGCTGATGATAGAGAATCTAACTCAATATTAAAATGAACAGGAAATTCCCTGTATTTTCTTTAAGAAGTAATTACTGCGGTTTGTTTTATTTTGTCCTACTTTCCTGATTTAAATTTTTTTAAAAATTGTTGTTTCAAAAAGAATACAAAACCACAATCCAACAGCATAAAAAAAGTTTTATATGAAACTTGCGCCGCATCTTCAATATTTCTTTCCCAATTAAAGATAACTTAATAATGTTGGCGATTTAAAACCAGAGCCAGAACAAAAATATTAAACCATGCACTACAATAACTGTGATGTAATCTCAACAAATTTGTTTTTTCTGCAATCACAATAAAACACAAAAAAAAAAAAAACATATTTCCACCATGGAAATTAAAACAAATACGACAAAGCATTGTCAATGATAATCTCTTACCGGGAAACGTAAAAAAAGTCTTAAAATAACCTTCCAAAATAAAATAGAAATAAAAAATTGACCCAATTCGTGCAGAACAAAAACCTGAGCCTTTGTTTTATTTTCTATTAGCTCGTGCAACCATTATCATTATTACAATGAAAAAGATAAAGAAAAATAATTAAAAAATGTAGAAAAATCTACAATATACCGCCACCGCCTTTTCTCGCTTATTAATAACTTTTTTAATTTTCCATTAATTTATTACGCTTCCTTACATTTCTGTATTACTTTTATGGCTATCGTGCGCTTCTATGTTTTTAAATAATTTTAATTTAAAGTTAATTATTAAGGCAATAAAAGTGTTAATAGGTCGTCACGCAATTTATTTATGATTACAAATTACTTTGATGGTATCTCTGGTCTCAGGCTAAAGCAGAAGTAAAGTTTGCTTATCAAAAGTTAAAATTTGTATCTCTATCATTTATCATTTTCATTGTTGTTGCTAACTATCCGTAAGTAATAGTCATGATTTTGTATTTTTAATAGAAACTGGTAGCATGTGGTTTCTTTGTGCACATACTGAAAGTTCTATTCACACTAAGGATGACACAATATTGAAAAAGTCTTAACTGAAGAAGCATTGCTGTAATGTATTACTAATGGAATAAAAACCACAGGTAAAAGTAACAATTTATTATCCAAACAATTTACTAGTCACACGATTCACACTGTCTTAATTGAAACACAATTATTTATTGACTAACTCAATATTTTCTATTTTATTTAATTTGTGTTGATAAGGATATAATATATACATATATATACTCTGATTAGTAAATCATTAATCAAGCAAGCTTAAAACCGACTATTGTTAACACATTTTGAATATCACATCGTCATTTATGTAGTTTATTGAACTCAGGCATTATTACAGTTTAAAACAATAAGCACTTTTAAAAGCTTTCTTAAACTTTCAATGATAGCCGAACAAAAGAAAGAAAATTCTTATCGCTCGTTATTAAATTCTATTGTCATATCATTTTGAATCGTAAACTATCGGCATCGGGAACACTTCAAGACACTTTTGACGGTTTTAAACAACATTTAAATATTTGCAGAGATTATATTTTATAGCAATTAGGAATTATTGATTAATTTTATGAAATGCTTGTAAAGATTATTTTGTGAATGCTGACGCAATTAACAGTGTTGTTAGGATTATAAAAGAAATAAACAGCAATAATCAGTCTGAGGATTTATTTTAGAAGAAATGATTATTTTAAATGAGTTATGTATGTACCTTAATAACACAAAACAGGCATTTGTTGGCAGTATAAAATTTTATTGTGTAATGAAATCATCATCGTTCTAGGTAATTAAACTCGAAAATGAATCTGAAAAGCAAATAACTTGAGATTTATAACAAGTACTTATTAACTTTTTATTATCCTCCACCAATTAATTTAAAATTTTATCCTATTTTCTGTGTGTTTATTGTGTTTATTGTGTAATCAGCTCATTTATTACAGCGACACTAATATAATAATTGTGGGCTGTAAATTCAATGTTAAAATTTAATTAATTTCTTTGTGTAAAAAAAATTTAATTGATTATAGTTTTAGTGCAAATTTGCAATCAGTAGTTAGAAACATTTTAATCACACGAACGAATAACTCACAAAAAAGAATTAAAAAACTAAAATAGATGAAGCATGTCCTTCTCTTTTGTTTTATTAGCAACTCTACCTTTATGTCTCTTTTCTAATAAAAGTTTACGGTTCGTTTATTATTACACTGAACAAGCCCACTGAAGCATCATACCACCAATACATGGTTTATTATATTTTGAGTACTTTTATGGTTTATGCTTAATGCACTTTATACATCTTGTCACTGTGACCCAGATATTTGTTCACAATTTCGCATATATAAAATGCTCAGCTCAGCATATTTTATTACCTTGTTTGATGTTTTCTCATCCTTAGCAAATATTTATTACATTATAATCTACTGTGTGGGAGGAATAACAATAAAAGCGCTATACTTGTCACATCGTATAAACCAAATATAGGTTTTATTAATTAAATTTAATAATTTTATTTGGTTTGCTTATATATACTGAATGAATGGAAAATATTTAATTAAATACAAATAAAGCTTAAATTTCGCTTTTACTTAAGTATGAATTACCAATAATCAATAAGCCCACACAATGCTGAACAATTCTATAGATAAAAAATCATCTCAGCCATTTTAGCAAAATTCTGTTTTCTATTTTTAGCCAAAAATAACTAAACTGCTGTCGTGTACAAATAATTTGCTTAAATAATGAAAATTTAATGTTATTTGTTGATATCAGAGTAATAAATCTGATTATTCACTGAAAATATATGAAAGCATAAAGATCAAGAACTCGATATGTTAGTATTTAAATAAAAACCCATGGAACAGTTGACCCATTTCTGGAATAACAATGTATTCCACATACGTGAAAAAGCATACAATTTGAAGAATCCTTTCTCATTTAGCAAAAAAAAAAAACTCATGCATGAATGATTGCAAAGAAAAATAAAAGATACTGAAGCAACAAGTATCAGGATGCTTTATTTCTTGTATCTAACAAATTAGCACAAGTTTTAGCAAAAAAAATAAATGTTGTCATTCACTAAGCTTTCATGTCATTCGGATGTGCGATAAATTTTACATTGATATAGTCATAAAAATGCTATTATTGCCTTTAACAAACCAAACATACAAATTTATCATGACGTTTTTCTAGAAAATATGTAGCCACGGTTGTATTGATTCCGGATTATTTTTTTTCTATGCTTCAAGATTTCTTACTAAATCGATAGAATTCGTAGTCTGGTCATCGTCATCTATAAACAGAATAGATTACAGATAGATTTTGCGATATATAAAAATGATTTCTATATATATGCATTTTGTGTTTTCTTTCAATAATTGTTCTTCACTGAAAACATAAAATTTATATATAATTTGGTTGGAATCTTGTAGAAAATTAACTTAAAACGATAGGTTTTTTGAAATTTTTATGAAACAAAGAAATTCTTACAAATTGATTGAGTATAATAAAGAGAATAACCTGATTAGACTTTTCTTCTTTAATAAACCATGAAAATAAGGTTTTACACGAACAAACATTATTAAATTATTTATTATTCACTTATAGCTCCTATTCACCGTCTCTTCGTCTCTAAAGAGATAAAATATTTTCCTTTTTTAAAGAGATTTCTCTTCATTCTTTTAAATACAAATATTTCTGAAATTACACATAGATTTAAGACTATGAAATGTCGAAAACACAATTTCTTGTTTAAAATGACTAAAACGCGCGCAAAAAAAAAATGATAATAATGAAATTCTGATCCCCAACGGAATTTAAATTTACACGTAAACATCTGCAAACAAGGCAGGTACAGAGAAACATACACAAAATTTTGTTTTATTTTATTATTTCGTTTGAATTAATTTTTTTTTTTGTATAAAATATGTCGTTATGCCCTTTCTTCTCTTTTTTACAAAGATTTCATACAAAGTACAAAGAGTTCTATAGGAGAAAGAAATTGTAGCTGAATTTCAGCATTTAAAACGTACAGTCACCAATGTTTGTATTTTTATTTCATTATTTTAATATTTATTCAAGATTTTTATTAAAGTTTTATTACAGATAGAGCTTTTTTTTCCGTTTTCAAAACTAAAAAATTGATGTCATTCATTGACAGTTTAAGACAAATGATCAAATAAAACTATGCTTTCCTCTATATTTTTAAATCAATTTTATGAATTTTTTTATGTTATGCTAGCGTCGAAATGAATAAAAAAAAAGCATTAATTCTAAATCCAAATATGTTATTCAAGAAAACACTCTGCTGGACACATATTAATGGACACATTTGGCAGCTTGATTAATGTTGATCTTTTTATTGTTTTATAACCAACGGTTTACCATGACTTCAAACATTTTTTGTTATGCGCCTATTTGCTATCATATAACGCCTGTTTTTACAGCTTATTATGTGGTTCTCGTTAAAACGAGTTAAATATGCTTTGTAATTTTATATTTACACATTATTATTTTTTATTACATCGTAGATTTTATATTAAATGTTTTTCTGTTTTGTTATTAAAAGGTTTAGCAAAACATAAAGGATATGTTCAAATAGCAAATAAAAGATTGGAACAAATCAGTCAACTTTTATGATATTGTTTAAGGAAAATGTTGTTGTTTAGAAAGGCTGCGATAAGAAGAGAAATGTATTTGCAGTTTTATGATAAACGCATTTTTATTTATAATTGTCAAAAAGAAAACAAAAATCAATTTCATAACGAATTAATGTTCGTATTATTCAAATTTATTAACGCAGAAACGATTTTCAGAATTCTATAATCGTTCTCTTTAACTTTTCTTTAACAAACAAGAGATAAAAAAACAAAATTAACAATAAAAGATGATGGATTAAGATACAAAAAATTTATTTGTATCCCCGAAGCAAAATATATCACATTCTCATTAAAACCAAGCATCAAATAGAAATTCATGTCTTTTATTGTCCTTTTGAGTCGTGTACAAATAAATTTTATTAGTTAATCTCGTATGTTTTAAACGGAAGAGTTTTTGGTAAGCGTTATCGTGCCCTGGGTTGCATTATTTATATTTTCTAATACGGAAATACAGAAATTTTATCATTAATATGAGATTTGTTTGTTATTTTATTCGTATACTAACACAGTAAATAAAATAAATAATTTGGTTGTTAAATAACAAGATAAGCCGAAATGTAAATGTTGTAACAAGATATGTTGTTGCATATCAAAATAAATTATATCGTAAACAGCATAGCAAATACTTTGGAGACGCTTAATTCTGCTTTAATAATATCAATAGATAAATTCTTAGTCATTTTTTTATCAAAAACTTTAGTTAAAATCACAGCAAGGATTCCACAATCTCCATCTCCTCGAGTATACAAAACTATTCCTTTTATCTTAATAACGTAATTATTTATTAGAAATTATAATCATGTATGGCATTCCCAAAAAATGTTCAAAATTGTCAGCTAAACAATAAAATCGAATATCTATTGTGTGACAATTTATAACAGAAACAACAATTTCAATTCTTTTAACAAGAAAGTAATATAAAAATAACTAAAAGCTCCGACAAATAAAAAATTAAGGAAAAATTTATTAGACTTATTGATGGATTATTTGAGTCTACGTGTAAAAAATGGCAACGAGTCACAAATTTTTTTGTTTGCTTGTCGAAAAACGTTTTATGTTATGGGAATTTTTTAAAAATAAACTTGGACACTTAAAAGGAATGGGGATGGAGTAAATCCAGAGAATATGCTTTAAGAAAATTGATGGCATCTCACCATCTTTACAAAGCGTAACCACGAATAGCAGTGCAGGGTTATATTGAATAAAATTGTTAAACCAACAAGTTTACCCAATTTATTATTTTTTGTGTACATGGGATCTAAGCAACTGTGTGATTGATTGAATTTTATTTTGCTTCTCTTTCGGTATTCATAATTGAAAAAATTGATTTATTTATTGCTTATCAAGAAATATTATGAAAACAATTAGAGCATCAAAATAGCTTAATTAAGCTAGAGATTAAATATATATTTTCTCTATTCACACTAAAACTGATAGACGATCATTTGTTTACATAAAATTTGATTAAAAAAGTACGAAGATTTTTCTGTACAAATATGAATTAACCTCTATTATGAGATAATCTTTATCCATAATCTTTAAATCACATCAACATGCAGTCACTTTAGCTTTCATTTATACAGAGAGTAATAATCAGTAATTGCATGCATTTAAAACGTTAAACAGCAACGCATAACAATAAAATTGTAAATAAAAATCAAAAAAATTAACAAACATCGCATTTGATTGCACAAAAAATTGTCTGCAGTCTGATGATTTTTTTTGTCTACACAGCGAATAAAATAATAAAAAATTAAATGAAATACAAAGAGAATTTAAGCCATTGACCTGGTAATTATCTTGTTTAATTTTTATATCTGTTGTACAGATGCACCTCTTTACTTGTTTTAACTAAATTTTAACTACTTGTATCCGTTTTAAAAGTTTTGCAAGAAAAATAAACTAGAAAACAGCAGAACCGAACAGAAGTAAAACGGAAAAACTGTTACGGAAGCAAAAAAGTTTAAATGATGGTAAAAATCTTTTTGTTTTAAAACTTTATATACGGATAGAGGAAAAAACAAATTTATCGTTTGTCAATATTTACCGTTCAGTTCAAGGACATGTGTACAGCACAGCTTGTTTATCCTTAAACTTTTATTTCTTATGAAGCAAGCTTATAATCGGAATATAAACGCACACGCGATTCAAATATTTATTTAGCTAATAGGTGTTTATCTTTATTGTAGGAGAGACAAATATTTGTTTTAAATTTTTATTAACAACCAAATCTAAATATCATACGCGTTTATCTATGCTTAATAAATAATTGTTTTATTGTAAGTTTCTGCTAACGAACTTAGAGCGTAAAACAGTTTCATCTTGTTCTTATAACAGTTTTTAATGGAGATGCATAGTGTTTTTGGAGGTACGGTGTAAAAAAAATACATTGTGACCCAGTTTATTTTATTTGTCAACCTTTTAAAATGAATTGTCTTTGGTGGCTGTAGCTTTTAAAATGCAAATTTATGTTAAAAATGGAAAGATAATGTTTCTGTAAAACGCAATTGTTTAAAAAAATCATGTTGTTGTTGTTAATTCACCCGCAATGTCTAAAACTGTATTACTTTTATGGTTTAACCTGTTTACTGTCTGCTCTCCCATCATACAAAATAATGAATCAGACTTTAAATTTCATGTTATGATTTATAATTTGAATAAGAAAATTGTGTTTTTATTGTTAAAATAGTAATAAGCTTTAAAGCTTTAGATACAAACACACATCCAGAGCTATTAATGCTAAAATTTTTTCTTATATCATTTATCACTTCGTAAAGAGATGTAAAGAGACGAATTTTCCTATAATCATCATGTAAGATTTCTAACCACTATCAATGTTATATTATGTGCGTTTCTTGCTTAAGTTCCATTTTATTAAATTTTTATTTCCGGTGATTCCATTGTTATAAATCCGTAATAAAAAAATTAACAAAAGATAAGAGAAATAAAGAATAAAAACTTATTGTTTATTGAGGTATATAGCAAAGCTATAAAAAATGACTAAATTGGAGTCAAAATTTCTCAATAAAAGGAATAAATACTCAAAGAAAGTTGTTGTACGATAATTTGTTGATCAATACATTTGTGTGTTTAAATTCTTGTGGTTGGTATACCAATAGAATTGAGCGATTATCAACCAAATTATATTTCCCGTATTGAGTACAAAATACAACAGCCTTGACATTTATCATTAATTATTCAAACAATGATTGCCAATGGTAATAAATTAGTTGGAGATAATAACAAGCGATACTTTACATGGATTTATTATTTTTTTTTTTATTTTTCCCATCTCCCTATGTAAAATAACTACAATAACGTAAAACAAATTAATAAAATTTACCAGGCGCCTCCACCGCTATATATAATAAATTAATACAAAAATTGTCTCATTTGTATGCAAGCAATTGGTGGTAGCAACTCTACGTGGACATCATCATTAATTACGCCACTGTTTTATTATTGATATTATTGATGCTCCTGTTGACCTATTTTCCTCGTTATTCAAATTGTGGTTGCCAAACTAATAAAGGTTCTAAAATACAATACATAACGCTCATTCTCTGTATTTTATTCTATCATTAAAATATTCTGTTCCTTTTTTTAAATATTTGCTTCAATGGTTTCCCTTCTTTTATTTTTACAATAAATATGGTATATTCCGTTAAATAAAGCGTGCAGGATTAGAAAATAAAATGTTGAATTGTTCAACAAGAATATTTCAATTCAATATTTATAAAAAAATTCTGTATGTAAGACAGAAAAAATCTGTATTTACAGCCATAAAAATGCTTAAATAAATCAAATGTTTCAATCTAAATTTAATTTATGACATGGCATCTTCTAATTCTTATTCAGTTTATGATTTTATTTTATATTTGGAGTCAGAATCCAGGCGCTAGCAATGTCATGGCTATAACAAAGATAATAAAATGAACAATAATCAAATTAATATTATGGAACAATTATATAGAATTATCAATCACAAACACAAAGCAACTACCGTTAACATCACACTGTTACATATGTGTAATTAACGATTCATTTGTAATTACACGTCCATTGTGAATAACGAACGATAAAGTATTTAATAAAATTTAAGCATTTAATTGGTTTTGAAATTAGGTCAGCAGAAGGAATAATTAAATAGGGCGCTGAAAGAAGTTCTTTTCACCCTTGGTTCATTTTATTACGTGGTAACTGTCACTAGTCTTTTAAATTCGCATTTTATTCGCATGCCAAGATGAATCTATAATGAAACTACGAAATAAATCACGGTTGGCATGTCGATCACTGATCCCAGATAATAACAAATACAATATATACAATACAATATAAATGTTTTATGTTAGTATTTAAAAAATCTTAAAGCTTTTAATGGAATTATTATTTATATCTGCAGTATCACATGTATGCTTATAGCAATTGCAAGTTTGTAAACTAAACTAAGGAGATATCAGCAGATGAACTACTGTCTTGTGTTCTCATGTATATAAAATGTAGATGCGTATCTATTCGAATTCACAATCAATATTGCTTATCTTCCATAAAGCATTAACACATCAAACAAACGATACGGAATAAAGTCTATTATATAACAAAGCACATCGAAATTTCCTACAAAAGCGAATGTCTTATACTGTATTCCAGAAAGAAGGCACCTTCTGTTGCTTTTTTGCTTAAATTTATCAAAATATATGATGGATAAATTGTGATTATTCTTCCTTGTTTGTATTAACGCGTGAATAAGTTATGGAAACATCTCAATTTGATTAAATTTTATAAACAATGGAAATATTGTCTATATCATTTAAATCGCATATGCAGCTGCGACATCAAATGTGAACAGTTGATTGCTCCACATATTGTTTATTAATAAATTCTATAATCTGGAGAATCTTTAATTATTTTCCACTTCATATTAAATATATTGAATTCCTATATTATAATTTCGATTTTATTTATACTTTTCAAATCCAATCATGAAGAAATTGAAAGTAATAGAAAGTACGGCATTACTATTCTCTATAAGAATTTTCCTCTACCCAAAACTTGGTTTGTCTGTAAACTGTAAAGAAACGACAAAAAAGTAACAACATTAACAGAAACAAATCAAAGACTTGGATGGAATGTCGGTAAAAGTTTTCTTGTAAACAAAACTCAAAGATCGCATCAGATCTTATGCTGCTTTTGACCTAGTTTTTGCAGTTGGTGTTTTGTCGTAAACATGACAAGACATCACTGGGGAATTCACTACTTATTGATTCAGATGTAAATGTTTATCGTGTTCTCCCCTTGCCAATTTTTTTTATTCACATTTTAAAATCAATCTTTGGAATTCCTTTTGAATAACAAAACAAGGCACAGTAAAACTAATTAACAAAATTTGAACTAATGGTCTTCAGCTTTTTTACTATTGATCTTTAGAAAAACAACAACAATTCGGTAAATTAAATTAAATAAAAATATTCATGGGGATACATCAGCATAATAACGATACCAAATTCTTTCTACATTAATAAAATTTGTTACACAAGGAAAATAAAAGTATGCGGGTTTTAAGGGTTTTGCACTTTTACTTTGATAAGAATAAGAACACAAAATGAATCATTTTAGATGGTGGGTTTTATTTGTTTATCATCTACATATGTGTATCATTTTTATTACACGATTTTGCTTTTAATAGTTGTATTAATATTATGCATCGTCAGCAAAGCAGCTCTTTGTACTCATTACTGATTAACTAAAATCGATATATTATGATTAAAATGGAATGCAATGAAATAAAATTCAATAGAAACTTTCCACCATATAGATTAGCGAAAAGAATATTAATGAATTTTAAATTAACTTAAATTGATAACAAGTATTTTTGCTTCTGTTCCTTTCCACACAAATCCAAAAAGCTATGATTTTGTATGCATCCAGCATGCTCAGATCTAAATTCACTTTAGCTATAGATTTGAAGCCTATAACCAGGTCACGCACAGTCTATTCTCCAATTTTTATATCTATTCCATTCAAATTTGTTTTTTATTAAATTTTGAGCCTCTGAAATGACTCTTAATCCCACCTCGTTCAATTGGGAACAGTCTTTAAGTATTAATTATGTTTACTGACGATTATTCCATAAATACAGGGTGTGATACGTCACCCTTTTTACAATAAATTATTGAAACAATATTTCCAATAAATCATTTAAATTTAATTGCTGATTAAATTGCAATAGCTATAAATACGGAATTTATGTACTTTTGTCAAATGTTTATGGTTTATGTAATTATGATGGTAGTAATTGAAGCTTTTATATTGACTATGGCTTTTATGTAAATAATTAAAAGAATACCGCAGCCAGTTAAACTATACAACTTTTCTCACTACATATTTACTAAAGTTTTTTATGTTTAAAATCGATTATGAATGATTTGCATGGGTGATATAATTACATAAACTAATTAACAAAAATTAGTTAATCCAATTTAGTTTATGCGTGACAGGTAGATTACGATAAATGGTAGAAATTTTTATGCAAATATAAACGATTTTTTAATTATTTAAGTTTGATAATAGTTTAACAGACCTTCAACCTTTATTTTTGTCATTAATTATGAATTATGTATTTAATGTATTGAATAAATTAAATTTTTCGGCCTTTTGTTTTAAAATAAAAAGATAAATGAAAAACATTTTGGATATCATAGGATTATCTGTCGAAGGCAAAGCAAGAGGTAATTTCCTTACTCTTAATGGTCATATTGAAATTAAATCATTAAGAATGTAGGATTGAAATGGCTTGATGGATAGAATTTTATAGATTTCTTATTCCCTGATAATATTTACAAATGAACAAATGACAAATGAAATAGGATAAATATCCTTTTTTGTTTTATAACAAGAGTAAATAAAATGTTTTTACGAGAGCTTTATACTGGTTTGTATGAGGAGAGTAGCATATCGTCTAACAAGAACCGACAATAACAAGCGAGTGACCTAGTTTTACGCTGATACTCATATTGTTGGTGATGCCAAAAAAGAAACGAAAATAACATTCATCACTTCAAAACCAACAACTGCCAATTTATTGATCCCGTCTTCAAAGTGAATTCAGTATTATACGAAGCACAGAAACATTATTAATTAAGAATAATTTAGCGGTGATACAAACATGCAGATACAAAGCTTTTGTTGGTGGACTAATAATTTTCATAAAGAACGTGAAATCTACTTTCGTAATCGAAAAAAAATAAGAAAAAGCCAATAAACTAGACAAGACAGCATAAATGTGAAGAAACATAAAAGCGCTATTATCATCATCATTACCATCATCAAAGAAAGTAAAAAGTTTTAACGCACGTTCTATCAGTTTTCTATATTCTGATGCTGTACGCCCCACAGCTTTACCTTTTATAAAATTGCAATAAAGCTGCTCAAATTTCACCAAACATAAACATTATTTATTGAATACTAGACAAACAGAATTTTCAAACAATTTTATATAGATGAGGGTAATAATGATGTTTATGCTTCGTGATCCATCCACAGTAGTAATTCGATCCCACTTATTAATTTCATACACAAACCCATAAATATCGCAGCAAAGCATTAAAAAGTTGTTAATAAGTTTTGTATCTAATAAATTAAAAATCGAAAATAACAAACAAAGCTTGAAGTGTGTATGAATAGGGACTGTCTAGGGCAAATAAAACGGTCTGTTGCATTTTATTATTACTAAGAGACATATGAGTGCTTCATATGGGACTTAATTGAATTAATAAAACGTTTAGTCGGCTAGGTTTAATTGAATTTTCTTACACATAACATCGAAAGTAATCAAAAATACTTAATTACCTTTGTAAATTAATTATTATTCTAGTCTGGTTTATTATTATCGGAGATTTTTCATTTTTATGCCTTTGATATTTTCATTATACCTATATTGAATACAGATTCACCCTCCAGGTACAATTACTATGCACAGATTTGCATTCTTTGATTTAATTTCAGTTCACATGTGATACTGATTGTATGTGTAATACAAGAGAGAGAAAGAAAAAAATCTATGACGGAGATATTCATGAATTTAAGCAAAAATATGTAAATGCTGCTAGTGCGTCATCATATCTCCCTATTTTTAGTTGTTTTATTCCTGTGCTAGCTCACCGAATCCTGGATGCTAAATCTAAAAATGCTATGAAAAGCTTTTAACGAAACTGAACTAGGTCAAAGTTTTGTAACAATTTAATGTTAAACAGGTGACTACTGTCAACGATAGGAATTATGATCGTACAATAAATGGCAAGGAATTAATAAGCGAAACGGCTAAAGTTTAAAAGTTTTTCTCTTTAATTAAATTTAAATGGAAAATTTTGTATTAATTATGTCTCACGGATAGGAAAGACTTCCATCATTTAATTTAATTGAAAATTATTTAAATTTAGATACAAAAATTGTGTTTTTCAAGTGATTTTGATGATTTCGATTGACTTTAGTTAAATAAGAAATGACAAGTAAAAAACTTTTTTTCTGACTTTCTTTGTCCCCCTGTCTCATTATCCCTGGGGAGATATTAATTATTTGTCAGCATTGGCGTAAGAAAACTAACTTTCACTTCGTATAATAATTTATGCTTATATTTTGTGTAAACAACTGGCCGATACGAATTTAATTAATTCAATGAAATATTTATTACTTTGCTGCTTCTGTACCGAAAGTACACAAAAGATTTTAGCAAAGTCATTGAACTTCTAAAACGAAACCAATAATTCAATACGAAAATTTAATTAAAACTTTGACTAAATTCATTTTTCTACTTTTGCTTAAAATTTAAAAAATTCTCTTAAACACAGGGCACAACAGTTTCCATTCTAAATATCAAAAGGAAAATAAATCAAAATGATAGAAAATATTTGAGTGAGTGCTCGTCGAAAAATGCCTCGGATTCTTTCATTTTTTATGCTTACAATTTAATTAGCATCATAAAAACCATAAAAGCACAACTAACATTGCATAAGGTTTGTTTTAATATTCGAATATTACTTTGTACAAAAAATCGTTGAAAAATGTTTTTAGAAGAAAAAAATACTGAAAATTCCAATTACAATAGACAGTTTTATTTTTTTTTTTTAATTTAAACAATTATTGTGTGTGGTTTACGTTTTTTAATTCAGTTATTTCCTTTCATGCTTCAAAGATTTTTTTTCTATTTATAATCTACTACAAACGGATTTCTTCATTGTGGTTGTTGAATAAAATTGTTTGCTTTTTGTAGTATGATGAAAACTGAAGAGAATAAAATGTTTGTTTGTGTGAAAACATTTTTACCCAATTAAATTCTCGTTTCAAAGTTAATTAGATTCGTTGTTGTCTTGTGTCTAGACTAGACTAGACGTTGACACACAAACTACTATGTACCGTGATACATCTCCTACTTTTTATATTTTTTTTATGCATTTTTGAATATATCGTAATGCAGCCAAATGGTGCATTCACCCACATAAAGGTAATTGCCAATCTATGCTTTTATCAACAAACACGATAATAAACCGCAAAATTGCAAATTTAGATTCAAAGATTTCAAATGAAAATAAAATATATTTTTAAAAAATGATTCAAAAAGTTATGACATAGAAATATGGAAAAGTTTAAAATAGAATTTATCATATTTAATTGTAGTTGGTGGTTTGTCAGTAATACATCGACCATAAATGCAAACCGATATGCAAACCAAAATAAAATTTTACTAACTTTCACTTTTCATCAGAGTTTTCAGCTGCTTTCAATGCTGTAATATAGCCGAGAGGTAAATCTAATGTAGTCGATGTTAAACCAGACTAGCCGCAACGAAACACATTTGTTAAATTTTGCTGATTTATTCAACAAATGGTGAGTGCTAGGCTTTTTATGTTTTGTTTTTCATTTTTCGTTTTTTTGCTTGTATTGTAAATGTATTACCATTTTTCGATTTATTTCGATACCAAGAAAGTCTGCAAAGAATAATATTTTCTATAGAAAAAAGGTCGGAAATCTGAAATAATAATATTCGCCGATTCTAGCACAAAATGAAGACTTTTTATTTATTTTTGTATTATTCAATTGGTTTTTGTTTACCGCATTCTTCTGTTCAACAATTTTAGGTCGTGGAAATCAACCGCATCAAGGCCGTACAATTGCGAAAATAAAACAATTTTGTTAACTTGGTTGAACTCAGCGGTGTAGTATTTTCCCCTTACCATATAATCATTTGGTTATCGTTTCAACAGCATTGTGATTTAAGAGTTCTATAAGTTTATTATAAATCCAGAAATAAACCCTCGTTACACGAATCATGATGAGAAAAAAGAGGCAGAAACATTAAGAAATTTATAGTTTTCTTCACATTTCAATATGAGAAACGAAAAAATAATTCTTTCGATTTCCTTGTGGATGTCGTAATATCAGTTTTGCTATCAACACTTTATCATTTAACTCTTGTTCATATTTTTCTTTATTTATACTTAGTTCCCAAAAGTTTGTTTCATCTTGTAGTATCTTAATAAAGCGATTATTCTGAGTAGATACTGAGCTCGAAATAATCTTTCTAGAAAGCATTTATAGTATCTGTGTCATGCTGAATCTTCCAGTTACACATGCTTCGCAATTATTCTATTGATATCAATTATTTTTATATGTATGTATTATTTGCTTAGTGATTTCCTTAACTTACTTTCTAATACCCATTCTGATTAAAAGCGAGTAGAACACAGAGATCAATTCTCTTGAAAAAGCAATTTTTAAAAATTGAATTATATGGATTTCACGCTCTGGCCTATTTCATTTATTCCCGAATAATTAGTTTCAGTCCCAAATAAAATATTTAACTGCTTTGCATAGTAAACAGCAAGCAGCATTAACAGGAATTAAGGGAGCTTTTAAATGCTAATCCCTCATCGTAATAGATCCAGTATTTGAACAAAATGAAAATTTCCTCTTTTCCTTGAATAAATAATTCTGAGTCAATACTGGAATTATTTTTCTCCATAAATTACTTGATAAACGACCCATTTTTACTGAATATTTTTCCCATTATAATTATCGTTAGAACAATTGTCGCCTTATTCAATCTAAAAATTAATTCGCTAAATTTGGGTTTTGTAAGAAATATTTTTCTTAATACCTCCGTTTATACCGGAACTTTATAATTTTCGCTTATTGATTTTACTGTAAAGAAAATTTTGAATGAAGATGCAAAGAAATCCTTAAAAATGTCGCCAGGAAGCTTTTTAACTTTAAATTTGCAGCCATAATATTTTTATTACCTTTCACGGTTTTATTGCTCTCTTCAGTAAGTTAATAATTTTTTTGTGCCGTTGTGTTGATTTTACGACATAAGTTTAGTTTGTTGGTGCTATAAAAATTTAAAATATTAAAAATATGTTTTTGCTTTAATATTCATTTTAATTATTGTTTATGGATTCTTGTTCTATTCGCCCCTGCATTGTTAAATTAAATAATATTCATGCCGCCAATAAATGTATTTGGAGCCAATTTATCAAACCAACCACTACAGTTTTATTTCTTTTCTGTATATTCGTAATTCTAACGTTCATTAGTCTGATTATTTGTGTCTGGATTTTATTTCCCAATGGAGACAAACATCAATTACTAGAGTGTAACCCCTTTATGCAGAAATAATCTGCAATGTTAGTCGTCGCCTCAGCATGAACTTTCTGTGCTTATTTATAAACATGAAAAAAGCATTTAATTGACAATAAACTGTTCATGTGGTAAATATTTATACGAAAGCTTAGTTGAAGATAATTTAATTGAATTTAATTTCTCAAACCAAAGAGTTAATGAAAAGTAAAAGTTTTCAACTGAACTTTATTGATTTTCTCATTTGGGACAAAAAGAACAAAAAAAAAACTACATTTGTATCAAATAAAAATTTCAGGAAAATATTTTCTATGCAACAACTGCATACAAACACAAATTGAGAAAAACTTATTTCGACAAAATTAATTTTAACTGTGTTATCAACGTCACGCATGTTATAAATGACGGCGATGGTTTATTTTCAGCTTATTTCGCCTTTCGCAGAATTCTATCTCTTAACAAAAGTTAAAATTTTCTATTTTTAACCATTTCGTTTATCGTTGCGGTTGTTGATTACTCGATAATCAAAATCACGATAGGATATTGTTTTATTAGAAAAGCAATTTCAAAATTTCGAATTGGAATTGGTAGCATGTGGTTTACTTTGAGCTAATTCTGTATATAAATTCTAATAAAATCTTTCCAATGAAACTGGTAAAATTCGCAAGAAAAGTAAATGAAACCAAACTGTAGATGCATGAGGCTTCGCATTTATGCTAATAAAATTAAATTTAAATGGAAAATAATAATAATAGAAAACAGGTCGTTGAACTCAGAGCGTACGACAAAAGTTACCAAGCTATATGCAAACTTTTAATTCTAAAATCAGTTTGGTTATACTGGTAAGATACTAGTTTACTTCATGATTAGTGATTGAACCATTTCAATTTCAAGGGTTAAAGATTGCACTTTGACAAAGTATATGTATCCATTTTGAAAATTTTGTTCATTGATGTAGGAAATTAAGCCCCAACAAATATTTAAGCGTGTGTCTTGTAACTGAAAGAAGAAAACTCTACAAACCTAGTAGGAAGTAAAAACTAACAAAACAATTTTATCACGCTTAAAATGTTTTAAGAAAATTCACGTTTAACGACTGTTGACCTAGTTTATTACAAGGAATGTGTGATGGCTAAAACCGAATACGTCACCCACATACAATTTAATTTACGCATGAAGCACCTTAAATGGAATTTTTATTCTTCGCTATTGTTGTCGTTATATGTATTGTGCTGTATTCACATTCAACAAATTCTTTGTTATTCTGCACAACCTCGAAACATCATCATTTATCAATACACTGCTTCGTTGTGTTTGTTATACCATGTATTTTGTTTGTTTTTAATCCATTTGTGTTGATAAGAATCATCATTCGTCATTAATTATTCGACTGGCAGCGTGTAATTATAATATTTACACTCTGATTACTAAATCATTAATCAATTTATCAACCAACAGCAAATTTAAAACTAATTAATGCCTACAAATTCCATTTTCCAAATTACATTATGATTCGCCCTCAACTACCATAATATGTGGTTCGTTGACCTTATGCGTCAACCCCTTTCACTTTATTTTATTTTTATTTTTTACTGCACGTTCAATTCTGTTTACAACATTTGTATAAAATTACATAGGAAAAATACTAAAATACGAATTCTATAGGTTCTCGAAAACTCTTAATGATAGCCGAACCAAAGAAAACAAAACTCTCGATAAGAAATGATAAGAGAATAAAAATAATTTAATAAAAAAATAATACTCCATTGTCATATCACATTATGATCGTAGCACAGCATAATTTCAAGAACTAAAGATGTAAAGAAAAACTTGGGATATTTGACGAACAAAAACTTCGTGAAACTTTTTTAACGCATTCGATAATCCTAGAATACTGAAATATTCGCAGAAATTTATTTCAAAAAAAAACAGTAGCTATTGATTGATTTCAAAACATCCTAGCATAAAGCGGTTAATATATTAAATCAACAACAAATTACTTTTATTTTCTAACAGAAGCTTTTAATACCAACTACTCTCTATTGCATTTGTATGAAACGCACCAATGAAAACACAAGTGTTTACCATCAAAACCAAATCGACTGAATACGATTTCAATCATATCTGAAACGAACATTAGTTCTGTATACAGGCACATATAAAAAACCAAACGAAGGTTTTAATCATAAAAAAGCTCATCGTCAAATGTACTACCTACGAATTTCCAAAGTTAGTATTAAAGTGTTCGTCGAAACGCTATGTTACTACAAAGAATCACCAATGTTCCGAATAAAATGTTAAAACATAAAGGAATAATGTTTTTTTTTAGAGTGATTAAAGTTGCATAAAAGTTTACTATGTGGATGGTGGATGGATTATCCTTAAAAGTTTGTAAATAAAAAAAAGAAAAATATTGAAAGAATAAAACTGAGTGGAAATAAATTTCGATAATAAAAAGTTTTATTTTGTTTTTTTTTCAATTATTTTACGAAAGCTTTTTTCTTATTTTTGAAAATTTAATTAAACTTTTTCGTTTTGAAGATTTGAAAGGATGCAATTCGTAAGTGTTTTAAATGTGGAATTTTTTTACTTTTATGCGTTAATGTGTGCGTCTTCAGAGTTTGCAAACTGAATTCGCCATTTCAACCGTTAAATTAGTAAATTCTGTAAATTAAAATTTATTTTTTACGAAAAATGCTAAATTATTCATTCATGTTGATTATGTTTCTTCAATATTACTCTCTGTCTAGTCATTTTAACAATTATTCAATTGCGGTTTTGTTTGTTTGTGAAATATATCCCAACAAGATTCCAGAAGTTTCTCGCATAAGAGTAATGGAGTAAAAGAAATTATTTAGATTTTTTGCTCTTAATAAAATATCATCCCAAGCGAGATTTTTTTATTAGAACTTTATATTTACTTAAAGTTTTATTATTAAGTTTTTTCTTTCTATAAAATGAATGTAGTTTCATGCTGTTTCAAGACTCCGAAGTGAAATTTCTTTTCTAACATGTTTTAAAGTATAAACGCTCTATCTTGCCTACCTTCAATCTTCTCTATTCTATTGAGAATTTTTATTCTTATTATTGAGTCTTATTATTACAGGATTTATTTTTTCATGTATTCATAAGCTTCAGAAGATTTGATTTAAATATGTCGTTTGATTTTATTTATCAGTAAAAGCTTCACTTTATGTATTTTTCTAATAATAACGCTGTGATGCACTTTTTATATTAAAAAGGAATAAATTAAGGGATTATTATTTCATTATCCATATTTAGCTTCCATGAAAAACCATTAACCAATAAAAATTTATAATATAATAATTACCTTAATTCACCTCTCAAATATGAGTTCAGAAAATCTAATCTGACGCTTACACGGACACAAGAAAACTGATGATAAAAATAGGAACTAAATACTGGAACTCCATTCGGAAATGATACAATGAATAAAACGATTGATGGTTTGGACGACAATACAATATCTGGATTGATATCTTTTTCTTTTTACAATTAAATTTACAAATAATCTTTAAGATAATTTTATGATTTATTTTCTAGTTAATAATAATTTAAAATAATAAAGCACTAAATAAAAAATAAATAATTGTTAATTTTATTTTTGTAAACCCCTTGAAAACTTAAACAACAAATTATTTCTTACTTATTAATCTTAAATTGGTGAATCTGCTTGCTGAAAAGTGTGTCTTAAGGTAAGTGCGTGGGTAAGTTTTTTATATCATTTGTACTGGGTAACGATTAATTAATTTGCATTATCTTAATAAACCCATATAGACATAATTTAGTAATCATATAAAATAATCATGTAACCAAGTAAAACATATTTCAGGTTTGTTAATTTATTATTTTTATGTAAACAACTACGTGGTTTGGTCCTTCTTAACTTGTTAACAATTGAATAATAAAATTAAAAAGTTTGTATCCATGCTTAATTACAACTAGTTATGCATTTTTATTCTCTTACACCTAATTAATTTTAATTGAATATGATTATATTATTAGACACAGTGACAATTTATCTGTCGTTAAATACCGACAATATTACAATATTTATTTACTTTTCCATTCTTGTTGTTTTTAGTCAACATAAAAGCTCTATTATTATATTTACAATTTCAAAATCATTGATGTAAATATTTAAAATAGACAACTAAAAACATTTTCATTACGTAAACTTTGAGAATAAACTGAATTACATAATATGCTGACCGTGTTATATAAATTTGTCAATATTAAAAAAAAAAAAATTGTAAAACCGAAATGATTTGTTACACATGAAAAAACAGGTCAATATGAGCAACATCAGCAAAAATAGGAACAATAATAACAATAGGTTGGTGCTTTCGTTTAGTATCAAGCATTTGAACAAACAACATTTTCCACGAAATAAATTTTTGTTTACTAAAATAAAAACGAAAAACTCTTCCTTTCTCTGTAACCTTTGACTTAAATCTAAAATTATATGGAGACAGGGCAGGCGCCAGGTAGAAAGTCTTTAAGTTCGTAGAAAATCAAACTGCATTTTAAACAAATTACTCAACCAAAATTACCTTTCGACTTTGAACTTCATGTTTTAAATATCTAATAAATATTATTCAATTTAAGCATTTTCTATTTATACAACAGAACTTTTACCTAAAATAACAAAAAACAGAAAAGTATATTTCCCTTTAGGTTTGCAGATTTTGCGTTGGCTTATTACTGATTTGTTTTGATTTGACGGGATGTTCTATTCGATTTATTTTTTGCGTGTGTTTATGTTTGTATATCTTTGCCAACAGAATAATAATTATATTCTATTAATAATTCTATGTTAAAGTAGCAGACTTTTTGACGCTTGACACCTACACTGCAGATCAAGATGAAATAATTATGACTAAGGAGGGGATGTAAAAAAATTGGTTTTTAATTAAAATTCTCTATTCATGGTGATTTGTTTTTGCTAAAGAAACTGTTTTCCAATATCCTCATTAATAATTAACAGATTGATGTATAAATATATTTTCTGCGTTTTATTTATGCTTTAATTACATCCTTAATGATAAGATTTTAATTTATTTCAACAACACATAAAATAATTAGAAATAATTAGAAAATATGAAAAAATTAATTGAAAAAGCTTTTGTTGGTTTTATTTATTCCACTATTTATTCTAGATCAATTCAAGTCATCATTGAAGAAAGTCAATTATCATGCCTTTTCTTGACGAATCTCCTTTTCTATTTATTCAGAATCATAATGGGTGTACTCAGAGTATGTTTATTTAGTTATATTGTATTATAAATACTTTATTAATGTGTATCTAGGCTTTATTTTAATTAAGTATCTTCAATAGACTCTTGAAAATAATTTTTATTCGTTTAAATAATTAAATAGAAAGGAGTTAAAACACAAATCATTAACACAACTTCTTTCCTCTTTTGTATGAATATGTGAAATAAAAATTATCGTTATTGATTTTTATTTAATCCAGACAATTTCTTAATGGTTTTGGAATTATTTTTATTTAATTTAAAATTTAACCCATTTCTTATAAAAAATAAATGTATTACGGTGATGATAAAAATGAATAATTCACTGGCTTCACACTTTAATAACGAAGAAAACCTTTTTCAGATTTTGACCAATGACCTTACCTGTTGACTATATAACCTTTTTAAATCTAAATAAATTTGGTGTATCCGTTTTGATATAATTTCATCAATAATTTTAGTCAAACAATCAAATCAGGGATCAAATAATTCAATCGCAATATTTTAAGAATTGATTAAATTAAATTATATTTATATCTTTTCATTATTAAAAACAAAATAAAGGAAAATTTTGATTCATAACCGGAAAAGAGATTCCATATAATTTGATAAATCCAATAATTGAAATTGATTATTAATTTTCTGTTACTATTTTCTGTATTAATAATAAAAAAAAAAGTCCATAGTACAATGACACCCACATAAACCTTTGTATGTGATGCAATAAAAATTTATAAATAATTCCATAAATTGTTTAATTAGATTAAAGGTCGTAACTAACGAAAATCATAAATGAACCATACAAGCGATGAATGAAATTTATGACGAGGTAATTAAGTCGGTCTACCGCATTTTAGTATGACAATAAATACTGGGTAGTGGCAAACATGAAACATAAATAGATTAACTCAAATATTAATGTTCATCTAATGCAATAAAAATCCCTATATTAACTAATTGATAACAATTTCTTTAATAGATAAGTTATTATTAATAAAAAAATTATTTATTAATTTTCCATCTAATTCGTCTGATGCTCTAAATAACACAAAGAAGTATTAAAAAAAAAAAAAGAAAATTGCTCTGACTGAATTCTTTGGCGAGTGAATTTGATTGTTAATTAAATTTTAATCATTTTTAATTAAAAAAATCTATAAGATTCATAATTAACGTTTTTATTTTCACTAAACTGGTGCTCATGACAAACATAATTTATTTTCTTAATTATTTATTATCGTGTTATTGTTGTCCCGAATATAAAATGATAAATATATCCAACAGTTCTATATGAAAATTTAATTCAATGCTGTTTACAGTTCAAACACGGTAGAATGAGCATAATAAAGACCGAATATAAGCTAGATTCTACTTTGGCAACATAACAACGTGGAATAATAATAATAATAAATTGTTATGATAGAAAAGAAACAAACATTGAAATTACTGAAAATCATTTATTTGCGTGCTCTAGTCTCGTTTTTGTTTATTCTAGCAGACGCATTGTGCTAATTCCCACGACCATAATTAACATCATAAAATCCCCAAATTTGTCTTACCGAAACTATATGGTTGGATTTTCTAGAATAACCAGTGATAAAAACTAGAAATTTTATGTTTAGAAAGTAAAACGTTGAATTTTATCTAAACGATGAACTTTGGCTGATTTTATTTGTGCTTTTTCTCTCTATTTGCGAGTTTGCTTTTGAAAATCACATGAAGTGCATTGAGAAGCAAAAGTTAAATTTCACACGATTATCAAAAGTTATTTATTTGGCACAAAGTTTTATTATGATGATGTTTGGTTTCTTCTATTTAACAGAAATATGTCTGTACTGTGCTTTTATTCAATTATATTGTTGTAATATATTCAAATCTAATCAACATTGATATACATTTTCATATTTTAATTAAATTTTTGCTACAATAATTTGTGTAAATAAAAAAAATTTAATGTTATTTGTTACCATCAAAGTTTATAAACACATCAGATATTTATTCATTAAAAATGTATTTTGCTTATTGTTTGACCATAAAGCACTCATTGTGAAATTTATACAAAATTTGCATAGAAAACAAAACAAAAATTATTATCATATTTAATCATTATATGTGATTACATGTAATTAATTTTTAATCAATATTAACACCACAAGCTTATGATTTATGGGTAAATACTAATTAAAAAGTGGAAGACACAGAACGAAAGCATAAATAAATTTTTGTTACAATAATTCGATTGAATATGAATTGAAAATAATTGAAGTATTATTTAGTTCTGTTGAAGGATTCTAACTATATTCAGCTCGTATTGGTTGAATATCGAATAATGAAAAGGATTTTTTCAAAAAGTTAGTATACTTATGCCCATCATATTGCTGGCAACATTTCAATTTACAGAAATGATTAATAAAAATTATTTAATCATTAGTGTGAATTATACATAAAAAAAAAAACTTCGCAACAAAGTGGAATTTTCTCATTAAAAATTGTTCAGTAATGTTGAGGGAAAGCTCAACTTGTTTCTTGTACATTGTCGTATGTCTGGATATTTTATTAATTATTTAAAATTTAATCTTTCTACGCTTTGTTATTAGATTACGCCTCAAAGACAAAAAATAAATTAAATTTTTAATTACATTTTTGCACAATGAATCTCTAACAATTTTTCATTTAGGATAAACATTTTTTTCACATTTCAAAATAATTTATTCTCTAAAATGATTTAACAGACTTAAACAGATTTTAATTAAAATTCATACACTAACACTTCTAGATACTCTATTACCTCTTGATGTAAAACCATAGCACTATGCATTTAATGCAAAATAATTCAAACATATTGCACCTTTAAGTGATTTTTAAATTAATTTATTTACTGAAATTTCATAAATTTAAAATTGGAAAGGTAATCCAGTAAATTTCGGACGTTGTGTAACTTTATTGGCTGCAATAAGATCGCCTACTGTGGTTATATTATTCTTGTGCAGCGGATGTGATAATAGCTGAGCATCTCTGGTATCATATTTAAACAATGGTTCTGGTATCCAACCAATTCTGAATAATGAAAATTTTATTAACACTTTGAATGAACTTGGAACAATAAAGCATACTTCTGACTTTCTGTAACTGGTACTTTATATTTTTGTCGAGGTTCTCCCTTAAATTGCTTTTCTACTAAATTCATATAATGGCACCATTTTTCCGGTGTTATTTTTATTTTACTTTCGTCAAACTTTGAATAAAACTTTGCAGTTGGCGCAATTGCTATAGAAAAATATTTGAATTATTTTTTGTTATAAATATTCTTATCACAAACCTTTAGGATCTGGTAAATATGACGTATTGATAATAATATATCTGTTTGATCGGTTTATTAGTTCTTTTTCAAAACTATACGGCAGATTTGAATAATTCGCCATTACTTCAGCACTTTCTATTAAGTAATCGTCTAAATGCTAGCAAGACACAATAGAAACTAAATATTTACACAAATGTCTTCAGTCTTAAGTAGTCTTAACCTTAATTATTTTGTATTTTCCCTTAACGTTAATCACGCATAGAAACCACAAGCGAGGTACAATAAAAAGTTTCGACTTTAAAAAAATTTAATTTTAGTAGTTTAGTTGTTTAATTTTATTTTTGTGCAAATTCATTTAAATTATGACAATAAAATTACAAAAGTCAAGCAAAAAGTTTTTATATTATTTAATTAGATTATTATATTGATGCTAATTATATTGAAGCACGCAATCTTAGGGGAAGAAATATCAAAACCGCTTGATTAGTTTAAAAAAAAAAGAAAAAATCTTTTTTTATTTGTTTTTATTTATTTTTGCAAAATAAAGCCCAAAGTTGAACAAAACAAAAATAATAAAAAATCGTTTATAGCTTTTCTTAGTTTTACCAAGCCGAATAAAAACGATAAACGGATTTGGAACGATGCGTTTAATTGGAAAATTTAACCAAATCACTATTATCAACGAAATGCTTGCGATACGGAGTCTAGGAGTTTATATTTCTGTGTCTAAATTACGATGGTGGCTTTAGACGTTTAATACTTTCATATTCTATCATAAATGTTTTAATTAATTGTGATACGTCCTAATATATCGGATTTTGCTCGATTTGGAAATTTTGTTTGAGTTTTCGATAGTTTTCCGATAGTTTATTACTTAGGTACTGAACTTGTTGCTACGCTTATTTTCTTTAAATATACAAAAATTGATGAAAAATGTGGAATTTTAAATTATTATTCCGCCTGTTGTCAGCTTTAATGATTCTTTTTGGTTGACTCAGTTAGCTTAGTAACACATTACGTAACAGTATCGCTTATACAATTTTCCCTATAGACATAAACTTTATTGTCTTCGGTATAGACAATGAATATCATGGCTCGTTAAAATTTTTATTCATACAGTGGCTACTTCAACTCTAATTGACCTACTTTTACTAGAGTACAAGATTATTATTATTATTATTTTCAGAATCAATTTATAAATTTACATCAATAATTATCATTAGTTTAATAAAACAATTAAGTTTTTATGAATATCATCTTCAACAACAAAGAAAATAAATCAATAAGTAAATTAAATTCGATAACCAAATGTTAAGAATCATTAATTAAGCCAATGAGAATGATTAAGGAGCAAAATATAAACTCAATTACACAGCATTTCTGAATTATTATTATTTTACATCGGTTATAACGACATAATAAAAAACATTAATCCATTTTGATGATACAAAATTTGGATTAAATCATTAAGCCCTCCAATTAATATTACACTTTTAACGATTCGTTAAAGATTAATTTGCAATACGACACCTATTATATATATAACGACTCACAAAGTGTCGAAATTAGGTCAAACAGAGCAGAAATGAAATTGGAAACATTAATAGGGAAGCGTTTCATCCCATTTCTAATAATCATTCATAAATTGAATTAATACTGAAACTGTCACTAAGAATTACTGGCATTTTTGTAGTCACATAGAATTTGGTGTTTTTCTTCGAACAAAGATTTTTGAAATGATTACACAGGTAAAAGAGCCTTTTAATGATGAAAAAAATTAGAAAAGCATTTTCTACCTGTTGACTATCTCCATTTAAAATAACATCAGAAAAGCACGTAACTTGGTTTTAATCATTAAAAGTCAAACGAGGATTATAAGATAATAAATTTATTTCAATGCATTTTGATAGTAAAGAATCAAGTAATCTTTGGACCTTTGTGAATTAAGTTAGGCATTGCATGTAAAGCACCAGAATAACTCTTCCATCTATCAAGAAAGTAATAATCGATATTAAAATAATTAAGAGCGGTAGTAGTGAATAAGTGAAAGATACCAAATGTATTCAGGTTATGCACTTCTATGAACAGTCCAAGGTAATTAAATCGATCTAAAGCATTGTATTAGATCATGAAATACCAGCCACAGTTAAAACAACAAAAGAATTATTTGAAATTCATCAAATAAATGAAAAATTCTTTATTAACTGAAACTTCTATTTCTATTAATTAATCAAATATTGAAATAAATCTCCATACAATCTCATACAAAGTAGAATAAAATAGTATCTAAAGTCTAGACGATAAGAAAATCAATATTTCAAAGATCATGATAGTGAAATTAGTTATTTGTATTTTAGTTTAGTTTTGAGTTTTATAAATTTTTGATTTTTGCTTAAAGAGGAATTCAAGATTTTCAAGGGTTGTATCGTTTTTTATTTTATTTTTAAATTATTTAAAAGTTATGCAAATCTAAGTTTACTTTAAGAAAATATTTTAATTCTCTATCATTTGTTACGTAATTTATTGTGACTTATACTGAAAAGTAAAAAGTTGTCGAAAAAACTAATGCTCCAAGATCGAATAAGCTTATTCAGTTTAATTTACACTCGATATACACTAAACAATTCTACACCTTGAATAACAATTTGATTGATTATGGCAACAGTCTGACTATTTATTAAACAGCTAAAACCTTTCACTTCCAAACAAGTAAAGAAATTCTGTTGATAGAAGTTGAATCATTCTGGTAGAAAATAATGAAAATGAAGAAAACGTCAAGTTATCCTTCTTGTGTAGTTTTCACATTTACTATTAGAGAATTAATGACTAACATTTGTAGCATCTCACTGTCTTTTGCAATTTTGGGTCTTTTGCAATTTATTTGTGTATTCTAATCGTGGATAATGTTCAACTTTATTAACGCCTCTATAACATTTCTACGAAATCGTGTTGATTGGGTATTTACTTCCGTTTTAAAGGTTTGTGAGAGAATAAACTTAAAAAGGAATAAATATGATCGGAAAGTCTAAGAGATTAGAGTATTATAACAGGTTAAACAATCAAACGTTTGTCAATATTCAATACTCACACAGATCTTGTTTATTTTTAATTTTTTATTGAATTCACACCCACATTGATTTATTTAAAAGTTGTAAACACTGCCTGTCTATTACTATAGTTTGAATGAAGCTTTTTTTTTTTTTTTGTATTTTGGCTCAGATAAAGCTTAATGTTCGTATAAAAAGTGATTTTTGTAAATCAATATTTAAAATTAACTTAAACAAAAATCACTTTTTATATTAACTGTGCTTTATCTGTGCCAAAATGCAAAAAAAAAAAAGCTTCATTCAAACTAACTCTTAAAATAAAGGAAAAATGAAGCATAATCGCCTTGGTTATACTCAGTATGCATAAAACTAAAGGAAGAATAAAGAAAAATTTAATTTGAATACGTGATGATATGAAAAATATACAAAAATAATGTTTGACTCCTATTAGGACTACACTTTTATGACTATCAAATAGAAAACGTATCAAGAAGTGTTTTATTATGTTTCCTATTTATTATAAATCCATATCCATGTAATAGACCAACTTCGACCTACTTTATAATTTTTAAAAATTATTTTCTTACCAAAATGCTTCGTGATAGTCCACAAATCGCCTTTATTGCTGTCATAAATGCAAATTTATGACCAAACCTAAAACTGTTTTGTCTCATCATTGTTGTGTAACGTCAATTATATTTGGTTCATTTTATTATTCGTTTAAAAGTTGTAACAATTTTTGTTGTTTTTTATTTTTATGCTTATTTCGCCCACAATATCTTCAGCATCGTAACTATTATTATTTAAAAATTTACTGCATATTCTCTCCATCACAGTACAGCAAGAAAAGATTAAGAATAAATTCTGTAATAAACGTATCTTTATAGTAGACATTGTTTTCGTTATTTATTCTCTATTTATCATAAAACATTACAAAATATTATTTGAAAATACAAATAAAGCAAAAACTAGACACAAAATACACATCTAGACACATTATAGCAAGCATAATAAAATATGAATTCAATCAGAATTAACTACTTAATAAGAAATTAATGGTTTATTACTAAGTTTCATGATTTACTCTTGAGATTTATATCAAAATGATTAAAGATTAAAATAATACTAGGCACCTCCACTCGGTTATATATTTTTTACAATTTACTAATCGTAGCACTGCTTTGAAAATTAAATATAAGTTTATTAGAATATAATTAATAACATTAAACTTTTATAAAGTTAAAAACAATGCTAACATTTATTTTATTGATGATGTAAAAAAAAACTTCTGTGGATCTATTTTTGCCATTAAATAACCGCGATATATACAATACAATAAACAAAATTACGAATTTAGCACTAATGATACTACAATAATAATAATTAATAAATTAAAATAATAAATAATAATTAAAATAAAAATATCCCCGCATAACAAATAAATTGTTTGACCTATATCCAGTAAGAAAAACACCTCCAGTTGTTTGTTTGATTCTTGTAAATATATGAAGGCGATTTTCCTTGTTTACAGTAACATATTGTTAGTAAACAATATCTATGCAACTAAGCTTGATTAGTTTTTTCAAACAACATAAAATGTTTGTTTGACCAAAAAATGTTTATTAGTTTATATTCGCTAAATCAATATATTTTCTTTAATATTTTTTCACATTTTACACTACACGTAAATAAGAACAACCTTAATAATATCTTTATTTTATTATTTTAATTCATTTAAGTTTGTTTAACAAATTTACTAAAATCTACTGCAAGTAGAAATTTGTTTTTGTTTTCCGTAATTTATTATGTAGAGGATTCACAATGTTTCTCGGTAAAATGAATATATTCTACGCCTACAACGTTTATTAAAATAATTTAGAAAAAGCTGATAGCTTTCTAAAATTGCTCATTAGGAAAATAAAAAAAAAAACAAAAAAATGTTCGGAATTTAATACAAAGGAAAACCTAAAGCTACTGTTATGTTAATTCCATAAATAGAAGAAAAAAAACAAAACAAAAGTAATAAAAATTTTCGGTTGTTCTGGTTTTGACTCAAACATTCCTGAGTGCGTTTATGGTTCTTATTATTCTTTGAATAAGAAGGCTGTCGTTAGAGCTGATGTTTTTCTTTTCCTCCTACTTATACATTGCATTTATTTATTAATATTACTACATGATTATGCTTTCAATATTTGCTTTCATGTTAGCATCATAAACGCAAACAACGAATTGTACCGAAAATCGATTTATTATGATTGTTTAGAAAGTTGTTATCATCACCAGCAACTTTTTTGACAGGATTTTAATTACATAAAATGTATAAATTTATATTCTTGTGCTTGGTAGCGTCTAAAACTCTTAAATTTTTTTTGCAAATCAGAATTGGCACATAAATCGTATAAACTGATGAATAATTGATAATCCGACTTACATTAAAATATTTGATTTTTATATCTGTGTAAAACTCTGATATTTTTTAGTTTCTTTATTGTTTTGTTTTAATTATTATTAAAAAATGTTATATGAACGTTGGACTGTGATTTGGTATTTACCATCGACTAATCAACTAATACAAGCCAAAAATAAAGATTTGTGAGTACTATGGAAAATCAATCACACCGAAACACTAATCAAGCTTTTAAGAAAGTTATTTTTTATTTTTAATTTAGCTTTAAAATTTTTCTTTTATCACAATCATCCTTTCATCACTTCTAGTTCTAGATAGCACAAAATACCTATCATCATCAATGCCATTATCATCTTTGCAACAAGAAAACATTTACAACGCTCTTGGAATTTCTATGTTTGTTGATTTTTTTCTGCTCTTGTATTTGACGACTTACACTCTTTCCTGTTCTGTGCTTTATAAAATTCCGATAAAGTTACGCAAATATCAACAAGTATACATGTTGAAAGCTTTGTTTTATATGATTCTAAAGCTTTTCATTCAACAATTTAAAATTTATAACATTGGGTATTTTGATAATGATGTAATCGACAGCATATACACTCAACGGTTATTAATTTTATTATCCTTTGTTTGTGAAATTCGATGCTTATCTAAATGGTAAAGATCGTTTGTTATAAGTCTGAGTCTTTCTACATCTTAAAAGCCGCAAAAAAATCTAACTACCTTGGTATATCACAAAATTAATTATTTAATTAATTACAGTAAGTAATTACGTATAATGTTAGTGTAAATAAATTTTTTATTGATATAGTTTTAATGATTCGTCTAGGATATTTGAGCTTTTTTAATTTTCCCTTCTTGTGTTTGATTAATTTTCACAGATTACTCAAGTACATTCAATCCATTTAAGAACAATCGTTCTAATAAAGATGTTAAACATTGTTATATTCAATACACATTCACTTCGTTTTAATTCTTACTTTCGACACAAGGCTATGTTGAATGCACTTCTAATTGTTATTTCACTTCAGTCTTACTGTAGGCTGTAAATTGTATACAAACTGGAGAACTAATATAAACTTTATATTTTCCCACGAAATACTCAAAAAAAATTTTTTTTTAATTGGATATACAAAAAAATTTAATTAAAGGAATTCACAATCGTAAGATTCAAAATATTCTTTTGCATATAAGCCTTAGGAATTAATTTAATTGAGAGATTTTTTTATTTTATGTCCAACAAAAATCAGTGAAATATATCTACGATTCTACGATATATCATAAAAGAAAACGTGAGCTAAGTTAAAGCTGATTTTTTATTATGTGTGATTAGCTTTTTCTGTTATCATTTTATCTTTAACATAAAAATGGACGATGAGTTTGTTTATGAGAGTTCAAGAAATATTTCTCTTCATTGTTATTCATTTGAAACGAAATTTTTGAAATGATTTATTTGATTCATTTCATTTGCCATATATTGTACAAATTGTGTATGGTGATTTGTTATGCTACTATTTTTAGAAGATGAATTGTAACAATTCGATCCAATTAAATAATATTTTTAAGTTTTTTTTCAGTTATTTCAAAGATCTGAAGATGAGCAATGGATAACTCATGTGTCTAGACGTTTCTAGATAATCTATAGTTTGAGATAAAATCTATTCTATGATTATGGGAGCACGGGAAATTTCTCACAATACGTTACACAATATTTTTGGGTTTGCATCCACATTATGTTATGAACTAGCATTTATCTACATAAACGAAATTCCCAAATCATGCAAATCATCAAAAAATTCACATTTCAATGACGATAAAAAATAAAATGCAGAGCTTTTTTATCAGACGTAAAACTTTTTCGTTAAAACACCTAACATTCACTATTTCTCAGAGAGAAAAGAAAAATATTTATCTTATGGTACGAGGTTAATCAGGCGCAGTCATTAGTTTCTGCTATTTTATTTTTTTAATTTTGTTAAAAGTGATTTATTTCAGACAATCATAATAATACTTTCATTGAATGATTAGAAACGTTAAATCGTCTCTGTTACCATCTTTCCTAGAGTTAAGCTAGAACTAAAGTTTATTTAATTCCATTATAATATTAATTAAAAGTTTATTCGTTAAACGCTATTGATGAACTGAAACCACGCATTATAGTAGCTTTTTAGTTAATTATTTATACAAGCAATCAACATATTTTTGTTACTTATATTTCTGAAACGTCAATTATGAATGAAAATGTTAAAAAATTTATATCAAAAAAATAAGCAAAAAATTGTGAAAACAATAAAATGTTTTATTACATTTTTATATTTTTATTGCTCGTTTCATAGAAATAACAATTTTGTGTGACATTTATTATTATTTTTTTTTTATTAATTTAATGATTTAATTTTAACGGTTTGTTTATACAACAACAAGTTTATTAAAATCATAAAAAAAATTCTAATATACTTTTTTTTCTTTATTAAATTGAAATACGCAGAAAATTAAAAAAAGAAAATCTTCAATTCAAAATTGTTTACCATGTATAATACAGAAGTGCAGTTAAGGTTTCATTCATATTGACTAGCAGAACAAGTGACTTTTGTTTAAATTGACCCAATTTGTGAAGAACCAAAACGGATTTTTTTTTATTATTATCTACATGTTTGTGCTACCCATTATAACCGCAACATTTTAATTCAAAGTTTATAATTGGCACAAATTTATCTAGTTGAGGACTAGCTATAACGAATGATAAAGAAATGTTTGAAATTGTAAATACTTTGCTGCTGAAGTCTAACCACTGTTTTAATAAAAATTAATATTTGGAAAAAAGGAATAAAAAAATTTTATATCATTCGTAGAATTGAAAAAATGCCGCATATTCAACTTCCACCCCTTAAGGAAGTAAATGGAAAAATAATCAAATGAGTTTATCACACTTAGAAACCTTAGTAAATAATATACAGAAATGCTTTACGTTTAGCGACTGTTAACCCAGTTTATAACAATGAACGGATGATGGAAAAAACAACCCAAAAACATATTTATCTTCATTTAATGTCTATTATTATCCATATATGCTCATTTCTATAGATTCCTATTTAAAATTTTGGTTTTTCAAATTGCGTCTAAAGTCTAAAAATATTTATTATTTAAAATTTGTCAATTAATTTAATTCGTGTTGATAAAGATTTTTACTCTACTTACAATCTGATTGCTTAGCAATTCATCAACTCGTCAGTCATCAGTAAGTTAAGAACTCATTAATGTTACCCAACTTTGCTTATTATATTTCAATTTGCTAGTTAGCATTGAATGAAATTTATTAAATATTTTCTTTACTTCCTGTGAATTATATTGACAAGACTATCAGATAAGCAATTGAATTTTCTTTACTTTATTTCAAAATAAATAAACAAATGTAACCAGACTGATGGTTTATGACAAAAACAGACTTTTACCCAACAAGCCTTGTTCGTTGTATTTATTTGGCTTAATGTAAAAAACGTTCTGTTGTGAAATCATCTGAGTAATTGAACTTTGTTTGATTATTATATCGATTGTCAGAGATTTTTCATTAGAAAATTGTTCAGTCATGTTGAAAAAATCTCATGAAGAAAAGCACAAATTGTTACTTTTGCATTGTCGTCTGTCTGAACATTTTATTAATTATTTAGAATTAAATCTTTTTACGGTCTGTTACATGATTACGCCGCACAGACTAAAAATCCATTTAAACTTTAATTATTTTTACATAATGCGATGAATGTTTTACAATTTTAAATGTAGGAATTTTTTCAATTTTCGAATTAAAAGTTTGTGACATTCCCATTAATAAACTTTCTAGTTTGCTTTTTCGTTTATTTTAAATATTTAAACCAACAAAAGTGTTCTCAATCAATGGAAATTTATTATTAACGTTTGTATTGTATTAGTTGGAACTTTCTATTCATTGGACGCTTTTATTTTTTCTACAGGCATTTTTTCTTAACATATAAAGAAAAAGAAACCAAACTTCTGTATTTCTGTATTGACTTTGTGATATTTTTCTGCAAAGTAAAATTATAACTTCCGAGTAAAATTTATTTTTTATTTCAAAGAACGAAAACATTCAAAGAAAAAAAACGAAAATAGGAAAATTGATGGTTTATATGATAAACTTTATCATCGCTTCTGTAATATTATTTCAAGTAATTTGTTTTTGTCTCTGCAATTTCGCATAAGTTTTTCACCCTCTTGAGTATCGTTTCTTTCTTGAAATGATTGTAAGAAACTGCCAAAAGCGTAAATGTAAATATATATGGAATAAAAATAAAAGAAAATTGAATCACTTATCCGAAATCTATTAGGATTTGTATTTTGTTTCGCTTATTTTGTGCCATTATGTTTTTTTAACAATAAGACTTCATATTTGTATGTTGTGAGTGTGACACACATAAGGAAGACATAACAAAACAAAGAATCAATTTTTCATAATTAATTCGAAATCTTCTATCGAAAAACCACTCTTTGTATTATTTATAGTCACTAAAACATGCCCAGAACATTCAATATAGCCATGAACCATGTTACTCAACAAGTAATGATATATTTAGAAGCAAATTTTGTTAAATTGTGAAAACTGTTTATAAAGAATAAAAGGCTTTTTTCATCAAAATATGTACAAATTACTAAACTATCGTGTAAAGTAAGCAAAGTAAATTCCAATGAATAATCTTAAATAAAGTCGATTTAATCTCTAAGGTGTATTATGGAAAAAGGAACATCTGCATGAATGGAGATGGTGAAAATCGATTAACAGAATTTCATTCCTTAGTTATTTTTATTTTTTCATTCATGAATTGATGACTGATATTGCCAGCATTTCATAGTCATCACAAAATTTTGCTATGCAAAAATAAATTGAATAAAATGCTTAGACGTTTATTTACTGCAAAGATAAAATTGTGACTCAGCATGAAAATGCAAAATTTTAATTTTAATAATTTCAGTAAACAAATTTAGTCTTTTTGCTTATTTATAGTTAAGTTTAAAGCTTCACATCAGTTGTGAAAACTCATTTAAATAATTCATTTGCAAACAATTGATTCAGATAAATATCTAGGAATTCTTGTTATACTAATAGTGACACGCTTCGGAAGCATAAAAATTACAAAGCCAAAATGATTTTGAATTGGAATCCACAAGAACATACAAATAATGACGAAAATATGCAAAATAATTGTTTTCATGAACGGATATAAGTATACATAAAGTTATTATTGAATTTTTATTCGTTTCTAATACGAAATTGTAAGATAGACACAAAATTTGGCAGCATTGACATCGATACCACCAATTATTTATTTATTTTCAAACAAGCATTGTCATTGGTAATATGTCATGTTTAATTAAATCCATTGTTATAAGTTGGTTTTAGCGATTATATTTTTACATTAAACATTAATAACGCATATTTGGTTTGGAAATATTATTTTCTTATTATTATGAAATTTAACTTTCACCAGGCGCCTCCACCGGGCATACACAATTTAAATTTATGCAAAAACTATGCAACAAATTGGAAAATCTCTATTACTGCTCCTATTTTTATTTGTTATTATTGTTCCTGTTAACCTATTTCTCCGTTATACAAATTATGATTAAAAAGCAACAAAATTGTGCTGAATAATCTGGAATTTCAGTTTTGTTTTTTAATATTTGCATCAATAAGTCTTAATTATAATGACTGGTTGCTAAAGTGTAAGAAAATAAATTCTTACACCATTTATGCATTATGGTAATGCATCACAAAGCAAAAAAAAAATAATAAAAGCGATAAAAATTCTAAAACGAATCAAATATTTTAACCTAAATTAATTTTATTATACGAGACTATGACATGCTCTAATCTTGCATTACATTTTATTTATCGTTTTATTATATTATTTCCTCCTTTATATATTGCGACGATGGAATGGAATTAGAATGCTGGCGCTATAGTGCTAATAACCACATAAAACATATAAAAAAAAAAAAGTAAATAACTAGGGCTCTGTGTAAAATAACTCAAATTGCATTAAAGTATGGAACAAATGCGGAATTAATAATAAAAGACACCAAACACCCCCATTTATATTGCACTGTTAATATGTGTAATTAAAGATTCGTTTACAATTAGACAGCTATTGTGTATAACGACCGATAAAGTGTCATAACGACCGAAATTTATACACACATTTTACCTAAATTAGGTCAACATAACGAAAAAATAAAAAAAATATATTATTAAAGGAATAATTAAATGTGGACATTCCTTAGAATAGAAATTAAATACAAATTAAATAGGGAAATAAATTAATAAAATACAATTTGTTTCTTTCCTTTCTATTTTTATCAAGTAGAATACTAACTAAATAAATATTATTAAACCTTTACTGTCATTCAAATTTCAATATTTTCAGGTCAAGGTAAGTTGAATATAAATTCACGAAGAAATTTTAGAAACTCGAAAAGTTGTTTTTTTTTTCAGAAATCTTACACTATTATTGAATCAAGTTGTTTCACCTGTCATGTGAACAAACAAAAATCTACATTAGTGTGACATGAATCAAATTAAAGTAAATTAACAAATATAAAAGCACAATCTGTAACACTGAACAAATATAAAAGCACTACTTCATATGTTCCTAAATAAGTGTTCAGTTTCTGAAATTATACTAAAGGTGAATTCTTCTAATGGTACAACCTAATGGTAAAATAATGAAGTAAGCCTCCACACGAGTTTATTGTTATTACGCATTTATATAAAATATTTATTGATTTTATTCAATATTACAGCCTTTGATGTTGTTACTAAAATAATTATTTCATGCTTTTAGTTTATTAATTCAATTAATTTACTGTTGCAAGATCACTTTTCTGTCTTTATAATGAAACAAACTTTTCATTCATTTATTTTGGGAATGTTACATAGTAATTTGTATATATTAAACGGAAATATTATTTATTCAGCGTACCGTAATAAAATAAAGAATGATATATCTATGTAAAAGCTTACTAAGCAAGAATAAGTAAAGGATAATACACAGGTAAATTCCTTTTCATTTAGTTGCCTAAAATATCTTTGTATATCCACAAAATAAAATCATCCAACCATCATTTAAATCAATTATTCTTCTTATCTTTAGTAGTAGAATAATACCTGCGAATTATTTAGACAGAGAATAAAGCTAACTAGCCTAAGGCGCCATAAGAAGGTAAAACTTTTACACGTGTTAATGAAGATAAAAACGAGATGCCTATCAACATAAATTTATAATCAAAACACTTGAGAATTTAGAATAATAACCAAATCTGTAATATTTTTAGAGTTTTCAAGACATATTCCAAAAAATATGTTTTTAATTAATTAAGGACATTTAAGGACACCTTTGATTTAAATACATTTTGATAGATAAATTGTGATTATTTTTCTTGCGTTTGTATTAATGCCTGAGGAATCTATAAAAACATAGCAATTTTATTAAATTTTACGAGAAATAGGAAAATATTCTATCACAGAAACTTTGATGGAATCGTTTTATGCTGTTAATGTTTTTTTTGAATATTTAACAAGGGACAACTACTGTGAGATTTACTACATATCAAACAGAAATATTTATTTTAGTTTTCTACCTTTGTACCTTAAGCTTTAACATAAAATGAAATGCTTGAGAAATTATCTCACAAATGTAACGCAAAAACATAACCAAGCTTAAAAATTATATTTATAAAAAATGAGTCATTAGAACTGTTGTGATATTTTATATGTAATATACACAGCATAATACATGATTATGCTTTCAACAGTTACAACCACAAATGCATTTTTGTAGTCACTAAAGAAACGTTTTAGTCCCTTAATTTATGATTTTGAATTAAAAATTTTATAAAAATGTCATCATTTAGAATGAAGGCGAAAGAATAAAAATGAAATTTAAATTAATTAAATAAAAACCCAAAATAACACAATAGTAGTAAACAAACAACACACAATAGCCACTGTAAAATATTTATCAACCATTATACAGACTGAACAAAAAAGCTACGATCTGTATCCGATTTTTAGTAAAGTTTTAAAATTAAATTTAAAATAAACTGCGGGACAAGTTTATTGTCTGGTTTGTTATATCATACAAACCGGAATTAACTATAGAATTGAAAAAAAAATTATTTTCTGGACGAACTGAAAATAAATTAAATTAATTTTGGAAATATTTTATTGGAAAATCATATTATTCCTAGCTAACTTTATTGCTATTGTTATTGGAATTGAAAATTGAATAATAAAAATCGTCTTGTAATTCAGTTTTGACATCGTATTACATCATTGACCATGATTAGACATTTACACATTTAGATATACAAACTTTAACAACGGATTAAATGCAAATTAGGGATTTGTGATTATTCTTTGCCTTTGTTTTAACGCTATTTATTCTTGAATTTTATTTGTTCAGCCTCTGAAGTGCTTTTTTATTGGCATCATTTCATTTTTTAAAAAGAATGGAATTTTCCTTTAGCTAATTTCGGTTTCCCCAAAGCACAAAATATAAATTTTGCAATAATATAGAGGTGCCCTTAAGGACTATTAATTTTGGTCAATTTTAATTCAAGAATTAAAGCTACACCAAGTGATAACAATAAATCGTTATGTTTTTAATAATTATTTAAACAAATTTGTATCAAAATTATGTTTCATTAAGAACAGCGAAAATGAAAACTGATTATCTATTAACTAGAAGAATGAAGATTCAAATTATTTAATGGTAATATGGATATTGAGATTTAATCTAGTAATATTGAGTCATTTTGTTGCTTTTTCAGCTTTTATAGTATGTGCTGCACAAACCTTCACGCTTTATAAATCGCTTTAAATTACATACATTTTAACAAACAGTAACAATTTCAAATCGATAAGTAGCATCACGCAATCATACATCCCACGATATTAAATTAAAAAAAAATTGAATTAAATTTATGTCTGTAACTTGCGAATTAAAGTCGTTGAATAAGGTTGACTAAGGTAATTAAATCGCTCATTGCATTTTATTATGACAATTAATGCCAGACACAAATAAGACAACAAATTGTTTGATCAACAATTTTAATTAAATTTTATTGCACCTGTCATATATCGAGTGTAATAGAAAATTTTTAATTACATTTATCACATTTATTACTTTTTAATTAAGATTTTCTAATTAGTCTGTGGCATGTGTACATTTTTTTTATTTCTATATTTATCAGTTCTGTTGCTTTTTAACTACAATAAATGCAGAAGTAAAGTATATTGAATACAGATTCGCTCATTCCATGTGTTGAATGCATTTTCGTGGTTTAATTCAATTTCAGATCTAATATAAATGCTTGCATATATCAAATAACAATGAAAAGCGTAATAATTAAATGCCAAAAAATACCACGAAAAGTGGCGAATACAACGAAACTAGGTCAATATTTTGCAACAATTTCATGTTAAACAGGTGACTAAGGTCTGCGATAGAATTGATAGGATATTTGACACCGAATTAAAGGCAAAAAATTAGCTTTAACATTTTTATTTTTTTTTAATTCAATTTATTGCATAGAAGAAACACCCCATGTAACTCAATGATTTTGAATGTGACACACACTTTGTGTAATGGAAAGTTTAATAGAAATCGAGTACAAAAAATTATTACTTCCACATAATCGAATTGTAAGTTTTCTTCAGTTGAATTTAAATAATAATCAAATTTTTTCATCTGCATTACTCGTATTATTTTTATTCATATTATTCATGTGCTTTATTAGGAAATCTTCGAAACTATAAAAAAATATTCTTCGGCCTTATCTAAAATATCAAACAATTTACATGGAATATAATAAGTTTCGTGAAAATATATCAGACAAAAGATAGAGCCAATTTTAAAACTGAGTTGATCAAATTGTGGAATAACACCGAAATCTAGTAAAAGCGAAACAAAACCCCAATGATGAATAAAATGGAAAATAAAATGCAGAATCATTATTGTTTTATAGAACATATATTTAGAAATTTAGAAATAAACAAACAAAAAGTACAAACAGATTATTTACATAAAAGTTTTTAAAATGAATTATGGATATTATTATTATTAATACAGGAATTAAGAAAATAAATTAAATTAAGTTGAGTCTTCGGAATCTGTTGAATACATAATTTCCCGTTGTAAGATGTGTAGCTGTTGACGTTGTTTCCGTAATAGATCTTTGTTGCTCCTCAATATCATATCGGACTCATGTTGTGTATGCTGCTGTACGTTAATCTCCGATTCAAGTCTTTGGCGATATGCAACCAGATTATTAAGTCGCGACAATTCCGATGCAACATTAGAAATATTGTTATTTTGAAGAAATGGTCGAGGTTCAGAGCTCGGTTGATAATATCCACTTTCTGTTGTCAACATTTGAGATGCGACATGCTGCTGCGCTTCTACTTGTCGCTGCTGATTTCAACCTGGGTGATCCGTAGAGAACTCAGGTGTAATTGATGTACTATCTCTTTCAGATCGAATAACACTTGTGATCTCGTCCAACATTTGTTGTTCAATGGTGAGAAAATTTACCCAATAATCACAAAAATTCTTGCGCTTTTCCGAAATATGTCTTCGTAACCTTTCTTCCGTGTTGAGATGATTATTGAGAGTTTCTTGCTGGTTTTCTAACTTCAACTCCTGTTGATGCAATTTGTCATTCAATGCAGCTAGATAATCCGAATTATGCTCCTCGTCATTTATCTGATCCTTCAACAGATCCAAAAGAAAACCAGCAACTCTAATTTCCTTGCCAGACATTTTCTCGATATTTGTATTTTCAATGAGTATAAAATTCTTCTGGGCGATATAAGGATATCTGGACACTTTGTATAAATACTTTTAACACAATTATTATAATAAGTCTAGCACGATGCTTGAAGTGTTTATTAAAACTGATTGTGGTATGCAGAAATGCGAGTTTATATACCTGAGAATTCAACCAGTTCCCCCTCTGCGGCTGCATAGGAAATTTGTTAGCCCTCTCTCATTTTAAGGGTTGGCCTTACCCTCATAAACTATCATTAGATAATAGTTGGTTACCCCTCTACTTTCATTTCTTGTCTAATTTTACAGGTAGAACATTTATGTACTTCAATAAGATCTCAGTCTGTATTATGTCACTTCTTCAATATTTAACGTTTACAAAAATGCAAAATCAAATTTTATACCTTTAATATCTTTTAAATAAATTTTTACAAAACAAAATCAAACATTTACCTTTCAAAAAAGATATTCTGAATTATCTATTATACGATTTTTAATCAGCTAGATCAGTTAGAGTCAAAATTAATTATGTAAAAGAATTCGTGTATTGTTTCTTGATAATAAATGGATTAAAAGGAACAACAGGTA
>OY540802.1:25821666-26003926 GCA_961205885.1 Ptychoptera albimana | reverse complement strand
TCAAAATAACAATATTTCTAATGTTGCATCGGAATTGTCGCGACTTAATAATCTGGTTGCATATCGCCAAAGACTTGAATCGGAGATTAACGTACAGCAGCATACACAACATGAGTCCGATATGATATTGAGGAGCAACAAAGATCTATTACGGAAACAACGTCAACAGCTACACATCTTACAACGGGAAATTATGTATTCAACAGATTCCGAAGACTCAACTTAATTTAATTTATTTTCTTAATTCCTGTATTAATAATAATAATATCCATAATTCATTTTAAAAACTTTTATGTAAATAATCATTTTGTACTTTTTGTTTGTTTATTTCTAAATTTCTAAATATATGTTCTATAAAACAATAATGATTCTGCATTTTATTTAAATTTCTACCCGGTGCTTTTACATAATTCTATTTCGTTATTTCGATTTTTGGAAAATCATCACCTCCATTCATTAACTATTTTTGAATTCAACTAAACAACTTTGATATCAAATTATTTCCATAAAATTAAATTTTGTTTTAGTATTGAATCCTTAGTATATACTCCGTGCTTAGAGTCTTATCACTTCGTTCTTTGTGCATTACTGATATTGAAATCCTTTAATATTGCTGAGTCGAACAGAGTATTTGTATTCAGTTCGCTTCTAACTTTTCCATTTAACACGGAGAGAATTTTGTTTTCTAAATTAATCCATTTCGTTTCTTGAAACAAGAAAAACAAAAAAAAAAAAGAAATAATTTCTCGATTTAAATTTATTTTGTTCTTATTTCTTAGTTTAAGAAATTCTTTTAAGAAAATAAGAATTATTTCTCTTGTAACTAGAATCATTCACAAGTTTCTTGATTCAATTCATAATTTCGTTGGATAATTCTTTCCGTGTACATTTCATACCTCTTCATAATTTGTAATTTTAAATGTTCTTAATGCATTCTTGAAAAACTTAAAGAGAAAAACACGTGGTTTAATTTTAATTTATAAAACAATTCCGATTTTATTTATTACAGTTTTGCATTATGAAAGAAAGATCATTCTATGGCTAATGCATTTAGCAAGTTTCTCTGTTTACAATAATTCTCTTCGAACTATAGAATGATAAAAACGTGGTTATTGATTTTTCTACTCTTATATGAGCAATAATAAATTATTTCTATAAATAAGAGAGACTTTTTTGTGTTGCTTTAATTTCAAAAAACAGACAAAATTTGCTTAAAACAATAATAAAAAATGTGCTTCTTAAGTCATGTTTTCAACATGGGGATTTATTACAAACTGTTTCGCTAAATTTTAAAATGCAAAAAAAAATTGTAAACCTGTTACCTGTCAACAGACATTTTCATAGATTTTAAATGAATATTAATAATAATAATCAAATCGAAAACAATTCACCATTTTGTATATATATATATATACGCATAAACCAACACAAACAACACAAATATTCCCTCTTAAATCAAACTGAAATAGCTTAGAATATTATAAGCTATAGCCAGATCCCATTTATTATTATGATTTTTGTTTTCAAGCGTACGACAAAAGTATTCTGAGCCAATCATATGATGTAAAAACACGATTGGTTGGTTTGTTGATGCTTGCCTAAGCATTTATGCGGTTTATCTTTAAAATTAAAAATCATAAGCATAAGCATTTAGCAATTGTACGCATAAAAATAGTTGCCGATAGTATTAGGAATTAGAGGATGAATCATTTCTTTCACTGCTCCAATAAATAGTCAGACAGAAACTCGATCGTTCATAAAGAGATTTTTTGTCTTAAATAAATATCATTGATCTTAGTTTGATTATAATAATAATAATAATAATAATAACAAAAAGACATAGAAAACAATATGTGTTAATAAACATGTGTTTTTAGTAAAATTAGGCAATTTGTGTAAAAAAAATATTTGTCGAAAATACCAGAGTTGTAAAGCCCAATTGTAACGTAACGTTTGCAGAACCGATATGCGATCGTAATTAACGTTATAACGTGCGCATTGTTTTTTGCATTTTTACATTTTCTGATTGTGTGGTAAAAAAGTTTTTTTTTTCAACACTGGACAATACAGATGCATTGCTTTTTGCAAATTTTCATAAAAATAAAACACTGTGCGCAAAACATTGATCGGATATTCTTTAAATAGTTCCCGTTGAACTTTTTGTTTTTTTTTTTTATAACAGGTAGAGTGTGGTAATATTTTCATAATTCTCATTTATTTATTTAATTAACTCATTAATGTGCAAAAATAATAAGAAAAATTTATAAAAAATGTGTGAATTTTACACACTTTTATTATAAATTATTTTTATTTAATATTAGTAGCATCGTTTTTATTATTAGCATCACAAATATATATATATATATATATGTATGCAATATATATGTACATAATTATGCTGATTTCGTAACCAGGAATTTTTTTTTTTTAATTCATTATTTACAAGATGCAGTTCAATAACTTAGCATGCGACTCACCTCTGTAGCTTATTTTAATAATTAACAGATCCAATGGCTTTGAAGTCAAATTATCGTCGTTCTGCATTATTTTATATTATGTCGATAATTTCAGTAATAAAACAATATGGTTTTAGAACCAAAAGGTCCACTGACGTTCTTTTAGCAAATGTCGCCCATAAGTGAAATAGCGCAATGGAGAATTACGGCGAGTCATACGCTACTGCGTTAGATATTGCTGAAGCCTTCAACAAAGTCTGGCATGAAAATTTTCTTGCAAAACTGCTAGCAAGCTACCTGAGCAACAGACGTTTTCGTGTCGTTGTAAAGGTACATCTTCAAATGAATTTTAGACATTGCCAATTACTTCAAAAGTACATTTAAATATCTTAAAATCTGTCAAATGTAAAAATTTTCCTTTATATTTCTCAATATGCTTGAGAATCTGCTCTTCTGAAAATAATAAAATTATTAAGGTTTATTTTAAAAGGTGGGTCTTTTACATAAATGCAATTCAGATATTTTCAATAAGAACTCTATTAGCACAGTACAAAAACACTGGTGCTAAAACAATAAATCCCTGATTAAGTGAAGACACGAAGCGTCTTGGAAAGACTGTTATTGGGCAAAACTCAATTGAAGACTAACACCGAAATCTAGTAAAAGCGAAACAAAAACCCAATGATGAATAAAATGCAAACACCGAAATCTAGTAAAAGCGAAACAAAACCCCAATGATGAATAAAATGGAAAATAAAATGCAGAATCATTATTGTTTTATAGAACATATATTTAGAAATTTAGAAATAAACAAACAAAAAGTACAAACAGATTATTTACATAAAAGTTTTTAAAATGAATTATGGATATTTTTATTAATAAAGGAGTTAAGAAAATAAATTAAATTAAGTTGAGTCTTCGGAATCTGTTGAATACATAATTTCCTGTTGCAAGATGTGTAGCTGTTGACGTTGTTTCCGTAATAGATCTTTGTTGCTCCTCAATATCATATCGGCCTCATGTTGTGTATGCTGCTGTACGTTAATCTCCGATTCAAGTCTTTGCCGATATGCAACCAGATTATTAAGACGCGACAATTCCGATGCAACATTAGAAATATTGTTATTTTGAAGAAATGGTCGAGGTTCAGAGCTCGGTTGATAATATCCACTTTCTGGTGTCATCATTTGAGATGCGACATGCTGCTGCGCTTCTACTTGTCGCTGCTGATTTCCACCTGGGTGATCCGTAGAGAACTCAGGTGTAATTGATGTACTATCTCTTTCAGATCGAATAACACTTGTGATCTCGTCCAACATTTGTTGTTCAATGGTGAGAAAATTTACCCAATAATCACAAAAATTCTTGCGCTTTTCCGAAATATGTCTTCGTAACCTTTCTTCCGTGTTGAGATGATTATTGAGAGTTTCTTGCTGGTTTTCTAACTTCAACTCCTGCTGATGCAATTTGTCATTCAATGCAGCTAGATAATCCGAATTATGCTCCTCGTCATTTATCTGATCCTTCAACAGATCCAAAAGAAAACCAGCAACTCTAATTTCCTTGCCAGACATTTTCTCGATATTTGTATTTTCTCTTATTTTAAGGGTTGGCCTTACCCTCATAAACTATCATTAGATAATAGTTGGTTACCTCTCTACTATCATTTCTTGTCTAATTTTACAGGTAGAACATTTATGTACTTCAATAAGATCTCAGTCTGTATTATGTCACTTCTTCAATATTTAACGTTTACAAAAATGCAAAATCAAATTTTATACCTTTAATATCTTTTAAATAAATTTTTACAAAACAAAATCAAACATTTACCTTTCAAAAAAGATATTCTGAATTATCTATTACACGATTTTTAATCAGTTAGATCAGTTAGAGTCAAAATTAATTATGTAAAAGAATTCGTGTATTGTTTCTTGATAATAAATGGATTAAAAGGAACAACAGGTGGAATGTACCTTATTTATTAAATTACAATAAAATAAAAAATTGGACTTGACTTGCAAATCTGTGGTAATGCTTAGTTTAGGTATAGAAAAAGCTGAATGATACTAATTTCATCTTCCACGCTCATTTGATCTGTCACTGTTATAAAGGGCAATGGCATGGGCAACGAGAATTCGAATTGATTTATTACAGTAAATATGCTCTGTTGGTAATGACTGCGAATAAAATTTTCCCGTTCGTCTTAAAACTATTGTTTTTGTCATACTTGACTAAATTATTTAATTGCGGGCTTATAGTAGCTTATGCTAACTAAACTATAATCCTTTTTCCAGATTATGTTTTGTTTACTAATTAAGGGTAGAAATCTATAGCAGTAAAGTGCAAACAATAGGTGCAATAAATAAATAACCCTCTTGAAGAAATTAGGGAAAACCATATTGAGTGCTAACGGTCAACGGTACTTACAGGTAAAATATAATTATGTTTTTTTATGATCTTATGATTGGATGAAGGGTTAATCCCCTTAATTTCAACCAATTACAATTAAACCGTTGGATTTCTTTTGTTTTTAACTTTTTCTTTAGAATATTTGGTTTGTTGTATGTTGTAAAAACTTTTGGTTTAACCATTTTGCATTCTTTTAAAACGACACATTTTAAATATACAAAATTATTATTTTTTAATAGAAATGGGTTAATGGGGGTAATATAATGTAAGTATAAAAATAAAATTGAATTTGCAGCTGCATTAAATATTGGCTAATTGTTGGAGGGGTAACCAACTATTATCTAATGATTGTTTATGAGGGTAAGGCCAACCCTTAAAATGAGAGAGGGCTAGCAAATTTCCTATGCAGCCGCAGAGGGGGAACTGGTTGAATTCTCAGGTATATAAACTCGCATTTCTGCATACCACAATCAGTTTTAATAAACACTTCAAGCATCGTGCTAGACTTAATTATAATAATTGTGTTAAAAGTATTTATACAAAGTGTCCAGATATCCTTATATCGCCCAGAAGAATTTTATAATCATTGAAAATACAAATATCGAGAAAATGTCTGGCAAGGAAATTAGAGTTGCTGGTTTTCTTTTGGATCTGTTGAAGGATCAGATAAATGACGAGGAGCATAATTCGGATTATCTAGCTGCATTGAATGACAAATTGCATCAACAGGAGTTGAAGTTAGAAAACCAGCAAGAAACTCTCAATAATCATCTCAACACGGAAGAAAGGTTACGAAGACATATTTCGGAAAAGCGCCGGAATTTTTGTGATTATTGGGTAAATTTTCTCACCATTGAACAACAAATGTTGGACGAGATCACAAGTGTTATTCGATCTGAAAGAGCTAGTACATCAATTACACCTGAGTTCTCTACGGATCACCCAGGTGGAAATCAGCCTCATATCGCATCTCAAATGATGACGCCAGAAAGTGGATATTATCAACCGAGCTCTGAACCTCGACCATTTATTCAAAATAACAATATTTCTAATGTTGCATCGGAATTGTCGCGACTTAATAATCTGGTTGCATATCGCCAAAGACTTGAATCGGAGATTAACGTACAGCAGCATACACAACATGAGGCCGATATGATATTGAGGAGCAACAAAGATCTATTACGGAAACAACGTCAACAGCTACACATCTTACAACGGGAAATTATGTATTCAACAGATTCCGAAGACTCAACTTAATTTAATTTATTTTTCTTAATTCCTGTATTAATAATAATAATATCCATAATTCATTTTAAAAACTTTTATGTAAATAATCTGTTTGTACTTTTTGTTTGTTTATTTCTAAATTTCTAAATATATGTTCTATAAAACAATAATGATTCTGCATTTTATTTTCCATTTTATTCATCATTGGGGTTTTGTTTCGCTTTTACTAGATTTCGGTGTTTGCATTTTATTCATCTTTGGGGTTTTTGTTTCGCTTTTACTAGATTCCAATAAGTAGTAAATTATGTTATAAACATTGCTTCTACTAGTAATCTCAGAGTTCAGTATGTTATGCACACTAGTGTGGCTTTTTATCATGACTATTTCATTGAAAGCACCTTAAGTTTTCGAAAAGTACTTTTTGCTATAAGAAAAACGGTAAAGCTTATATTAATTATTCTAGATTGTGGTTATAGTATAGTGATAGTGAATTAGTAGTGCAAATGTGAATGAAAACGAATTATCTTAATTCATTTGTTGCACGAAAATGCAGAAAAATAACTTTATACAATATATACCAACAGGCATAGCTTGGAATACAGGCAAGTAAATAAAGTTTCTGCCTTTTCTATCAAACAATTTACATTCATTGATGGGGTCTATCGCCTATTTCTATCGAATTCCATTAATGCTTTTGTAAAAAAAGTAAAATTATAATAAAAAATTCAACCAGTTTCTCAGAATAGTTGAATATCATAACTTCCCCTTGCCAAAGCACAATATTGTTGATATTAATAGCGGTTTTTCTATGTTGCAAGAAACTTTTATACAATTTCATAAATTGTGCGATGATTTTTTATTTTTGTATCTCATTTTGTTTGTCAGTTAGTCTTTTAGCTTGTTGTATATCTAAAAGAACAAAAGATCCCACAGATGTTTTACCAGATGATACTTAAATTTATCTCATTTAAAAATTTATTGTACCGGTACAAGATGTTTTACAACCCATACCAACTTGGCATAATTTATAAATCCTTCATAAGTCCGAGTATGAAATATGGTTGCCATGTATGGAGATCTGCGTCAAAAAGCTCATTCAAATTATTAGATAGGGTTCAGAGACGTGCGGATAATAAATGATAATGAAATAACAGCAAAAGTAGATTCGCTAAAGCATCGACGTGACGTGGTTAAAAGAGTCCTCGCGAAAAGCGGTTAAGTGTAACAAGAACAGCTGCGCACAGCCGAACGGTGATAATAGATAAGATACGAAACGCAAAACACCAAAACAAAATTCAACTTGCAAACCTTTAAAACCATTGTCCACAAATACATAAAATCCAATCCTTTAAATTTACGTGGTAGCTTAGGCTATTCATAGGTATACTCCAAGTAATAAAGCCTAAACATCAGTTCAACGTCAATTTTTCGACATAAAATTAATAAATTAATTCAATATCAATACTTTTTCGCATTACCGTTTATAATTTTAAAATATTGATAAGGCTTATCAAAAAAAAAAAAAAAAAAAGTATACAAATTCATATAATCGAGATTTATTATAATCATGCCAAATAAAAGCGAATACACATTTTAATTTTAATTTTATTTTTAATTATCTAATATTTAATTTGATGATAAGAAATTTCAATTTGTATCACTTTTGTATCTGTTTAACGTGTGTAGTGTATAACAGTTGAGTTAAAGTGTTGTGCGAACAAAATTTAATACAATATAAATATGGAAAATAATAATTCTTGTAATGATATATTACGTGACTTAAGTAAAGAGGAAATAATAAAAATGATAAATACAACAAAAAACTATAAACCAAAATCAATTCGAGGGCATAATTATCTATCAATGCAATTAAAATGGATGGAAAAGTTTACAAATATCAGTACCGATGATTACAATCAGTTGTCGAATAAGTTTAAAATTAAATTCTATACACATCGTTATGGTAATCTGGAAAATTGTACTTTTATTTCAATATCAAGTACTGAGGTTTGTTATTTTAGTGTAAAAAAGAAGTAAAATTATTGTTTAAACCATCTGTTTCAAGGATTACATAGTGTTTGCATTTACGTTAGAAGAAAATGTCACTGAATTGAGTGAATGCTTGAAGCAGACAAAGCTTATTAAATGGGAAATAGGACCATGGTTATGGTCAATGGAAAAAGATCATTTGAATGTTGCTAAAGCATTAATTAAGGAGAGAGATTTAGAAATACAATATGAAGTTCCTAACCGAATTTACTATTTACCAAATACAGTTGGTAAAACGTTTGAATATTCTGTACCGGATAATGTTGTTATAAAGCCATTAAATGCAGAACGTGACTCCGCTTACATTGATACATACTGGCCTTTGAAAACGAAACATAACAATTCAGAATTGTATATTAAGTCAATGATTATTCTAAATGGTGGCTTAGGTATTTTTGATAAAACAACAAATATTTTATTATCATGGATTTTACTTAACGAAATGTCTGCATTAGGGTAAATTAATTAATTAATTATTATCATTTTTTTTTTTATTATTATTATATCAATTTAATTGGAGATAATTTCTCTGACATTCTGTTTCAGTGCATTACAAACAATCTATTCTGAAATGCGTAAAGGTTATGGAACGTTGATTATTAAAGCATTCTGTAAGCAATTATGTAATGAACATAATATCGATATGTTAGCATTAATAATACAAAATAATCATCCATCAATAAATTTATTTGAAAATTTAGGTTTTCAAATGACTAATACATGTGCATGGGTAAAACTTTTTGCATCCGAAAAATAATTAAAGTGAGAAAAAAAAAAAAAATCGTAAAAATTTTTTTTTTTACATTTTATCTATAATTATTAAATATTTACAATTCGACTAATTATGATAATTATATAAAAGATACATACATACATGAGGTACATTTAAATAATAAAAAAAATAAAGAATAAAATAAAGAAATAATAATACATATTTACATGATTAATTTTAAAACTTAGCACCGACGAATTTAATCAATTTATTATCGATTAGTAAATAATTTAGCAAATAAAATTATTAAAAAAAAAAAAAATAATAATAATAATAAAATTTTGTCTTTTCCAATTGTATATATTATATATTAATATATTTTCAATAAGTAATCAATATTTTCGTTATAATTTAATAATTAAACAAAAAGTAATTTTGTATTTTCGTTTGTATTATTATTTAATAATAAATTTGTATTTTTATAACCATTCATTTTATTCACTGTTGTATAACTATCCCATTTATGACTATTATTATTATTATTATTATTAGTTGTAGTATTAAATGGTAATACTGTTGTTTTATGTCTGGACATATATTTTGCCTTAAAAAATGAAATTTTTATTAAAATTATTAATATAGAAATGATAATTTATTTCAAGATAATACTCACTCTATTATAACATAGAACGCCGACAATAGCTAAAAACATGCCAAAGACATTCATCGATGTAACTGGATTACCTAATATTAATAATGAAACTGCAATTACAAATATTCGTTTAGATGCACTAGCTACTGCATAAGTTAATGGTGTTACAAGTGATAATACACTAAATGCAATTATATTTTGTAACCAATTTAATACACCGTCTGTAAATAATAATGCAATAACACGATAATCACCAGTTACCTAAAACATAAATATAAATTAATAATGAAAACAAGTAAAGTAAATTAAATAAAAGATTTTAGGGAATAAACTTACAATCGCTGGATGTTTTATAATACTAAAGAAATCAAAATATAGCCAAATTGGCAAGAACATAATTAATGCTAATCGTCCTAAAATATGAAGTAACCTCAAATGATGTATTCCTGTATCTTTTAATACCTTAAAAAAAAAAACAGAAGAAAAGAATAAAAAAATTATTTCAATTATAAAGCAATTTCTTATACCTTTTTTGAAAATATATTTTGTAATGAGAAGCCCATAGTTGCAATTAATGCACTAATTAATCCAATTACATCAAATGATAATTCAGTTAGTGTTGCTATACCAACACCGGTTATAATTGGTATTAAACTTAAATAAACTGTCAGTGTTTGTTTCTCTTTCATTAAAACACGTCCTAATATTACAGTGAATAGTGGCATTGTTGCTTTAACTTAATTGGTAAAATAAAACAAAAATTTATTAAAAATGTATTTAGAAAGTTAAAAAAAAAAAATTATTTATTGCAAAAAAATATTCACATATAAAGCACAGACACATGTCAACTGACAACTGATGGTTTTAAACTTGACTAACCTGTATGAGCATAGGATACTGGTACCTTCCATATAGATATATGTGATGTTACAGATGCTAAAAATTTACCAAGTGCTAATGGTATTATTAATTTACAATAATATGGCCATGACATATCAGAATATTTACGTACACCCCATAAATTAAAAAATGGTCCACTATATATTGTTATACTAATTAATTGTACAATTGTCACTGTCATCGGGTATGGGAACTCACTTAATACCATTTTACCAATAACATTATTACTTGACGACACAATATACCATAATACACAAAGTGTTATCACTGAGAATATTTGACGTGATCCCTTACGCTCTGCCATTGTATATATTTTTATTATTATTTTTATCACTAGTTTTCTATTTTAATTCTTAAAAATAATAAAAAAAATATATACAATACAGCTGACACGTTGACATTTGTGTGGTTTTTATTATTAGTATTTGTATGTACAAGATTATTATGAAAATATGTACTAAATGTTTTTTTTTTTTTAAAGAATGTAATATTTTATGGTGTAGTATACATTATGGCGAATTGTGTTATTTACATCAGTATTTGACTGCATCTAACGATGTACTAAATGAAAAAATAAATAAATTAATTAATTAAATATTTTTATTAATACATTTTAAAAGGTATGGAAAGTTTGAAGATTGATGTTTTATTTATTTTGCTGTTACACCGTATTACATTTGTCAGCAATAACATAAACATATGAATGTAATCAATAAAATGGTGGGAAGCTTCTAGAAGAAAGAAATAATCGTCATTGGTTATAATCAAGACAAAAGGATTCATTTTTAAAATCATTTTATTGATCTGAAAGTATGTAACATAAATTTGGTTAATCATAGCGATGATAGTTTGTATATTCCACAAACATTAAAAGAGTTTCCCCGGAAACGCAGTCATAAACTAAAAAAGTGAGCCGCACCATCAAACACATCCAGATTGTAGATTAAATAAAATTAATTAATTTCTAAAACGGTAATTACTTTCAAATCTTTAAATATCCATTCAAAATTGAAGTACTGTGGTGGCCAAGAACCATGAAATACTTTTGATTCGAATTCCTGTGTTTCTATGATTTTAGCTCTGTTTCTGCTTTATATTTCCCACTGGTTACCACTGGGTTTTTAAAATATTTTTTGTTCCTGCGTTTGATTTCTGCATTAAAATCATTTTCAGTAACTTCTCAACTTTCAGCTTCTTAAATACTAATCTTTAGATGAAGAAAAAACATTCTCTGACTCCATCGGCACGTGATAAGAGTTATAGAACGATGAAAATTGACAAAAAATGTTTTACCTGGCGCCTAATAATCTTTTTAAGGGCTCTTCTACCCAAGTATTTATTGCATCCTATTACAGCCGTAATTGTCTACTGAGAAATAACCAAGGAATATACAAAATCACTCAAAATGTTTCCAGTACACTGGAACAGATTTAAACTTCAACATGATTCGTCATCATTCATAAATTGAATAAAACTCATGGAATGTCGATTTTTATTCAATTTAATTTGCATTTATTATTATTTTTTTTTTTTTTTAATATATTTCTATGAACAGACAAACCACACACAATAAGCAAATAAATTTTGTGTTTTTTTTTTCTTTAAATTAATTAATTAATTGATTAAATGGGAAAATGCGATGTGGTGAATGAAGAAGGAGAACAAAATGTAAATAAAATAGATAAAAAACAATGTTTACAAACATTATAATAAAAATCAATCGTTATGATCTTTTTACACATGTAATCATATCATTTTTATTCATTTAATAATATTAAAAAAAAAAAGAAAAAAAAAATTCAATTTTGAATAAAATTTTAATAAATGTCAGTAATTATTTTATACGCGTTTCTGTCTTTTTCTATAAACTATTTTATTTTATTATTATTATAATGTTGTCTTGTCTTGTGTTGTCTTGTCTCTCTGTTGTTTTTGCTTTGTTATTCTCGAATTAATTTAATTTAATTTAATTTTTAATATTTTTGAATTAATTAAAGAAGAAACAAAAAATGTTTTTTTTTTTCAACCAATATTTATTTATCTATAATGGATTAATTAGAATATTTTTTGTTAGAATATTTTCACACGTTTATGATACGATTTGTGTAAACATGACACATGAATTTTTAATATTTTTTCTTTTACTTATATAATCATAATAAAATGTCTGAATCGATGAGTGTGTAGCTTCTTTATGGTTTAATTTAATTTATTCTAGATTATAAAATTGATTTTTTTACTGTTATCCAGGGCGCCTATAATAGGCTCAAATTAAAATCAATGTTTTATTGACAGTTTTACAGCATGTTTATCTAGGTTGGGTTTGTTTGGTGCCTTTAGAGAAGACATTCTCTTGGAGAAGACATTCATGGAAATTGAAATCTTAATTTTTGTCTTCTGTACTACCTGCATGTAATGCTTAAAATCCCTTTATTTCTCATAGTCACCGCAACTATTCTTGATGCAGCATAATGATTATACTTAACTGGCAATATCGTGATCTTTTTTCATGAGCTTATCGCTAAAACTAGCCAAATTAGCTTGTTAGACGTTTTTAATTAGACCCGATACTTACAGCTTTATCTAGTGCCGAGAAACGTTTGTATTCTTCTACGAGTTATGCACTATGTAAATCTCAAGGGCATAAGGAGTATTTTCCAGTTTTTATGGGGATGCTAAAAGTTCAATTGGTAAATTCGCTGAAGAAGTTCTACGCATAGCTTCTACGAAAACTTTAATTTTTTTTCAAGCATTTTCATTTAATTTTATCTGTTGAAATCAATATTTTGAGATTACTCAACGTCATATAAGACATTTGATGCTATAATAAGACATTATAGTCATTCCTATACTATAAAAGTTAATTTATATTCCGTTTAATTGTTTTCTAGAATTACGCTTAGTAGAAATGCACTTGAAATAGTTTTAAAGGGTTGTGACAGGTGGCATAAAACAAACATTACAAAAATGTCAAGCTGTATCCGGTAATCTTATCTTAGAAAAACAATTAATAACTTGTTCTTGTAATTCTGAAGCAACTGTAAAAAATATTTATTCGGGTGCAGCTCGTTGACAAGTTGTTACAAATTTAAGCTTCAATCAAATCAATTCACAACCAATATGGTGAAATTCCAAAGCAACGCCTAAAATATGATTGCAGCCGCAAAAATACTCGGAAAAAACCTCTATTCAAAATGTAATGGAGTTCTGCTGACGTCTTTTCAACGGAATTAAACCACTGGATGGCAATTTATTTTGAATTTACTTAATAATTATCTTTTGGTTATTTATTTAAATAAAATAAAATAAAATAAAGACAAACAGCGACATATATATATATTTTCTTTATAAAGGATCTTTATCTGATTTAATAAGAACCAAAAAAAAAAAAAAAACATTTCTTATTAACTCTTTTCGATATTTTTACTTGTCCTCTTCTCTCGTCTCTTTAATCAAATTTCTTTTTTCTTTTTTCTGGATATAAATAAATTAAAAAAAGAAAAGAATTCTTCGTTTCCTTAACTTTTTTTTCTTTTTTTTTTTATTAATTTTGTGATGTAAAATGTTGATAAAATGGAAAATTATTACATTCGCTTTAACCTTACCACATATGTTGTATGGATGTTGGTCCCTACGTTGACTTTAAATATCTACCTATACCTATATCAGTTTTTTTTTTTTTTTTTCGTTTTATTATTTTATTTCATCTACTGAAAGACTGAAGAAATGATTAATAATTATTCCAACAAACAAAACCAAAAAAGAAATGAAAAATGAAAAGAAAATAAATATTCAGGTTCGTTTAAACCAAATAATAATTCTTCGGTAATATGAAAATAGAAGATGAAGAAGCTTTTTCTATGTCAAGCCAAGTTAATTTATTGATAAGCATTTTATTTCTTATTAAATTTATTAAACCCAACGATGGATAGATGTGTTTTAAAGAAATAAATATTTCACTAATCAGATAACATGTTAATTATGAAAGTTTTTTGGAAATTCAAACATAGAATGTAGGCACTTATAAAATGCTTAACACATGGTTTAAGTATTTTTAATAAATAATCTAAAATAATTTTGGTTTTCATTAGTATTTATACGAAAGAAAAAAAAAGAAAATTTGCTACTCCTCAGGACTAATCTTAGATAGAATACCCTGTTCTTGGAATCCGTAAATTTAAGAAAAAAAAAAAATGTTGATGAATACTACGAGGCCACAATAAAGTAACTTTTCCTAAATGAGTGCCATTATTTCATTTTTTTAATCAGTGTTGGAGGTAAACCTTTTCTATAATATATTTCACCAGACACCTGTATCAATATGCCTTGTAATCACATTGAAAGGGTACAATTTTACAAGAAATACTTTATGAAAAAATGTATGCAACGCCTCAGATTGATGGGGATCAATTGTCCTAACTGGAGAAAAATAATAATTTTTATGACGTTTTTATGTCTTCGATGAATAAACTTAAAGAGAACTGACTTCAGGTGTGCTAACTTAGTGTATTTATATAGCAAAATTTGATCCTTAATTGATAGTTATGTCTGCAAGATTCTTAACATACTTCTTAACTAATTTCAACTGAATTTCCCATTCATAATTGATACAAAAACTATAATCAACCACGAGATACACATTCGTTTTGTTAGTAACTTTCTCTTAAACCGTTTTTTTTTTTGTTTTAATTCAGTCATTCAGTCTATTCGGTATAATAATAATAAAAAATCATATTTCATCACAAATTTCAAATCTTTTATCATACGGGTAGTTGTATTACCCGATTATCTACTATTTTATTACATTTTCTTTGGCTCATAAAGTGTTTTATGTGCTTCACACTGAAAATAAAAACATTTCTATGAACGTTTATTGATCATCATACTGAAAATAAAAAGGTGGGTGGGTAGAAAATAAATAAAAAATATAATTACTCGATGTATGTGCTTGATGAAGGTAGATTTAATGATTTAATGATCATGCACACACACACACACTAAGAGAGAGAAGCATTTATGTAAAAGTGTACAAAATGTAATTTATTATTATTTAAAAAAAGAAAAAGAAATTATTTGTTTTATATGAAATTTAATATCCTACGCCACGTATTTGATTACAATAATAAAATCTAATAATTTATTTTTGATTAATTAAATTTATTTTTTTTTTGTTTGTCTCCATCAAATTTATCTCTCTACAAATACTCAAAATTCTTTTTTAATTCTTTTCAATGTTTGGTGAGAACCATCTGCAATAACGTTTTAAGAAAAATCATAAGCAATAGATGATAAAAATCAGATAAAATTTCACATTCATATAAACCTAAAAAAAAAACTCAAACACAAAAGATCATTTTATTGATTTGCTGATCACAATTCTCGATGTTATATTGTCAAAATATTGTCCATGAAAAAAATCTATACAAAATTTATAAACAGGATTAGTGCGTATTAAGGTACAGTAGCGAACAACAGAAGGAGATACAGAGTGTGTCAGATTACATTTTTCTTTTTTGTTTGTAGTAATAAAACAACGCAACAATGAATTGCTTTGAAAATTTAAATAATCTTGACGGATAGAATAGCCTTAGGGTTTTACAAATATTTACAGCAATAAATAAATAGATCTCGGATTGATAATAATTGGTCATGAATTTTTATACCTTATTTACAGATAGAAGTTTTCATCTTAAAGCATAAGAATGATTGGAAGCTGACATATTCTACTCTCATTAAATTTTAATTAATTAAAAAAAAATTAAATAGGTCACTCGCACTTTTGATACCCAGATGAACACTAAATACTTTTAAAATTGTCCCGATTCAAGTAGTTTAAAATTATTTCTATTCAGCGTTTTCAGTAAGCTTTCAATTTACTTAAAACAGCTACAGTTCGCAATTAATCAAATTTTTTATTCTAATTAAATAAGCAATGAATGCACCACCCATTTACATTACAGACTCCCAAGTAACCTAAGTTACATTTTATTTGTTTATTGTATATAACGAGTGTTTATTAAACAAGGAGATAAAGCACGTTTAATTATACCAAACTCATAAAATGGATTTTTTTATTTTATTTTATTTTATTTTATTTTATTCAATAAAAAGGGGCACAAGTAGGATGTCATCACTTTAACACTATGTATAAAAAAAAAATTTTTAACTGAAAATATTACTAAACTAAATGCACAATTTTTATTTATTTTTTTTTTCTTTAACCTCTCCTGTAGAGATGCAGAGTGGTAAACACAATAAATGAACAAATAATGGTAACAATGATTGAAGAGTGAACCACCCGTTGTTTCTTTGTTTGGTTCTGTTGTTACAATTATTAGGGGCAGATAAATTGTTTTTTTTTTTTTATGTTTTGTTCTTAATAATATTACGATATGGTGCAAGGACATGCATTAATAAATCATAGACTAGGGGCTAGTAAAAAATAATGAAAGAAAGAAAGAAACAAGTCACAGTCACTTGTAGCATTTGTATTGTTTTGTTTCCCTTCATTCTAATATCGCATTTTGTAATGCACTTAGTGCCAACCCTGTACTTTAATCATAATTATTTAAAAAGGTAAAAAATCGTACTATCTAGGTGATCCCCTTTTCGTGCTATTTTTGTACATTTTCATATTTTATAATCATATTTATGTTTGTTAGCAAAAACCGTATCTAACAAGGATTTATGGTGAGAAATCGAAATTGATTAATGGATGGAAAATAATGCAATTATTACGATGCTCGCTAATTCGTTTGGAGTATATTTTTTGAGAAAATGATAATCAGTGTGTTCCAAAAGAAAATCTCATTCATTAAAATAATTAATTACACGGATGAGTAATTATTTATAAAAATGAAATCTAATCAATTCTATGAGCCTCGCTTGGAAAGAATTTCCATTATAAAATGCACTGGGTGGGTGGGTGATTGGGTTCTTTCAAGTATCATTATGCTTTTCTGTTTCGACTGTCTGCAAAGTCTGTATCTTTGATTTTTGTTTAACTCACTGTATTCTTCCCCAATTTGTAGCATAAAAATCTTATTCTGGTTTTGCGTTTATTGTCCTCAAGTGATTTTCATTTTTAGTTGGAAATTAGGTTTTCTATGTAGGTTTCAATACTTTAAAAATATTCTGCATACTTTTAAAATGCATTTAACGATGAAGATTTGGAAATCCTGTGTGATTCTAACCAAATTGGCCGCAATCGTAAAAGGTCCATAAATAATTTTCGTTGCAATAAAAACAATGTCGACGATCATGACTTTTCAGGATACTTTCTGTGTATTGTATGTTGTATACTTCGTTACTGTTGTATTCATTTGTGTAAACATCTCAATACGCATGTTCAGCTTACTTATACACTGTACATAGGTTAAATTTATCATAAATATTAAAGCAAATGAATAAATTCTTTAAATAAATCAGTTAGAAAAGAGAGAAAAAAAAAGAAATTGTCTAACCAAAACCACATTGCGCATACTTAATAATTTAATCCATTTAAATCTAAATTTAAGTCATTTTATAATCTTTTAAGGAGACATTGTCAATTTGCTTAAATACACATCTTTTCATGATTTATATGTTAAGCGGAAATAATATTTAATAAAAGACCGTAGAGATTGTCGTCACCATTATTATCCCTATATGTGCGCTGTACGACGTTTTTCTTCTTCTATAACATACGTGTTCATCTGTTTTCAACGTTTGCTTCTAGCTAATTTCGTTTGACTTAAGTTCTCTGCTGTGATTTTGTAAATGAAAACATATGTTTTGACTAATTTTCGTTTTTAAAATTCTTCTATTGAAAACGTAAGTAGTTTGCGCACGCGTTTACTTAACAAGCCATATTAAAAAGTGACTGTCATGTCAGACTATTAATTAAAAAAAAAATTCATATATTGTGAAATTAACCGAAATATTCTTCATCTTTTTTCCTCTATTTTTAATTGTTTTTTAATTAAAAAAGAATTAACAAACAAAAATTAAATTAAGCTATTTTTAATTGAATTATTCTCGCTTAATTTATTTTTTTTTCTTTCTTTCTTTCGTTATTTAAAGTCAGCAAGTTATGTTTATAAATAGAAAGAATAATATATATTAACTAACAGAGTCATTTTCATTTGCTTAAGGAAATTATGAAAGACAAAAAAGTCGTAAAATTAGTAAATCAGGATTTTATCGTATAGATAAATGTTTGTTTTAATTATATACATAAATTAGTATTAAGATAATTGTCTGCAGTAGGGAAATTATTTTTAATTTTCGTTATTATTCGAAAGTATATTTTGTGTTGTAATCAGATAAGAGTTAACTTAATAAAAACATTCAAATATGAATAATGTAAATGTTCTGTGTTTTTCTGTTTTACTTTTGTAGATACTTTGAAGTAACGTGTCCAACCGGAACTGATCTAATATGGATGATGATATTTTGAAATGATAACACAATGTAGAGACGTCGCATGCTACTAGAGTTCCAAAATATAATAGCAAACCTCTGCTGTAAGCGTTTTGAGAAGGATTCGGAACAAAATTATTCTGTTATGCTCGCGTTCACAGCGTAAAGTTTTGCAGATGAAATTATAAATTGTAAAACCAGCTTTAATTTTTAATCACAAAAAAAGTGATCTAAACCGAGTGGCCCGATCTATGATGTGGGAACCATAGGTAAGATTCTCATTTCGCTAGATCTATAGTTATTTCTTAGCTCGAAGCTCATGAAAAGAACCAATGACTGTATGTTCGTGCTAAAATGTTCCAAAACTTTTGAATTACTCATGCAAATCGTAGAACAAAACACTGAATTTGGTAACAGAATATTCTTGCTGGAATATTTGTGCCAGTATTGCAGAGCATACAAGTTGGTTTTGAAGAAATTTAACTATTTCAGAGCTACGAAAAATTATTATTTTGCATCGGATCACATCCAGAACGATAAATGTAACTCCTAGAATAGTAAATATATCTGTTTTGTTATCAGTTTTTATGCACGAAAAACCATAAGCTTTCAGTATCACTTCTAAACAGATTACAAGTCGTTTGTCAGTTACATATCTATAAGCTCGACTTTCATATAACTTTTATGCGTTTCTTTATCGTCAAGACATCCATACATAAAATATATTAATTTCCCATAAATATTTCTGAATTAAAATTCATTAAACAGAATGAAACAAACCAAAAATCTTATAATAACTCTATAAATAAATTTTCTGTGTTTCTTTTTATTTATTTTTTTTATTAATTATTAAAAATAAACGAAAACAAAATAATAATAAAAGTCATGGCATTTTATCAGTTTTACCCTCCATTAAAAGAATCCGAAGAGTAAAAAAAAAAAAAAAAAATAGCGATTATTTATGTTCATTCATAGCATTAAATTACAGTAAAGTAAAGTAAAGTGAGGTAAAGTAAAGTACAGAAACAGAAATAAAAATAAAAGGGAAATTTATTAATGTAATAAAAATCGATTCTTTTTTTTTTGTTTCTGTTTTATTTTCTATGTGAACCAGAAAAGGAAACAACAGACAATTCACATCAAAAAATATACCCAAAACCACATGTGAAAAATAAAGAAAGAAAATCATCAATAAAAATTTGGTAATAAAAAAAAATTTTTACAAATCATGTAGCAATGAACAACCGGTTAGGCGTGGCTAAATGGTGTTATGAAAATACGCCTTTTTTACGCTTGAATTTATATTTAAAAAAAAATATATATATATATCAGATGTGAGTGAAGAGCACTACTATATATAACACATTTTTTATATTTATTATACACACTGCAATATGGTTAAATTTTATTCATTTATTTTTTATACTGTGAAATTTTTTAATAATATTAAATAGCGGGAGTTTAAATTAATTAATATGTTAATAAAGGAACGAAGATATAAAAAAAAGAAAAAAAAAAAGAAAAAGCAACGACAACGAATGATAAAAAGATAAAAAAAAATGTATATAATGCTTGGACGATGACAAACGATTGAAAAGTAAAGAAAAAAAAAGAAAAAAACAAAGAACCAGACACAATATCAGTTGCAACTATTTAGCAATCTGGTTGTTTGTTTAATTTATTGCAGTTTCGTTATTTTATATATTATTTCCCCATGTTTTATTCCATGTTTAACGGGGATGTTATACCTCTTGTATGCATTTCTTTTGGAAACAAAACAAAACGAAAATAAAAAAAAAAAGGAAAAAGAAATGTTCACATGCCTCTTATGAAAGCTCCGTCCGTTTCACGAACATTCACCAAGCATAGTACAATATGAAACTTTTGTTTTGCAAGAAGTGATTTTCTTTTATAAATTTTCGATTGTTTTGGTTTTTAGTAAAAATATATATATTAAAATGTTAGTACCGCCAGGTATAATGGCGGTCGAGACCAAAATGATTTATCAAATAAATAAATATTATACGGAGCGTGTACAGGCGAGGAAGCATCAGATTGATAAAACAATTAAGGAAGTTACGATAATTGTGCAAGACATATTGAAGGAGGTTGAACTACAAGAGCCAAGGTTTATTTCAAGTTTAGCAGAGTGTAATGATAACAGGTAAATATTTGTAGAATATTAACGCCAAATCTTAATTAAAATTTCAATTTGATTGGTTTATAGATTTGAAGGTCTGGAAGTTATATCACCTACGGAATATGAAATTGTTTTGTATTTAAATCAAATGGGAGTTTTTAACTTTGTTGATGATGGAACGTTACCTGGTTGTGCTGTATTAAAGTTAAATGATGGACGAAAACGATCAATGTCATTGTGGGTGGAATTTATTACTGCTTCCGGTTATTTATCAGCTAGAAAGATCCGATCAAGATTCCAAACGTTGGTGGCTCAGGCATGCGATAAAAGCGTATATAGGGACATTGTCAAGATGATAGGCAATACCACAGAAGTGAAACTTAGGATAAGAGAACGAATTATTGTACAAATAACTCCTGCATTTAAGTGTACTGGTATTTGGCCAAGATCAGCATCACATTGGCCAGTAATTGCCACAACTTGGCCTAGTACAAACATGGCTACAACAGTTAAGACTGCTGGCTTTGACCTGTTGTCAAAGGAAAGTATTATGTTCCAAGGGAAGAACGCAAGCATGGAGGGCGATGCTTGGGTGATTAGCTTTTTAGAAGCAGAAAACCGTCTACTATTTGGTGATTATTCTCTAATTTAATGTAATTATTTAATTTAAAATAAAATTTAATTTTAGAGGGAAGTCGCAAACGATGTTTAAGCATTCTCAGGACGATACGTGACCGTCACTTAGATTTACCAGGAAATCCCCTTACCTCGTATCATATGAAAACACTTTTACTATACGAATGTGAAAAACATCCAAACGATAATGAGTGGAACGATGACACAATATCAGATCGAATAAATGGAATTTATCTACAATTAATTTCGTGTTTGCAGTGCCGAAGGTGTCCCCATTATTTTTTGCCAAATTTAGATTTATTCAGAGGGAAATCAATTAGCAGCTTGGAAAATGCGGCAAAGCAAATATGGCGTTTGACTAGGGATATGCTAACGAGTAGTCATGCCTTTGATAAATTATAATTTATCTGCGATATTTTATAAAATGTTATTCATATTTTGGTTAAAATAATTTAATAAAATAAATAATAAAGACATTTTGTGGTTTTTTTCATGATTTTTATTTCCAATAAATTTATTAAGCAATCATTGTGTTGATTTTCTTTATTGCGGCGAACATTGTCAACGTACCGGTATAAGTAATTATGAAGATTCCTAAGAAGAATTTAGGCATCTAATTTCCACTGCTTAACAACTGTATCTACTTGTACTTTCTCTAGTCTCTAGTTTTGTCTTCTGCACATTTGTTGTACCTAAATTTATGTATAAGGGTGAATAACGCCGGGTTTTTCTAATCGATTTGATTAGATAGCTGCTTTAATGTTTTTTTTAGCTAATCTCATCAGAATAACTTTTACAATTGCACGAGCTTTAATAATTATTTCTAATTCTCGTGCATCAGTACCACATACCACAATTACATAAAATAATAATCACCGTTCGTTAGATTTATAAAAATTATTTTTCTATTGTAGCGAATATTCCAATAAATTCTCACTTGAATGCAAATTAATAAAATTTTAACAATAAATACTTTACTTTATACTAATCAAACATAATTCCCATATTATTTGGTCAGTTTATATAATATTTTTGTTTGTTTGTTTGTTTGTAGCACAATTAAGCACATTAAGCTTACAAAGCACGTTTATAATATTATTATTATTATAGACAATAAACAATAATATTATGATTAAATTTTGTATAATTATATGATTTAACGTTTCTATTATTTATAATCGCAAATTATTATCATTATTGATTGGTATTGTGTTAAAAAATGGAAAAATAATACTTTGATTTGTCCTTTACATTGTCATTTATATGATTCAAAAGCATAAACATCATAATATTATGAGTTATTATGAATTAATTGCTGTGGGAAATTATAAAGAAAATCTTTGTTAAGATTTTAATTCATCAATTGCGACAATTAATTGATCTAACACAATTGTCGCATAATTGTTTTCGTTATATATTAAATTAATGGTGAATTTCACTTGGTTAATCTACTTAAGTTTATTTTACTTGTTTATTTATTTTAACAGCAAGGCAAACAAGAGTTTTTACTAAATAATTTAAAAAATCAATTTTTTTTACTTCAATACTTTTTCAATTTTTTTTTTAAATTTTTTATTCAAAACCAAACAATGATATCTAACTTCTTATTTATTATGCAAAGCAGGTAGTTGCTAAACATATGTACAACATGTCGATACCACAATGAAAATAAACGAAATATAAATATAGAAAACTAAAAAACAGAATATAAAAAATAAATAAAAAATCATCACGTTTTGATAGTTTTATAAATAATAATTTTTTGTTTTTTTCTTTTTTATTACATTAAATAGATTTATTAAGTTTTTCTTATAATTTTTGGCAATGCTTATTTTGTGCTTTTACACAAAAAAAAAAAAAAAAAAACAAAATTTCCATGACAAAACTTGGAATACACGTGAGAAGCAAAACGGAAAAACTTTAATAAAAAATAAAATAATGAAGCGAAAAGAAAAACATTTTTTTTTTTTTGCTTTTGCTTTTAAATTATAACAAAAACAAAATAACTAAGGCACTAAATTTAGAAGAATTGTTAATTTAATTAAATTTATGTCTTTTGGTTGTCATCAAACATATATATATATATATATGTATAAAGGAAGAAAATATAAATAAATGTGCGGCAGACATTAAAGCAAAATAACGAAAACATATAATAATAATAATAATAATATATGAAATAATATTTATGCTTTTTCTTATTTGACACTATTTTTCGTCATTTTTTTTCTTTTCGTTTCGTTTTCTTTTGTTATTTATGCTTCTCGAAAATGGCGGAATGAATTCACTTTTGTTTTGTTTTTTATTCTTGTCTGTAATATATATTTATGAGGGTATTGTAATGCCGAAAGTTTGGTAAAATAAAGTTAAAGCAAAAATGGATATACAAGATTTACGAAAGAAAATGTATCGATTAGATGACAACGCCTTTTTCTCCTGCATAAATGTTATGCTATACCAGTTCCAGTGGCTCTCAAGAGTTTTTTTTTTTTATTTTCCTTCAATTGAATTTCCAATTGGTATAGATGTGGTCTTAAATGGAGAATACACGCGCATATCCTCAAACTATTGTAAAAATGGAAAGTATTTCCATGGAATTTCTTTTTCCATATCCTTAAACCAAACGTTGGCGAATGGATTGCAATTATTACCCATAAACAAACGAACTTTCAGTGAATTTTTATTCTTATTTATTTTTCTTGTTAGAATATTCTCATTCTTAACAATTTCTGAATTCAGAATAAAACTTAAGCCAAATTACAATCGGTTGTGCAACTAAGACTACTAACGACAGGGACTAGCACTTAAATGTTATTAAGATGAGAAGTGACTGTAAGAAAATTATCCCATTTAAGAGAGAATTTTTCAAAAACTGATAAAATCATAAGAAGATGATTGTATCTTCCGAAACTTATTGTAACAACACAATTACGTTATATGCAGCAAAAATCAAATTTTTGACGCATATTATTCCTAATATACTTTAAGAAACTTTAAGTCAAGAATTATAAAATGATTTCAAATAAAATTTATTTTTCTTACACTATGCTCTGAATGGGTCATTAACAAAAAGATTACGAAATTCTGTTTGTTAATTCAACACAAACCAAACATACGTCGCAAATATTTGTTTATTTACATTACGAATGTCTAATATTATAACCGGCTTTGCGGAGGTTAGAACAACCGAAACAACTGTCTTGTTTATTTATTTATTTTTACTTTTGTAACTTAACGCTAAGTACATTGTGCTTTAATCCGCGCTTTTACAAAAGAAAAAAAAAATAATAACCGTGTTCACCAGTCCGCAGAAATAATGTTAACGAAATAATAAATTTTTATATTAAATATTTTGTTTACAATTTTTATATAAATTTATTAATTTAAATTACACAGTCAAAATTTACAACAATATAGTACATGTAGTTTCTCATTATATTAATTATATTATTCTTTATTATTATTATTATTATTAAATTAATCAAATTTAATTAATTAATTATCACTAATCACAGAAGTTTTAATTTTTTTTTTTTTTATTTTTTTTTTTTTGTTATTTTTCTCACGTATTTTTCTCTCTTTTATCAATTAAATAATATTTTAATTTAATTTTAATTTTAAATTTTATTTTATAAACATAGACTTGCGATCTAACTGCAATATTGATTATGAATAAATATTACTAATTATATTATTTATGCATTGACTTAATTAAAATATTAAAAAACAAATAATTCTCAGTCATATTTAAATTAATTTACAGGGAAAAATATTTACTTTTTTAATTTCCATTGTATACAGTTGTTTTGAAGTATGAAAGTTGTTGCAAAATTTTATTTACATTTTATAACTAAAAACAAATTAAAAATTTTCTTTATGACTTAAATTATAGAAATAGATGATAAACACATAAATTGGTAATTGAGTTGTTTAAGTGGTGTTATTGTAAGCAATTAACAAAATATCGTCTATAATTCGTTTTTATTATTATAATTATTATTATTATTATTATTAATAATAATAGTTTAATGTGTCACCTACTACACGTTCAATAATAATAATAATAAAAAAATAAAAATTTTTCTTAATTATGTCTTCAAAGTCACCATTAATAAAGACATTAATTTTACTTAGTATTATAAATAAAAAGATTTTATTATTAATTTATATTTTGTAAAACGAAAATTGTTCGTGTGTAATACGATAAATGTGTGTTATACGATGTAGAAAACACAAAAATTCTATTCATAGTTTTATTTAAATTTAAATTAAACGCTGAGTGTGGTGGTTTTCATAAATTGTGGTGTGTCTAGCTTTTATATTATTTGAGCTAATCTGGTAATAGCTCTGTGTTTGTCACTTGGTTTGTAAAAATGAAAATTCGACAAGGATCTTAGGAATAAAATCCCAAATTTAGTTTTATAATAATCATTGAATTTTTTTTTTTTAAATTAATCTAAGTAATTAATTAAGTCACAGTTAAATTATTTAATCCAGTTTTCATGTTTTTTCTTAATAATTTATCATATTTTTATTAACTTTAGTTAAATGATTGAATAATCTGAGTAAAAATCGGTGGTTGCAGATTTTAATTAAATTATAAACGTGTTTTAGGCATAATTTATTAAATCATATGGGTAAAGTGTAAAAACGAAGAATAAATTAATTGTCTCTAATCAAACGTAGAAAAATCATACGACCGTTGAAGGTCGCGTAAAAAGAACGCTGAGTAAAAATACTCAATACTAGATTTGATCATCTAATGATGGAACTTTAATCAGAACGGTATAATTGTAGCAGGAAGATTTTAAATATGCAACTTAATTCCACAAGAAAACCAATAAAAACTTAAAAACGTAAACTCATTACGCTAAAAAAAAACCAAGCCGAACAAAAAGAATGCAGCAAACACATTCGATAATTGTTCTAAAACCACGGATATATAAATTATTTGCAACTATGATAGTGTCGTTTGTACTAAATTCAATTAATTTATTTAAAAAAAAAAATAATTTCATATCACGATAATTAACCATCATTTGTGAATTAAATAAAAAAAGAAAAAATGTAGAAAATTAATGCATAACATTTAAATTTAATTGGTAACAATGGTAAACTTGATTTTAATTGGTGTTTAAAACAGAAGAGAGATTAAACCACAAAAAAACACGTTTAAACTATTTTATTATGACATTAAGATATTATAATAGTTTTAATTATTTTATTTAATTTTTTTTTTTATTTACTATCTACGACGTCTTATAAACGTATTTTGCCGGTTTTTTTTTTTTTTTATTTTAATTTTTAATTACTTTCAGTTACTGATAATTGACTGTTTATGTGTTAAAATTACATAGATGTAAATGACTGAGATAAGAAAGAAGATTCTTTTTTTCATAATTCCGGTTCGGTTTTTTTGTTATTTTTAAATGTTTCTAGGTGTGTTTTCCGTTATTGATACTAGTTTCACGTTGTATTTTCATCTTTTTCTGTTGTTATGTTATTCTTAGTAAATTTATTGCTTGTTAGGCATACAAATGAACGTTTTTCTTTATTTGTTTTATTAAAACGAAATAAATCTTAAATGATTAAAAAATAAAAATTCTTTCCAATTTTTCGTTAAACGTTTCACATATCAACATAAATAAAATCATCAAAGAAAAAATTAAATAATTATACTCGATATACATATATATATTAAAAAATGTCAATTAATCAAAAATTCAATTAATTAAAAAAAATCATCCGTTAATAGTCCGTATACCAGGCAAGGCCAACCCAATTGGAAACTTTTTGCGGGCCTAATTGGTATTAGAATTTTTTTGGTACTCATTCAATGAAGCAATAATATTTATTGCGATTTCCCATTATTAAATGATTTTACAAGTGACCGAAAGGATTTTTTATATAATCTAAAGAAATTTACGAAATTAATAAAAGAATTCGGTACCAGATCCTCCAGTTGAAAACATTCATAATTCCATTTAACGTGGAGGTGAAATCAGAGCCTTCAAAATTTAGAAACGATGCTAATAGAACTACAAACAAGCATAGCGGTAATCTGCGTATTCGAAAGGATAAAATATATTTAAAAAAAAAAATTCTTCCTAAGCTCAGTACGATTACGAGCGGACACACCTGGTCCATACAAACAAATAAATAAATAAAAAAGAAAATTATCATTTATGAATGAAAAGAAATTTCAACATTATGACATGTCAACTGTTTTACTCCTAATACACACACACAAAAAAAAAAAGAAATTAATAAATTAATTAAATTTGTGCAAAAAATTTCAATTATTTTCAGTAATTACAAGACGAAAAAATGAAATAAATTGGATCTGTCACTAGATTTAAATTATTTAATAATTTTACGTTTAACAACGCGACACCAGAATTGTCTTAATTTTTAATTTTTTTTTTTTTTTTTCGTATGTAATAAAGACTAAAATAAATTTATTTTTAGCATTAAAAAAAAGTAAAGTTAATGAAACTAATTAATAACTTTTTTTTTTTTTTATATGTTTTTTTAATTTAAATTAAATCTTTTTCTGTTCATTTTCGTTGTTTTTTTCTTTATTTCTTCAGTCATTTCAATTAACTAGGTAAATAATGTGGAACTTTAGAAAAGCAAAACCGGTATGTTATGTTAATAATAATTTTTTTTTTTTTTTTTACTTATTCATCTTTGATGTTATTCGTTTTTTTTTTATTTTTCTTTTAATTTTTATGTGTCATCAAGCATACAATAAATGACTGTTTTTTTTTTTTTATTTAATTGAATTTTCAGACATATATATATATATATATAATAATTCTAATTACTACTCGCTCGTTTTCATTTATTTAGTTTTTATCTTTATTATTTTATTTTATATTTCTTTGCATAGTTTTTAATTAAATTAAATTTAATTAAAATTGATTTGTTTCTGTACAAATCTAATATATACAATTAACACAACACTTTTCTTTTTTTTTTTCGTTACTAACTCTTAGTTATTTTCCTTGTGTTATCGTTCGTTATTTTTACTTTAATTATTTTATTTTAAATTACTACTGCCAGACAAAGAAGCATTTTTTTTTGTTTTAGATTCTTCTCTTCTTTTACAAAACAACCGTATAGATACGGTTTCCAAGTAAACTTTATCCATTTCAATAAAAAGTTAAAACAATTTTAAAAGTCACTGACATTAAACTTTTGATTACATTCTTAAGGATACAGAAAATTAAAACTTTTTTTTTTTTTTTTTTTTTCGTATCCTTTTTTTTTTCACTATTTTTAACTCCAATTATTTTTTTTTTTTTGATCCCATTCTAAACAACAAATACGATTTCTCTGTTTTGATAGAAAACAAAATTTATAAATTATGACCGCATAATAAGCACAATTATTATTTAATTTTCATTTAACACTTAATTATAGAAACATTAATTTATAAATATGTAAAAAATAGAAAAAAAAAAACAAACTAAAAATCACTTTATGTCTATTTAAAGATTTTGTGTTCGGTCCTCTATAAAATTCACTTTATAATTCTTCTAGACACCGTGTGTTTGTTAACATAATCCTTGTTAAACGCCACACTTGTTTTGCTGCATTCTCTAATGCTCCTGGTGATTTACCTTTAAATAAATCCATATTTGGTAAAAAATAATGTGGACACCGTCGGCACTGTAAACATGAGATTAGTTGTAAGTAAATCCCATTGATGCGATCGGCTAAACAATTGTCCTCCCATTCAACTTCACGGGGATGTTTCTCGCATTCGTACAATAATAATGTTTTCATGTGATATGAGGTGACTGGGTTTCCGGGTAAATCTAGGTGACGGTCACGTAACGTTTTTAATATACTTAAGCATTTCTTTCGGCAACCTCCTTATGTAAAATATTTTATAAACAAGGGAAGAAAAATATTAATTAATTAGCTTTTTTGTTTTTTTTTTTTTGTAATTTTATTTTCAATTTATTTACCTTGCAGTAACCTATTTTCAGCTTCTGTAAAACTCAAAACCCACGCATCACCTTCCATAGCAGAGTTTTTACCTTGTAACGCAATGCACTCCTTTGATAACATATCAAATCCTTCAGTTTTCACTTCAGCCACAATATTTGGGTGCGGCCAGGGTATTCCCGGTATTGGCCAATGTGATGCTGATCGTGGCCACAATCCTTGACATTTAAATGCAGGAGTTATTTGTACAATAATTCGTTCTCTAATCCTAAGTTTTACTTCGGTGGTATCAGCAATCATTTTAACAATATCACGATAAGCACATTTATCGCATGCCTGAGCCACTAATGTTTGGAATCTTGATCGGATCTTTCTAGCTGACAAATAACCAGAAGCTGTGATAAATTCCACCCATAATGACATTGATCGTTTCCGTCCATCACTTAATTTTAATACAGCACAACCAGGTAACGTGCCATCATCCACAAAATTCAAAACTCCCATTTGATTTAAATAAATAATTATTTCAAATTCCGACGGTGATATAACTTCCAAACCTTCGTATCTCCCATTATAATCATTTAATGACGATATGAAGCGTGGCTCCTGAACCTCAACCTCTTTTAATACGTCTTGCACAATACGGCATACTTCCTGAATTGTCTTATGGATTTGTGTATTCCTCACTTGAACACGGTCTGTACAATATTTATTCATTTGATAAACCATTTTTGATTGTGCGGCAATCATGTCAGCAGGAACCAACATTGTTCCTCCAAACATTTATACAACTTTTTTTTTAAAACCAAATCAGACAAAAATACACAAATAATAAAATCACAAAATTTATCTTAATCTCACAAATTTCACTTTTATCTGTGGGATTTTAAACTTTTCACGAATTTTCAATTTGTTAATCTAAAACAAAACACTTTAGAAATTAAATTTATTAGTTTATTTTGTTTCTAAAACAAAATAAATCTTTATGGAATAAACGTTTGTCATTGAGTAATCTTTAAGATTGATAAAACATCTGCAGCATTAAAACAGAGAATACATAACCAAAATGAACAAAAAATTATACACGAAACACGAATAAATTTAGCGAAAATAAATAAAAGACAAAAAAAATAATTTTTTTTTTTTTCCTTTCAGAATTAATTAATTTTGTTTACTTTGGATAAAATAAAAAATATTTTATGTTTTTCCTTTCTTTCTTAAAACCGTTGCTCTGTGTGTGTATTCAAAGCAGATCTAAGCAGTTCAGCGTTCCAAAGACTACTGACTGACAGAAAGAGAATTGAAAACGGATCGAAACTTTTTTTTTGGTTTTTTTTTTTTGGTTTTACTTCACGTTTCCATTTACACTTTGACTTAACCCTCAAAGTTTTTTAAATTTATTTTTTTTTTGTTTTTTTTCTAGTCGTATATGCTTCTCATGTTCATGTTGTTGCGTTCCGTTGCTATAGTTAATGCTTTTAGTGCTTATACGACAACAAAAAGAAAAATGAAATAAATTTGTGCAAATATACGATTGAATGCGGCTTTTTTTTTACGTAGCTCTATCGTACCTGCTTCATTCTTACTATTGATTGTAGTAACGAGTACGAATATGTTTTACTTAAAGCACGACATTTCTGTTTCTTTTTGTTAGCTTTAGAAGATTAATTTGAATATTATGTTTATTATTATTTGAGAAATAGCAAAAGCGTAATTATTGATTCTTATAATTGTAATGAAAACATCAAGGCGCCTTTACAGCTATGCCTAGCATATAACGCTATGTTTTACTTGCTGCTGCAAAAAATAAAAAAAAATTGAAATTGTACATGCGCAACATTTGTTTAACGAGACGCATATATGAGTGTATTAAAGGCAGCGTCTATAATAAAATATTCAAGTAGAATAAAGAAAAACAGACAGTAGCAATGCTCCACCTCTATTATGGGTTGGCTTAGTTATGCATTTATGTTTTCTTTTTTTTTTTTTATTGAATAATGTTAGCATTTTTTTCCTTTAATTTTTACATTTTATTTCATTTTCTTTACATTTATTGCGCTGTTTTTACTTATGTTTTTTTTTGTTTTTTTTATTTATTATACTATGGTGAATTCGTGGCATAAACATATAAATCGTGTGTTTAAAAACAAAACCAAAAAAAAAAATATTTGTTTTGTTTAAATAAAGGAATGAGAGTATAACAGAAATAAACCCCAATAATTTTATAATACATTTTGCCACCCGGGTTTATATTTGTCTTTAATATTTATCTAATTAATCCGTGTTGTTTATGTTAAGGTGAATGCTGATGGTAACGTTGTTACATAACGCAAAATTATTTCATGTAACATTCGTTAGAAACAGATTTTACAATTAAAATAGTAAAGGTGGAATGTTATATAGTTAGTAAAATGAGAATTATGTGTGTGTGTAACACTGGCATAAATATTTTACAGTTAAATTCAATGCACAATCAAGACTTTAAGCATTCCGAATGTATTAACATATTCGTTGATATCATTTATTTGATTTAAATGAACATTTTTGGAGTTTTGTACCACAATTTATTCAATTAATGAAACCATTACAATACATATCTAGCTATTCGCTTAAAGTTGATCGTCGTATCTAGATTCATCTGGCAACGTTAATAAATAAAAACCAATTGCACGCCAAAAGCAACAAAATAAAAAAATACTATGAAAGGCAATTTGAACGACACCAAATAAGTAAATAAGCCAATTTTAAATGCAAATCGGAAAATTTACTAAAAACACAAAAAAATAGTGTGAGTGAAAAATAAATATTATAACCCACGTACAAAAAAAAAAAAAATTAATTAAATATTTTATTCATGGAATATTATATGTTTTTCATCTTTTATACATTTCTTCTATATTTAATTAAAATTTATATCCGTTGTTTATGAAATGGATAAACAAACATACATACACACAATAATTGTCTTAAATATTTATATAAAAAAAAAAAAGTTTTCTACTCGTTTTTATTTAATAAATAAAAAATAATTTAATTACATACATAAAGTACGTATATGTTACCTATATAGTATATAAAAGTTGTAAATTATTTAAAATATTTGTAATAAAATTTTATCGATACCAGTTGTTTGTTTTTAGTTATCATACAAATATTTCTTGCTTTTATTTTATATCAATTAAATTATAGAGTTATTGACTATTGATGTAATCAATAATATGAATCAAACAAAAAATTATGTTCGATGGAAATAAATTAATTAAGAAGAAGAATAGATTATAGGAAATTTTTTAGTGAAAAATATTGTCTGCTTTGTTTATCGTCAATATTCTAAGTTATGCTAAGAAGCAATACAAGATTCTAAGCAGCTATTTTAATAAGATCAACGTTATCGAAATTCATTATTATTATTTTTATTATTATTACAACCAATTGAACCGCAACCCTATAATTAAATTTATAAAAAAAAAAAAAAAAGTTTTATCAAGCACACAATTCACAATTTATACAGACTTAGAGTCAGTTTTTTTTAAGATAATTTGCTACAAAAATTAAATAGAACAAGAAATTCATTTTATTAAAGTTTAATTTTGAAGTTTTGTAGCCAGGAAGAATAATAGTTTCCCAGATAGAAAAGGTGTTAGTTTACACGAAGAGAATTTTGGTTTATATGCCAATCCATTTAGTTTCTTAAGAAAAAAAAAAAACCGGAAATAATTTCTCGATTTAAATTTATTTTATTGGTATTTTATTTTAATTTCTTAGTTTAAGAAATTTTTTAAATAAAATAAGAAATATTTCTCTTATAACTAGAATCATGCAAAAATTTTCTTGATACAATTCATAAATTTTGTGGCTTTAGATAATTACAGTAAAATCTTCCCAAAACTTCCCAATAACGTAATATACTCTAGAAAACATTAAAAATTCATTAGAATTAATTATTTTATTTACTCAGTTCGTTATTTAAACTTTATACCAAAATGATTAAGTAATTTCCTTGATTTACCATTTACCGAATGGTCTGCATTACATCGACAAAGCAAAGCAGAGTTGTAGCAACGATATTATTTAAAACAAACAAAAATAATAATAATAATAACGAGAAGATAAATAATATAAACATTGATATAGTAATAAGAAAAGATGTGACAGAGGACAAAAGTCATTTATTATGGTAACATATCACAATTAATATTAAAAAAGAATCAGGTAAACTTTAAACAAATAAAAAAACGACAAAATAAACTCTGAATTTAAATTAAAAGGTAAAACAATGAAAGTGAGATATTTTAATAAGAAGAATAAGCGAAAAATGTTGTATTTTTTATTTATTTATTTTTATTATGGATGATGATAAATAAAATTATTAAATTTCGGAATAATGTGTTAGTGAATTATTTTTTATCAAGTAAAATATAAATTATCCTTAATTGTGATACTTTTTTTTTTATATCAGCATCCGGCTATAATGCTGTTGAAAATCTTTTCGTTTATTTATTTTTTTTGGTTTTCTCCATTCTTTCTTCCTTTCTTAAAAATGCAGCAAAAAAAAAAAAAAAAGGGTTTTTTTTCCATTTTTCTTTATCTTAATAACGCTTTTAAAATCAGTAACAACAACAACAAAAAAAAAAAAGAAGACGAAGAAACGAATTGAAAATGACATGAACAAAAAAATATTTTTATTTTTTTTTTTTTGGAACTAAGTGAGTTTATTCAATGTGGTATCATTAATTTTCTTTGCGTATAGTTTGATCTTTTCTTTATTAATTTGCGGCTATATATAGTTTTTTTTTTTTTTTGCCTTTTTATAAACTTTGGATAATACAGAAATTGGTTTTTTACTTATTCTTTCTTTCGTTTTTTATCTTATTTTTCGGTTTAATATGTCACCCCAACAGTAATGTGTGAGTTTTGTTTTTTTTTTTTGTGTTATTCAAAGCGCGTATTGCACTTGAAAGCAACAACATGAAAACAAGAATCTTTAACATTATGACTGGATATTGCATTAACTTGTTTTGTTATGTCGGTTACTGTATTTATACTCATAAAAATTAATGTTAACACGTCACCAAATATAAAATAGATAATTCATTAGAAGTACAAGTGCCATATATCACAGATTATTGTTATTTTTTCTTTAAAATAAATGTTTTGTGTACTTAAACGAATTATTATTATTGCATATTAATATTCCTTTAAAAAAAAAAATTATTTAATGCAATTTCGTAAGCACATTTTCTTGGATTTAATTAATTAAATATTTAAATTGTCTTTCTAATGTAATGTAGATATTTTTATTATTATTTATTTTTTATTTACTTCTTACATTGAGGTTTTTTTTTTTTGTTTAGCTGATATAGACAACACACGACGGGATATAGGCGCCATATCCTCAGGCAGCAAACGGAGTTAGTTTTTTCTTATTTTATTTGTTCGTTTTTATATATATATATATATATATGTTAAAAGAACACTGTTTTACTTAAACTATCTTTACTTTACTTTACATTTACTATAAGCAGCAAATCACGACTTTTAAGATTAATTCTTATTAGTTCTTTATCATTGTTGTTATGTCTTTTATTACTTTCTCTATACATTTATTATAAATAAATAAAACAAGAAATTCTTTAAAATGTTTAACCAAAAACAGAAAAAAAAAAACATTCCAAAGCATAATAAATTATTTAAACTTTTGTATAACGATTTTAATCAGGTGTAAGTAACTTATTCGTTTTTGTTTTTCATTCAAAACACAATTTAATTAGAATTTTTCAATTTTAACGGTAATCTTTATGGGATAATTCTGATTATAATTTAAGGAGATTTAACAAATAAGTATCAACCCGTTTAGTACTCAGTAGATTTTTATCAATACTCGGGATTACCGACATTCTCTCAGAAATAATAAATAGTTATGAATGATGTGCTTATTTTTGAGCTCGAATTATCTAATCGAATCGGTTTGTAATAGAAAACGATAAGCAGATATTTTTGTTGGTTAATTGGTGAGAATTTTATTTATATAAATGAATCGAAAACCCTTTATGCAAATATTTTATTTTCACCAACATTTTAATTATAATTTTGTTTATATAAATTTGATAAAATTTTCTTAGCATGTCCTAAGAGGATTAACAGACAAAATACGATTGAATTAATAACTAAAAAAAAAAAAACAGATAAGATTACTTAGTGACAATCACACCAGTAAGTAGTAAACAAAAATGTTGAAAGCGTATGCCTTTCTTAATTTATAAATTGATCCTTTTTCGAACACTTAATTAAAACCATTTCCACAAACATATGTGTTAAAATTTAATAAAAACCCTAAAATAAAAATGAACATCATTTACTTCCGATAATTGTAAGTAATATTAAAAAAAGAAAGAAAAAAAAACATTTATGCGGCATAGATATGTACTTAAAAGTAAGTAATGTGTTGTATCGTTTTTTTTTTTCTTTAAGTACCTCATCAACAAACAATATGAGTAATAAGAAAACAGAAAAAGCGGAAAACAACACAAACAGCTGCACTCATTCATTCATGTTTCAACTATTTTGTTGCTGTTATTGATTCCTTCCAATTTATCCAAACAACAACCAAAAGAGAAATAAGTAAATAAAAAAAGCAAAATGAAAATAGGGGTTTTCTAAGTGGGGAGGATTAATATTCTTTTTAAACTATTAAAAATGACATCGACATCTGATGAGAGGAGTGTAAAGCGCTTAAAACATACAAAAAAATATTACAACATTGTTAAAATATTATACACTTGAGATTATAAAACCCTGAGTATGTTGTACTTCAATTCAAAAGTAACGAGCATCACGATAGTGAAAAATATGTTGCTATAGTAAATTGAAAATATACTCAAAGGATTTCCCAGAGGCATTATAAAATTGGTTGTTTAGGTTGTTCTTTTAGTGTTTTTCTTTTCTTTTCTTTTTTTTTTTTTTTTTTTGGGTAATTTTCTAAATAGCAACAAAATTATCTTGTCATTTTCTTTCATCTTAATTATATAACGTTACATGCACATAATTTTCATTAATTATCTCTGCTCCTCGTCTTTAGTACATAATTTTAATTATTTTAAATGAATTTAATGATATGATGAGCCCGTTATAATTGTAAGAAAATTTTGTAATTAAATTATTTTCGCTATTAAGTAATTTTTGTAAATTAATTAAAACCTTAAAGCCATGTTTAAAAATTCACGATAACAATAAAAATTTACTTCGGATAATAACGTCAGTTTCATGATTATGAAAAATGTTGAGAACCGTTATTTCAGAGTGTGAAGGCACTACCCTTCTAAATTTAATTAGATTATTAAAACACCAGTAGCAAAAAATTGTCTTGTAACGTTGATTCATCTGTATTTACCAATGGCATTTCATAGAACAACTGAAATTAACAGAGATTAATCTTAGAAGTCAGGATAGTTTTCATTATTTTTTTTAAAGGAAAATTAAACACATTTTTGTTTAGAAACAGTTAACTAAGTAATTAAAGTAGAATTATCTAGGCAGCCTAGTGCAAAAGTCTTGTAAAGTGTGCCTTGTAAAGTGTGCTTTATACCTGCTTTAAACATTGGTTTGAGTGTCATGAAATCCTTATAAACTTAAAAACATAACTTAGGCGTAATTCATTGATTATTATTATTCATGATACTTGATCAAATAAAACTTTTCCAGTGTATGTTACGGTAGGTTGTAAAGCTATAAAGTAATTAAGCCTGAAGGACTTGTATTATCTAACTTTAGCCAGTTGAAAACTCTAAGTTAAGTTCGCTAATTCCTTATCCGAAATAAATTCAACAAAAATTTTATTATTCAATACGTGAAAGTGAATTTCTTAATTCGTGTAAAATTCACAAACAGCACCATGTCATTATCCATTAATTTATTAATTTAATTTTATAATTAATATGCCGGGGAATACTAAACAACATTTATACTAAACATAAGTCATAATTAATATCTTAATTCATTTCAATTGTTAATTAAATAAAAATATGAACAATAAATTAAAAAGAAAAATTATTAAAAACAAATTCCTTCTTATTCTGGTTTTTTTTTTTTCTGTTTACTTTTCTTCTTTTTTTAAAAACTTTTTTAAACTTTTTTAACTTCACAAATAACTTAAGTCTGATATATGTATCCATTTTAATTTTATTTGTTTTTTCCGTGTGTTTTAGTCTCTTTTTTTTTTCCTCTCTCGCTCTCTCTCTCTCTTTCTTTAGCAAGTTGACAAATTTTTATTAACCATTAAACATAAAAATATAAAGACAACGTAATCTGTTTTAATGGATTTTATTTTTATTATTTACCTGCTAAGTTGGTTATTTCATCTAATTAGCGCCTGTTTATATATTTTTATTTTATTTTCTCTTTTTTTTAAATAATATATGTATGTATATATATATATATAAAAAAAATGTATATTAACCAACGTTACCACGTTATTTCTATTAGTTTTTCTTGTTTAAAACCAAAAAAAAAAAGGTAAATAACTGGTAGCAGGTGCGCTTTGTCTTTGACTATTATATTTTATCATAAAATTTTATTTTTATTGGCCATTTATATTATGTTAAAAATGATAAGAGAAATAGAAAAATAAAAGAAGTTTCATCTAGTGTAGATAGATAAATAGATTTCTGTTTCTATAGCAGATGATACAAAGTGTTGTACACTCATGATAGTATAGAAATGTATGTCAACAGCTTGCAACTGTTGTCACAATGATGTCAGTTATATTTGTTATTGTTTTACACACAAACTTCCATGTAACGAATTTTATTTTTTTTTTATTAAATTTAACCGGTAAACTTAAGTCTAACGCAATTTAATAATTGAATTATATTTAATAATTCGTAAAGGGCAGAGACAAACAATATTTTAATGAAAAACTTTCGACTTTTTTCCCATTTTCATTATGAAATAAAATAATAAAAGGGCTATTTGCTATTCCTATTTTCACATTCACATCCAGATACAGATACACCATCCGTTAGTTTATATCGTTTAAAACAATTTATATCAATTTATGTCAATTATTTTATAAAATATTATTGTTACTACACCCGATGCTGGAAAAACGAAAATTTAATTATTTAAATTGTAGTTATAAAAAAAACAAAACTGGAAACAAGAAACAGAAACGGAAAACCATTAGATATTTGTATTTATTGATGAAAAAATAATTTTGTAATTACATTAAAATGATTTCCACATCGATGAGTTATGATCTCTTAACTAGGAACAAAAAAAAAACCAGATTCCCTTTTATTATATTGTTGTGCTTTTTTCTTTTTTAGGTGATTTAGAAACATATAATCCACCCTCAAAATTTTACTAAATAGACATAATGTTATAGTAAAATAGATTGTTACACCAGCTAGCATCACTTTACTATATTAATTCATGAGATTTCTTTATTTTTTTTCTGTTTTTCTGTTTTTGTTTATGCTTCACGTGTCATACAAATAATAATAATAACCTATGGTACATCACCACCCTACACAAGTTACATCTATTAGGGATGAAAATCTACACTTGAATTTTACAGTAAAATGAAAATACGACATTAATTTAATACAAATTTGATTACACCGCAACACAATAGAAATATTCTTTTCTTTTTTTTTTTTTTGCGTTTTTAATTTGTATCCCAGTGTGGTATGGGTAAAATAATAAAAAAAAAAAAAAAACTGGAGTGGAAGATTGTTTATTATTTGTTCACAGCTATAAGAGGGTTCTAAAATGTTTGCATTTTGTCATTATTTAGTTGATGCTCATATTATTTGTAGAAATCTTCTAAAAATAGGATGGCAAAGGTAATGAAAGTTGCTAATTTATATTAAATTATTAAATTTGGAAATTTCAGGTAAAATGCTATCGGCAAACATGAAATGATACAGCAAATAAATATTGTGCCAACACAACACTGGATCATATTTTAATGGGCATTGAAGTACCAATTTTACTAAGTTAGGGATATTGTCTAGCAATACTTAACAGTAATAATAGTAAAAGATGTTCATAAAAGGTGAATCATCTGTTTTCTATTTTTAACATTATTTCATCAGACACCCCTTAATCTTTATTGTAAATGTACTTACATTAAGTCTCTTTGTCCTTTTATAAAATTACAATATAATGCGTTTTCTATTATTTCATGAAGTAATAATAAAGTTGAAAATATTCAGAAAAATTTTCCAAAAAAAAAAAGTGGCTAATGCAACCGGTGGAGAACTGAGTACAGCCAAAACAATTTTTTTTTTTAGTTGTGATGAAAATAAAAATCTAATTTTTCGCATCATTGAACCGTAACATATTTGATTTTATTCCTGTCTTTTTGATTATTTTTTGCAACTAGATTTGTGTGCAACGAATTCAAAAGTTGTGGCGGATTTAAACCCGAACATCTTAATTAATTACTGTCAGTCATTTATAAAATAAACGATGATATTTGTTGCAGCATTATATGATATGATACAAAATTATAGACAAATACTGATGAAAAAATTGTTCATTACATCAATTTATCCACAAAACTATTTTCTATTAATGGATTTTGTTCTAGTAAAATTGAATACAAAAAAAAAATGTTAAGAGTTTTATTCATTATTTTCTCTTGTTAGCATAATTTGATGTAATTTTATGGGATTTATATTTTGTACGTAAGATTACGTTTATAATTTTGTGGGAAGGTTACTACACCCCTCACAAATAAACTCATCTGTTTTTTTTTTTTTTTTTGTTTAAACTGTAACTCGAATATAATGCTCGGTTATATATATTGTTTATGTTATGTCTGTTTTGAATTTTGATGTGTTTTTTTTTTTTTGGTAAAGGATCAAAGATTCATTCTATAGGGATTTCATCCTTTATGCTCTGGTGAATTATTTTTAAATCTTTTAATATTTTACTTCGTTTCATTTGTTTTTTTATTTTTTCATTCAGACATTCTCCCTACAAATTTGTTTTTCCATCAATATAAATCACAAAATACTAATTCGTAAACTAAATCCCAAGTACTAAAGCTGTTTATTTATTTATTTTTTTTTTTTTTAATTTAGTTTTTCATGTAATTTATGTCTCAATTAATTTTAATTTTAATAGTTTTTCACATTTTTCAAATGTGACTTAAGCCTTTAATTATTTTGTTTGGTACTTTAGAAACGCAGAATTCGCAGAAACGCATTGTTATGACATACTTCCAGAACTTCCAGATTATAATTGTTAATTTAATGTTTTATTTAGAACTTTATTCGCTGCTCTATTATTTTGATTAAAACTTTTACTACAGCTGACTTTTATAATAATTTCGTAATAGATACTATAAAAATATTTTATTTCACTATTTCTACGTAAAAGAAATAAAAAAGAAGCAAAATTAGATTCCAATAAAAAAAATGTGGGTGATGCTTCGTTAAAAAACCAAAAACAAAATTTATTATTGCCCTGAGCTGATAACTTTTTTTTTTTTCTTCATCTTCTTCTTATTATTTTACTTTAATCCTTCATTTTTTTTTCCCCCATTTTACAGTTGATTTTATTCTTTAATTTATTTTTCTCTATTCGATTCTGTTTTTTTTTTTTTTTTTTCTATACATAAATGTCGTTTAGATGAATGAGTCTCAGATTTAACCCAACAGGATTTATTGTTATCGAAAATATAAATTAAAAAACATAGAAAAGATTCTTTTTTTTTTTTTGTTTTTTATTTAATTTTATCTTTGTTTTAGTCGGTTCTGTACCCATTTTATTCCAGAATAAAAAATATAAATAATTTTCTCCTTGTTGTTGAGGATGCTTTCAGAATTTTTTTTTTTTTACTTGAGCAGCTGTTATAATTTATTTTTTCACTTTTGATTAAATGTTTGTTTTATTATTGTTTTACTTTTTCTTTTTTTTTTTTTTTTGGTATTATTACAAAGGCAATAGAATTTTTTATGTACAAAAAAAACAAAAAATAATAATAATTATCATTACGTTTTGGTTAATGAATATGAAAGAACTTTAGAGTTAATAACGTCTTTAATGGCAAACAAGACGCAATAAATAATCTAAAAATATAATTATTTATTACTGATTAATATTCTTACTTAAACAAACATTTGTAAATTATTATTTCAATTTTTTAATTTAATGTAAATTATGCTTAATAAGAAATAACACAAACAATAAGAAATTTAATATTTTTTTTGTACCTTTAACGTAGCATACAAGAAAAATGAAAAAATAAAACACAGCAGGATACTATTGTTATTCTCAAGTTCTCAAGTTTCAACTTTATAACAAAATCCTTTCTTTTTTATAGAAAATTTAGATTTTGGGACAAATTTTTTAATTTATGTTTTTTGTTCGAGTTTTTAAATCATGATTGTTCTGCTTTTAAGAATTTTCACCTTTGTTTTCTTGGATTCTTCTTCTGCAGCCAGTTAATATTCATTAGGAAAACATCGTATATGATTCTACCGATTTCTATAAACAATTAAATTCTTTGCTTTTTTAAACCACTTTTACGGATACATGTGCCAATATTTATATTGAAAATAGTGTTTCTGGCATCAATAATAAGATGCATTATGCATACGTTATGTCATGTGGTAAATAACTGGTTTTACATGATAAAATTTTCAAAATTCAATACGAAATGATTCATTTCAGTTGTGTTGAACTGAATACAAAACCGTCGTCGATGTGGGTGATGTGGGAATGTTTGGTAATAAAAACCTGGTCCAATGGACGGTTACATTTTTAAGCAAGTAGTGTTATGGCTAACTGGATTAATTTAAAATTGAAGACAAAAATTTGTGAATCTATCTTGAATTGAAAGATAATTTAATTATTACTTATTAATTAATATTTATTTAAAAAAATCCCTAAAATCCTTTCGAGCAGTGTTTGTTATAAATCTCTGATCTCTTATAAAGTTCCTACGCTTTCCTAGACAATATCGTACTTGTTCTATCTGAATATAAGCACATCTACCTACCTAATTATGTCTCTGGATGTAAGTATATAAAATTCATTAATTTATTTTATATTAAACTTTCTATTTAATTTAACTGGAACTAAATGAATAGATAAATATCACACAAATATATTTGACTGAAAGAATATTTATAAACACAAAACCAAAAGAATTCAAAACAGTTTTTATTTTTATTTTTGTTATTTCATATTTAAGTATTATTACACAAAATAGAAAAAAAAAAAATCACACAAAAATTAAAACATAAATAAATTTAACTTTAATTTCATACGAGGATTCAAATCAAAATATATATTTAAATAAAAAAAAAAAAAAAACAATTTTATTACTTATTTTCTTATTTTTTTTTTTTTTTCTTTTATTTCTTCACTTAATTTCTAGTCAATATAATAAACTAATTTGTCATGTCTGCATAAGTTTCACATAAAAAAAAAAAAAAAGGAAAAAAAAAGAAGTGAAGTGAAATGAAGTATGTTATACTTAAAAATAAAGATAATAAAAGAATTAAATACGCATGCTCAAGGGATTAATTTTCATGAATTAATGCTTTGTGGATATATCGTACATTATTAACAAGAAAAAAAAAAATATATATATATAAAAATGAGGATAAAAATAAAGAAAGAAATTTTTTTTTATTTTTACATTTTTATTTTTTTTATAGAAAAATTGCGTGCTTTTAACAAATAATTCATTTATGAGAAAAGCAAAAAAAAAAAAAAAAAAATTCGATTTTAATTATTTATATTTATATAAATGTATAATAATAATAATAATAATGAATGTATAATATAAATAATTAGAATTAAATTTAAATGATCATTGAAAAAACACCGACCATTTGCAATGGAAGAAAAAAAGAGAAAAATCGCAACAAGAAATAATAAAAAAAAAAGATCAATACAGGTCCGCATGCTATTAAAAAAGACGCCAATGGCAAAATAATAACAATTCATAAATCATTAATACTGTTAAATTATTTAAACTTAATTCTTAAATACTTCTATTTAGAATATATATATATCAGTGGATTATTTGATGAATTTGATTAAACGATTTGAGTAAACTTTTAGTAAACAATCGCGCCGATAATAAAACAAAGAAAATGTGAAAAAATCCTGAAGTAATAAGCACTCAATGTTGGATTAGAATTCTTTAAGCAACAAATTTCTCAAATTGAGTTCCTATTACTTATTCTTTGCAAACATCACCAAAGCTTGGTGACATAGTGTTATCAGTCCAAACAATCCAGGTCCTTTTGTAGACCATATTAAAATAAATTTACCCGTTTTATATAATTTGTACATAATGTCTTGCGTTTTTGATCAATTATACGAAAATAATACTAAATGAAATCCAGATTAATAATTGTAAAGCCCTTCCAACCCTTCTAACTTTGCGTAATATACTGAAACTTGCTCAAAGCATTGTAAATATTTGCATAAATCCTTTACTTAACATTACTTAACATTATAACATGTAATTAACCGTTTTAACCCGCCCATAAACAACAGAATGTAATAATACCAAATACACTACTGACTGATTGATTGATTGATTATTAAAGCTGAGTTAATATAAAAGAGTTTAAAAAAAAAACTACTTTTGCTGCTACTTTATGAAAAATAACATTTTATATAATAAAAACATTTTAATGATTTCAAAAATGTCTTATAACGCCGCCCACATTTAGTAATTAATTAATTTAAGTTACTTTTAAAAACAATTTAAATTGTTTCGTACGCTACAATTAATCTGGTTTTATATTTCTGAATGTTTCTATAGTTTAATTGAATTAAAAGTATAAATATGTATCTCGTATTGTTATTTACTTAAGACATTTCCACTAATCATTATTGCCATACTGCAAGAACTAAAATTGTTTTGTTTTTTTTGTTGTTATTATTACTTAAGATTAGCCTTTTTGTTTCTTTTACCTTGTTAGTATAGTAATTTTTTTTTTTTTTTTTTGTTATTATTTATTTATTTGATTTGAATACTGAATACTTTTTACCCATATTTTGTTATTCTAAAGTTCATCTAACTAGAAACTAACGTGCTTACCGATGTCTGTATAATTTTTATTTTAAACTTTTAATGTTAAATCAAGCAAAAAAAATATAAAACTCTCCTCTATAAACATATATATATATATATATATATTACAAAAAAAAAACCAAACGTATTTTATTCTTGGGACCATTATCTCTTTTTGCTGCCTTTTCTTTTCATTTTTGTTTCTTCCTTTTTGTTTATAATCTTTTCGTTCTTGCTGTTGTTGTTCTTGTTGTTGTTTATTTATTTTATTAGAATTTTGTTGTGAATAACTTCAATGGTATTAAGTTTGAGAAGGAAAAAAAAAAACAGAAAAAATTAAATAAAATATAAAACACGAAAATGAAAGAATAAAAATGTTGAAAACAATGTTGACAGCTAATTGAAATATGACCAAGGAAAAAAAAAATAATTTTTTTTTTTTCTTCATAAAACAGAATTATATTATATTAATATTAAATAAATAAATAAAATGTATAATAACCAGATGTTAGTGTCTCTCTTTATTTATTTATTTAAAATATTTTTATTAATAATTTAATTAAATTATTTGTTGAATAAAACATTATTTTATGATAAAAAAAAAATAAAAACGAATTTTAACAATAGACTATGGGAGGTTTATGTTTTTTTTCATTCTTTTTTTTTCATATCGCATATATCCAAAGGTATGCAATTATTTATTTATTTATTTACATAATATTGACCTTAATTATATAATTAATTAAAATATACTAAATTTTTTATTTAATTTAATTAATATCGCTGTTGGGTAGCGTTTATATGGAAAATGCTGATATTGCTTACAGTTCACTGCATACAAAAATGATTTATTATTATTGCTGTGCTAATAACCACAAATTAAAATTTTGGAAATGCACGAAAACGATTCCATATAAAAGCTAGAGTTTTTAAAACTGTAAGTTTTATCAGATCGTGCTTTTTGCTGCATCATAACATATTTTTGAATATACTTCCTGAGCCATTCATCGAGTGAATCATTCATTCTGAATTCATCCATTAAAAAATATAAAGAAATTAAACTTTAATAACAATAATTAAAAAATAAAACAAATAATTTATTTTTATCACTTCAGCGTTATATTTCAAATAATTAAAGAAGACCACCTATCTGTCCCACCTCTCTCCACATGTGCATTAAAATACCAAACTTAATTGCACAGTACCTACTAACGAACGGTCATCAACTCAGCATGCATACTTAGTTAAAGAAATAATTGGATGAATTGTACGCAAAATGAAATGACCCCTGAAGGAATCATTCGCTGAATAAATCAATCGTGAAGTAATCTTCCGGGAATGTTTGATCCCAGAATCAATTGAACCATAATAAGTGTGACTAAGTTTATCAAAAAATAATTTAAATTTAATGCAGAAGGCACCAACCTATGCAACGAAAACTAATATTGATAAAGAATATACGATAATTTGCTGGTAAGCCACCAACCTATGAATCGAGCACAAATATTGTAGAAGAATTGAAAACTTAGAATTTAGGCCGATATTAAATTAGATACTTTATCTCTACATATGTATGTAGTAGCTGCTGATAATAAAATCTAACACAAATCAATAAAATAAAATAATAATTCATTTACAGATAACACAATAAATTAAAATAAATATAAAAATAAAAATTATTTTGAACAAATTTCTATAAATTCCAAAGATCCGTTTTACTTTTTTAATATTTTTTTTTTATTTTCCACAAATTAAATTTTTATTTATATTAATAATATTAATAATAATAATTAATGATATGTGCGTGCTTTGTTTTAAAAACAAACATTTTTTTTCTTTCTTTTAATTCTATTTTTATTTAACTTTAATTTTATATTCTTCAGTTTTAATTTAATTTCTTTATTTATTTACACTTTGCGATACAAATATATTCCGATTTGTTGACTGCAAAATTGGAACAGCTGTAGATTTTTTTTTTTCGTTTTTGTGTATTTTCTCTGGTTCTTGGAGTTTATTTATTTATTATTATTTTTTTTTTTTGGTTTATTGTACTAGATATCTTATATCTTTCTTATTATTAACATAAATTTTAAATGATAATCGTGACAAATGCCATGAGTAGTTATTTTATTAGTAGAGTATGCAAGGTGTGTTTTTTTTTTTTTTATTAATAGATCGATGTTTGTTCGTATTTCGCATAAATATATCCTAAATATAAATTGATCTATAAGGTAATAACTTGTATTAACATCATGTTATGATCTTAATGATTCTTTAGTTCTTATATTATAAATGAAATAATAGTCAAAAAATTTTTCATATTTTGTTAGAACTGGGTCGACTGTTTATTTATTCATAACGTTTCTTGCACCTTAGCCAAACATTTTCATCTTCGTATCTAAGTAATAAATAATAGAAGTTTGTATACTACGTAATCTTACGTCCATTGGGCTTGAACCACAAATAGATAGTTGCGGTAAATGTGATTCAGTGCCCTGTATGGTAGTAATATCCCTAAGTGACCTCATTTATTACAAAATGTAAAAATATCCTGGTTATTCCAACAAAAGTAAATCAAATGACCTAGCATTCGTGATACCTCCTACTAAAAAACTGAAAGACGTATTTTTACCGCAAATTTGTATACCCGATATTATTTACTTGATCGTAATTTTATACAATAATCTATAACAATTATATCTACTCCTAATTTCATTAAATTTACGCATCATAAACTTTATTCAATTTTTATTTAATATTAAAAAAATTATTTATTACCAAAAGTTGAATTTTTATTATTTAATATTAAATATTAAATGTTTTTCTTTTTTCTGTAAATTATTTTTCTAAAGGTTAGGTTATGCTACAAATTCATTAAAACAGAGTAAAAATTTAATTAATATAAAAAAAACAAACAAAAATTAACTTAATTATTATTTATTATCAGTTTTACTTTAAGAATTTTTTTTTATTGGCACTTAATTATTAATTTATGTGCTACTGTGTATAACTTTAACACATATAAACATTAAAATAGAAAATTTATATCCTTGGATTTCTCTTGAGTAAAAAAAAAAACACAAAATCCCTGAAGTTATATCCTCAACTGTGAATTCAGTAAAATTGAATAAATCAAAATGAAAGACGTGGCTGTCTATTGTGAAACTAGTTTACGTGTCCTTTTAAGAAAAAAAAAAAAAAAAAACAGGAAATATTGCATCAGTAATAAATTTTCAGTTAACATAAGCAAATTCATGTGTCTAAAAATACAGAAATTCAGCAAAGCAAAGTTAGTGGAATTTTCAGCAACCATCAAAAAAAAAACCATTTATTCATCCAAAAAAAAAAAAAAATCTATTAAAACTTAATTAATTATATTTTACATAATACCTATCCAATATATTAATAATCAAAAAAAAAAAACCACAAATAAATAATTAAATAAACAAACCTGAGCATAAATTTAAAAAAAATGTGATTTAGTTAGGCATACACCTTTAATTAATTAATAAGCGTTTTCTACTTCTTGTTTTTTTTTTTTTTCGTCTTCTCTGCTTCAGTTTTTATTTATTAATATGTTTTTTTTTTTTTTTTTTTTTTCTTTTAACGTTGTTTAATAAATTTTAATCTTATTATTATTATACTTACTACATCCAGCCCTCTTTTTCTATTTTTTTCTTTTCTTTTTTTAATTTATTTTTATTATAATTATCAAACGCCTATCGGATTATATTTAACAGGTTAGTGGTTTTTATATTTTATGTTTTAATATATATATATATATATGCGTAGAATTTGAAGAGGAACAAATTAAGAAGCATTTTTTTTGTTTTCGTTATTTGTGTTAGGCTTCATTATTAATTCTTTTTTAACAATTTTATTTAAATTTATTCTCTTTTAATTTCAAATCGTTATAAAATCAATCATTTTTACTGTTTTTTCAATAATAAATCTTTGTTAAGTTTTTATAAATATTTGATTATTAATTATTAGATTATTCGGTTAATTAAAATGTAATAAAATTAATTTGATTAAGTATTTGACCTTATAGTGAAATGTAATTATTTGTTTGTCTTGTTTTTATTTATAATGCTACCTAGTTTATTTGTTCTCTAATTATTCTCAGTTTCTTTTGTAAAACTTACCAGTAGTAGAAAAATGTTTGTAATCCTTTCATGGAAAATTATTATTTTCAAATAATCTTTCTATACGCATTCTTGTGTATATTAAATAATTAAAGAATTTAATAAAAATTTATTAATTACGATTGAAATTTTTAAAAATAGAAAATAATTCTAGTTGTTTTGTAACAATGATAGTTTTCTAGCTATCTATTAAGTAAAGCTAAAAGTTTCATCACATTTTATAATGAGAAATTACCATTAAAGCTTCAAAAATAATTAATGCTCAGGAAAGACAAGCATATTTAATTCCAGTGTGATTTTGCTTAACATTGTGACACTTTCAAAACTTTCGCAAAACTATCATTATTAGCTTTAATTTGAATGAATTCCTAATCTTATTTAACAGTAGTAGAAAAATGTCTGTAATGTAATCCTTTCACGGAAACTCTTTGATATAAATTGTGTGTATTAAGAATTTAGTAAAATATTTACTGTAATTAAATAATGAAAATATATAAAAAATTATTAATTACTGTAGACATTTTAAAATAATCTCTGTTGCAACAATGCTATTTAATTAGTAAAGCTAATACTTTCATGACATTTTATGATAATAAATTATCATTAAAGCTTCAAAAATAATTAATGCTCAGTAAAGACAAGCAGATTTAATACGAATGCGATTTTACTAAACATTGTGACACTTTCATAATAAAACTTTCGCAAAACTATCATTACTAGCAATTCAGCTTTAATTTTATTCGAAACTCAATCTCATTCTCATTTTCTTATTTTTTTTTTCAAGCTTCAATGCTTTTATTTTATTGATTTATTTATTTATTATTGATTAGACGGCATGCTGTGAAACGTTTATTTATGTTACATGATTGATTATTTATTAATATTATTTTTTTTTTATTTTTAATACATAATATGTTGACGAATAATACATTTTTGTAAAAAAAAAAAAAAATAAATATAAATTTCATAATAAATAATTATAAATCAATATTTGTAGTATTACGCAATTATTAAATCAGTTATTACTGATGAATCAATCTTTTCTAATATGATTATTCGGGCACGAAACAATCATTTATTGCTTTTAATGCTTTTATTTCGTTTTGTATATTGAATTAAAATTTAAAAATAAATAACCTAATGGTCCCATGATCCCATAACTACGTCTTTTTTTTTTTTTTTTTTTTTTAAATAAATCTGAACTAATGCGCCAAAATCGGTAATCTTTAACTTTTTTTTTTTTATTTATTTTTTTTCTTTCTTTTAACTTTTAAATAAAATTTAACTTTACTTAAAAAGGTAATTTGTTAAAAAGAAAAAATAATAATAACAAAAAACAATTATAATATGCTCAAAACAAGTTAAGTTTGATTTTATTAATATATATAAATAAAAAAAAAAAAAACAGCAACGAATATTCAAGATAAAAACAAACCAAAAAAGAAACACAGAGAGCAGAAAAAAAAAAGAAAAAAATCCAACAACGAATATAAGACAAATAATAAAAAAAAAAAAATAAAACAAACAGACAGAATTAAAATAAAATAAAACGAAAACGAAAATGTATATATTGCAGAAATTTTAATGTAGTATAAAAATTCGCATAAAGGCATGGGAAAATAATGCTTTTTTTTCTTTCTTTCTTTTTCATTATTAATAACCTGTAATAATATTTTATTCGCTTAATGAGTGGAGGCGGAGAGACAAGAATATGGACTTTGTAAAGTAGAAAATTTGTAAAATTTCATAATGTACCGAATTTTTGTTGCTTAAATGTACTGAGTCACTGATATCACCACTGTTTTACATCTCGTGAAATTACTGCAAACAAAACTTTTGATAATTAAATTTATAAAACCAATTTGCAAGTCCAACTACTTTGGTAACATTTGCTAGCTAGTTTTTACCAGGTGTATACTCTGTATTTTTAAATAATCCAGTTTAGTAACTGCAAGTGTCTGCAAATTTACTTTTTATTTTTTAATTTATAATTAATTACTTAATAAGCGATATATTCTTGTGTTACCGTTGATTCTGTAATATTAAACCTCAGTGTCTTGTTAGTTCGTATATTTGTTTTGTTTTGTCTTTTTTTTTATTTTTCTTCGTTTTTTTTTTTTTTTTTTTAATTTTATTACCTCTCCAAGAAGGTAAAAATAAATAAAATATCATATGTCAGTTGTTTTTTCTTCTTATTTTAATATAAAACAACAGCATGGTAAAGTTTCTTTTTTTTTTTCTTCTTTCTTTAAATTCTTCTTGTTAAATAAATTTATTAAGTTTTTTTTATATAAAATAAAAAAAAAATTCTTTTATAGAATTTATCGATTAAATTTATTGTTTTTTTTTTTTTTTTTTTTTTTTCTCTCTTCTTTTTGTCAATTTTAATTATTAAAATAATTTATGAGAAGTTTTTTTCTTTTTAATTTTTTTAATAGGTAAAATAGTGACATATTTTTATTATTAGTGTATAAGAAAAGGTAAAATTGTGTGGTGCGAATAGAAAAATTTAAATAATTTCTCGAATAGAGAATAATAAACTGTTTTTTGTGATTTCCTAATAAGAGTTAGAGTATATAGCCAAGTATTATATTGTAATGATTAGCATAAAACATGAATAAACATTGTATTCTGTGTCACCTATAATCATTGGTATAATAAATTATTAATAAAAGAATTATTACTAAGCAAACAAACATTTGAAGCTCCTGTTATAAAATATTTGTCGTCTCTTTGGAATTAAAATTAAAATAGAAAATATACTTCAACAAGAAAATAATGAAAAATCTTTTTTTTCTAAAGAATAACCAGAAAATAATAAAAAATCCTCATAATCTTATTAACGTTTATCAAGAATAAACAAATCAAATTAAATTTGATTCATTTCGGTTTTTCTGATTTTCTTTTTTCTCTTTTAGAAGCATAAATAAAATATTAATAAATAATCTGGCTACGTTATTAATTAAATTAGATGTGTGTTTGTGTTTTTTTTTTTTTGTTTTTTATTTAGAAAAATATATTTACTAAAACAGATTTTTTATATTGATATCAAGAAGCTGGAAAATAAAAACAAAAATTAAATAAACAAGATCTTATCTCTTAAACTTGGCATGTAAGAAGAACGTACGATTGAGAATTCTCGATCTATGGAATTCTATCCATTTTTTTTTTTTTTTTGTTTTCGAGAGGTATAAAACAACAAAAAGACAGATCTTCTATCTTTATTCATTCTTTGTTTTAAAAAATTATCCTTTCTTCGTTGCGTACAAAACGAGAAACGAGAAACGAATGATTTTTTTTTTATTTTCTATATGTAAGTATTGTGGATGGAACCGTAATATACACTGACTTTAAATATTAAAGGATCATGTTTAAAATAAAATAATATATGTCTGTTTTGTTATGTGTGTTTGGATATTCACTATTTTGATGACGATCTTGATAAGACTTTATAGCTGATAGATTTATTAACGTTGTCGAAAATAAAATACAAAAACTAAAAAAAATTATTATTATTATTATAATATTTCTGTCTGTTTTATTCACCTTTGTTTATAGTTATTTATACTTTTTGTTTAAATTATTCATTCTGCATTCATATGATATATTTTATCATTTTTTTCTTATATATATATATATATATAAATAAATTAAATTATTTATTAATACTCACTTAGTTATCTATGTGTTTTGAAATAAATAAATTTTTATTAATAAGAAAATCCTTCTGAATAATTTACTAATTTTAAATACTGTTTCGAGTTTTGTTACTCTTTGTAGCACCTTGAATTTTCTTTTTAATTGTTTTACCAATTAAGTACAAAAGATACTCCTTTTGTAGCCATTGCAGCAATCGTCTTGCGTGGCAATCTATTTATTAAACTCTTTGCAGCTGACATATCTATCGTATAATATAGATTTTTTTTTTAATTATTTTATTAATCAATTATACCTTTTATTAGATTTTCTGACCAAAAAAAAATGTACAAAGGATAAATACACTAGCCGTAAAGTATAAAACCGATTTTGGTCAGTATTAAACGCATTTAAAACTTCCTAAACCAAATCACTAAGCTAGCTAAACTGTCTTAAACAATAAAGAAAATATTATTTATCTAACGGCTAACTTCTTAATTAATTTTCGTTTTTTATTTATTCTATTATGTAAATATTAAATAAATAAAAAAATTAATAAAAGTTAAATAAAAATTTGAATAATTGTTACAGATCGTTAATCGCACATTATTTGATTGTTTAGCTGTATGTATTCTGTTATATTAAAATATTTTTTATTTTTTTTTTTTAATATTAATTAGCATATGTTATCTGAATTAAATAAAACAAAAGCCAAGTTATTAAATAACTTATGATTATGGAAATTAGCCAAAATTATGTTAAATATCTTTTGTGGTTAAAGCAAGTATTTTTTTTTTTTTTTGTTTTTGTTTTTGTTTTATTTTTATTATTAAATTATTTAAATAATATTTTCTTAACTTTATTTATTTTAGAGATAAATCATTACAATACAGGGTAATAGGTAAAAAAAATTTTAGAATTTTATTAGACATAAATTATATATATATATATATAAATTATGGTTTAAATGTGAAACATTTTATCTATTAGTATTACTTTAAAATAACATTTATATTAAATAATTCTTAAATGCCCTGTGTTATTCAATATTTTCTTCTATCATCAATATATTATCACATTTTTTATTTTATTCATTTATTTAAATTCATATTATTCATTGAATGACGACAAATCAATATGATAAAATCTTTTCTCTAAATTAATAAAAAAAAAGAAAAGATTTTTAAAATAATAATAATAATAATAATAATGTTGACGGGACTCTAACATAAAATAAATAAATTAAATATCATTTTTGACTTGAGAATATAACAAATCACATAAATCACCTGCTGGGATGTATAATATTAAGTGACGTCATTTATACACTTTTTTCACATAATTTTTATTTTTAAGGCATATGATTTTCTCTTATTTATTTATTTATTTATTTTATATTCAATTTTGAGACGTTTTTTTTTTTTTTTTTCTTCTATTAGTTGTTGTCTGTGTTTTAATTAACGAACGTTGTGATCACTTTTTTTTTTTGTTTTACGTAAGAATAGTGTAGACAACATTAGTGATGCTAAATTATTTTAATCAGTTAATTTTAATCTATTCTTAAGAATAAAAAGTATTCAGTATATATCTGGGGATATAGCAGCGATTGCAATAAAAAATCTAAGATCATCATACGCATGTGTATTGCGATTCAAAACAAGCTTAAGCGGAACATTAAGGTTTTTATTCATTTCCTCCACATCATTTATATCAGAAATCTATAAACTGTAGTCTTCCCTCGGTAATTAGTAATGATAAAATGTCTAAAATTTATTTTTATGAGATTAGAAAGATCACAATTTTTTACTTTAAAATCTCGCGATAACAATATGGAAATAAAAAAAATCAATGCATCGTCCGTTACCCAATTTTATTAATTATTGCATGATTGAAAAAAATAAATTTAAAGCGTTATAGTCCACGATAAGATATTCTTTATGCATATCTTATATCTAAAAGCCACTAAGAAAGTTGTGATTGCTTAATAAAACTATAGTAAAGTAACGTCATGACTATTGTAGCAAGGAGTTTTATCTCGCGTTACAGGCAACAAAGTATACACAGAAAATATTTTTTTTATCTTTAAAATACAAAATTATATCTGCATAAAATCATCTTCTTTATTTGGAATTTATTTTAAAATTTATTATTCATTTTATTTGTTTATATAGCAGCAACTGTTGATGAAATTAAAATATATCATGAGAAAATTTGTTGAGTTGTTTAGCCTCTCACAATAAACAATAAACAAAAAAAAAAAAAAAAAAAACAGTCATTGATAATAAGAAATTGATCATTTTCTGCTCTTATACTTAGCTTAAGTAATATTTGTCGTTTCTTTTAAAATTATTTAGATTTAAATCGGTCATTTAAAATTGTTTTGTCAATTATATAGCGTCCAGTAGTCTAAAATATTTGCCGTTTTAAGTTAATTTTTTTTTTTGTTAGGTTTGATTGATTGATTTTCGATCCTAAAAACAGTTACATGAAAAAAAAAGGTTAATTGTTTGTCATAGATCTTCCTTTTGTTTTAATAACTTATTAACGTAAATACGTAAACATATACAACAATAAAAAAGAAAAAAAAGAATAAATTAAATAATCAATATAATAATGGGTGGATACATTTTCACACCATGAGGTAAGCATAAAATATTAATTTTTATTTTAAATAATTTTTTCTTTAGTATAATATCTCTTCTAACGTTTGGTTTTGAGTGAAGATAATTGATTATAAATGTCTTTATTAGCAAAAAAAAAAAAAAAATTATAACAACAACCAGAATAAAGGAAGAAACAACAAAAATACATATTTAATAATTTTTCTTGTTTTTTAAGACAATTTTTTTTTTTTTTTTTTTGATGTTTATATTTTATCTATAAATGTGAATAAAATTAGAAGAAGAATTAAAACAAATAATGATCGATGATTTATGTTTAAAAAAAAAAAATAAAAATAAAAATGGATAGAGAGAAGTCATAATAGATTTCTATAGTTAGTTAGTTTTTTCGTGTTCCTTCTATTCATACCTTTTTTTTTTGGTTTTTGGTTTTCTTTATTTCAATTAACCACATCCAGTTTAGTTTAAATATTTACGATATTGTTTTTCTTTATTAATAACATGCTACCACCAAGTGTTTTATATTTTGTCTTTCTTTCTTTCTTTTTTTCAATAAAGTAAAACATGATTTTTAATATTATTAAAATATATCGATGATATACATTTACATAATGGCGCCAACATGGTTGGACAGATCATTACATTATGTTTTATAAAGAAAACTACATGAAAAAAAATATATATATATTTATTTATATTTTTATTTAAATAATAAGAGAAAAGAAATTAATAAAAAAAAAAAATAATAAATAAATAAAAATCGACATCACATAGGTTAGAGATGTATTTATGAAGAATTAATTTTTTTATTTAATATTCATCAAAACACAGCACGTGACCAAACATTTATTAAAATAATAAAAAAATACCATTGCTGCATTAATAAAATAATTTTAATTTTTTAATTTTATTTGTTTTATTCAATGTCATGGTATAACAGATGATTTTTTTTTTTTATTTTTTATCATTTAATAATTTATTATTGTCGAAGTGATGAAAATATTTCGATAATAAATGTTTATTTAAATAATTATTCGGTCTGCAGTTTGGTGTGTGTGTTTGTGTGTGTTAATTGAACCATAGCGAACTGCGTAAGTAACGTAGACGAAACTAATCATACGCAGTTTTTATTTAATCTCACCATATGAAAATGTTGGTGGTTGAATTAATTTTTGATTTTAAAATGTGAAAAATATGAATCATTGAAATAAAAAGTTTTTTTTTCTGTTTTTAAGAAAACATTTATTAAACCCTTTATTGCCTGAACAAATGAATAATTTCTTTAATTGAATTATTAAAATTAATAATAATTTAACAATTAATAATTTCTAAAATAATTTATCTATTTACTTCATAGTATCGGATATTCAGAGTGGAGATCATTTCAGATTTTTTTTGTCGTTTTATACCAAACAGCACATATATGTACATCTCAAAATGTTTAGTTCATTTAAACCTACGTACTGAATTAATGTTATCTAGAAAGATTGTTGGATATGTGTTAAATTATTACTGGACATTATCTCTGTGATTTCAAGTAATCTTAATGACTTGCTTTTTACTAAGTCTCTTTAAAAGTCAGCGTTTGTAATCATAATGCACCAGGTTACGTTGATAATATTTCTTAATATATTGTTCTGGAATTAATGGAAACTATTTATAGTACACGGTTTGGTACATTCCCATAGTTGTTTACCTTATAAATACTTGATAAAGAAAAATTTCTTTCTATCTATCATAAAAACAATGCATGATCACGATTATACTATATAAGTTGTTAATCTTAGTATCCGCATATGTGATCGCAGGTAGTAATTGCGACAACACATAAATAATATTTTTAATGGATAAACGTATTATTAAAAGTACTAACAAACTAGCTAACTAGTTTCCGCGACTTTCGCTATCGTCTGCCGTGCAACTTTTAAACGTTTCTATATAAAGCAACGTATAAACACTGTAAATAAAACATTACTCAATTCGGTATCAGGAAAACCTACCACTATGCACTATGTCAAAAAAAAAAGGCTCACATGTTTATATCAATAAAAAATTAATTAAAAAAGCTGTATTATAGATAAACACGCACTATTTGAAACCGCGTTTTACATGCAATAGAAGTAATATAATTTTTATATCTTCATATTTACCTGCTGTTGTAACACACTACCAAGGTAATAATCTTTACTTCCTAATTACATAAACGAAACTCTAAAATATCAGTAAATTTTTTTATTATTTAATACCATAAAACCATCTACAAACAATCTATGCATATGCTTAATAAAAAAAGAAAAGAAAAAAACTGTGTGGGTGTAAAGAATAATAAAGAAAAAAAAAAAGAAGAAATTTTTATTTCAATATTCTATAGTTTTTATCACTTGTATAAACATTTTTCTCAAGCATTAAATTAAAAACCATCAATTAACAAATATTTAAGCTTTTTATGATTTAAAGGAGACGAAACAAAAGAAGAAGAAGAGGAACTAATAATAATAATAATAATTTTTTTCATATGATTATTGATTATCATATAGCTTATTAATAAATGATTTGTAAAATTCATTATGAATTCATATTTGTATCACCATTTAAATGTTTAAATGTTTATTATATTCAATAAAAATACATATGCATACTATATACATGTATTATATTTTGGGTGAATAACTTTAAGCTTCTAGCTTCTTGGGCCCCGTACTGTGATAATCCATTCTTGTTTGTTTAAACATTTTTTTTTTGTATTCACCTTATTATCTTTTTTATACCTATATTTAAATTTATATATTGTTATAACCAGTGGCAAGAACCTTAACGGTCATGACAGTTCATATAAAAAAAAAAAAAATTATCAAGTGCCTTAATCTTTATTGGAGCAACATCCAAATCATGAATATTGTGTTGATTGTAGTAAACAATTATTTTTATAATGCATTAGACAGAGCTGTTCTTAATTTTAATTAAATCTTACATCAGAACCAGAATGTTAAACGCAAAACGCGAACAATTTTAAATTGTCAATTGGTATTGACTAAGTCTGGCGTAACTACAAAATTACAAATAGAATCTAAACAGGCGACAAATACAATTTCTCTCTCTTTGATTCTCTCGGCGTGTAATTTGCTTCGCAAAAGTTGTATTTAGTCGTTGTATCTTTCGTTCTGTTTACTGCATTATATTTAACAGTGAGCAGGTTCGTCTCACTGAACACAGCTGATACATTATAGATAAAGCTGCGTTTAATGTTATAAGCAAAAAGCAATTTTCAATAAATACAATTTATTAAATCTATTTATTATTATTTATTTTTATTTTTTTTTTCATTTCGTTTATTAATAATAACGTGCAGGAAGAAGAAGAAAAAAAAATCTTTTTCGATAATGAGTTGATTAATAAGGTACATAAATGTATTTTTATTAAAAATCATCACCTAAAAGGTAAACAAATAATTATCATTCTATAAGAGCATTCAGAAAAAAAAAAAAGCGGATTTCGTTTTTCATTGTTAATTTTATTTGCCTTTTCCTTTTCATACCAATAAATAAGCAAACAAAACATTAATAAACAAAACAAAATAAAAATACACGCGACTTTATTTGTCATTTTCACTTAACGATCAATTTCGATTTGTATATTTGTTTTTCGTTTTTATGCTTATTTATATTTTCGTATAACAATATCATGCCACTTTTATATACTAAATATGATACAGACTGTCTACGGTTTAATATTTAGTTGTCACGGATACAAAAAAAACATTTTAAAGTAGTTTCTCAATATTTGTTTATAAAATTTTTATTTTTATTTTTATTTTTATTACCTTGTTGGTTTTCTTGATTAACATTTTTTTTTTTTTTTTTTTTGTATTTAATATTATATGAATGAATTTAGAGCTATTAAATTTTATTATGAAAATAAATTTTCAGCTAATTATTGGTTTTTTATTTGTTATTTCATTCTTATTGTATCGATTGTTATTGGTTATGTTTGTTTTATATATTTATTTTATTTATTACATTTTTAGAGGGGTTTCTTTTATTTTTTTATTATTTTTTTTTGATCAACATTGATCAATAATTTTATTTTTAATTATTTGTTTATTTTTAATTAACAGATGGTTTTTGATGACATTTCAATGTAAATATACAAGCCGTATGTTATTCGTATAAATATTTATTATTATTATTATTAAAACTTTTGTAGTTTCATAGTGTGTGGCAAAGTTTGTAGTATTACTGGGCTTAAATATTTGATTTTTTATAACAAAAACCATGTGAAATATCATAACATAAATTCTGTTTAATTGTTCAGTTATATTTTAACGAACTAATTATTATTTTTATTTACTTTTATGTTGATAATAAATTTGATTTTTACAACGAGATATTATAAAACCTGTTGATATTTACTTAACGTCATTTTACATGCGAATTATAAATTTTTTTTTTTTTTTTTTTAATTATCAAATGTCTTGTTTATTTTACACAAGCATCACTGATATTTATTATAGAATCTTACATTTATAGCTCAATACAGTTTAAAGATCTACCCGAAAAACTTCTTCAGTCGATCTTGTCTATTAGTATTCTGCAAGACGATCAAAAATGATTGTAGAAAGTCAATATTCTATTAGATTGTTTCTAGATGTAAAATACTCCACAGATCTTTGACTATCAAAAATGAAGACTGACTACTAGCAGAATTAATTATAGGCCTTTATGTATGTAATATAATTAATTGGGATTTTTTTGTATTAAAAATCCCTATAATGATTCAATAAAATTCAAATGTAATTATTTTACTCAATAACTGGAATAAGGTCTAATTAAAAATTATTTAAATTATTTTCTTTCTTTTCATTTTGATTTTTATTGGATGTATACATTAATTTATTATATTCAAGGTGCTTATATTTTTAATTAATTGTCAACATTTAATTGTATCCATTAAAATATTATTTTATTTTACAAGAATATAAACAAATACAAACAAATAAAATTTATATAATTGTGCAATTAAATACGAAATTATAATTAAAGGAAAAATTATATTCACTATCTTTAGTTTATGTTAATTTCTGATGGTGATAAAATAAATAACATGTGTAAAAAATTATAATTATGTATAAAACTATAATAACAACTGGCAACAAAACAAAAAAGTGTTATTTCGTTATAAATAATAATTAATAATTATACATGGAAAACAATAACAAACATTTTGTTTATAATTCTGTGATTTTGCGTGATTTAGTTTAAAAAAATTATTTAACAAAAGTTTGTGCGAAGCGAAATACGGTATATAAAAATGTATGTGATATAAACATATGATGATAATTATCATTTATTAGTCATCAAAATTACACCATAGCGTAAATGTGGAGGCAGTTCCGCATCCAGACACCACAGATAATTATAAATACTAAGCTTAATTACGTTATTAAATTAGAATAAATAAAGAAATGAATTAATTCATAAAATCTTAAAATTGTATCTACAATTTAAAACTCTTTCGCATAATTTATTCAACCAATTAAATACTTAAATATTCACCAAATAGATCTCGTTCAAACTATGTACGGTCCACAAGTAACTTAAGAAAAAAAATTTAATTTAATTCCATTATTAACCTGCTACTAACCTAGTAACGTGTAAAGAAAAGTTTGAATCGCTAATGGTCATTACAATATAAATTAACTAAGATGTCAAGCCTTTCCATAAACAAAAAAATGCTAAACTCTAAATGCTATTCAATGATATTGCCATGTAGGGCTCCAAACTAGTTATATTTCTTATGAGCTTATACGGATCTATAAAAGAAATAACTGTGTCTTACATGGTTCCTTAAGAGATTCCTATCTTAAAATATAATATTTTTAGTTCTTTTCTGGACAGGAGTTAGTTTTAAAATATTTTTTACATTTAAAGATAGAAAATTTTAATATCATCTGTCAATAAGTTGCGTTGAGTTAATATAACTTATAGCGATTTATAAAGGCGAAATAATATTTTTTTTTCATTGAAAACAAAAGAAAAAAATCAATTCATTCGATTTTTGTTTTAGCCGAAAAGAAAACGCAACTGTTCAATTCCACTTGATTATAAATTCAACAAAGTCAAAATGTATGTTATTAAAATTGGTGAAGCAAATGCCACTAATCAACTGTAAAATAATAGGTTTAAAACAGTTCCGTTGATGCATACCAAATAAGCGAAAGTAAAAACAAACATGTGAGTAAGAATGGCGCTAACACAATTCTCACAGGGTTTTCCAAATTCATTCACAACTAAAATTTATATACAAAAATGTTGTTTAAAGTTCTGTTAAACAAAATCGAACAAAATAAAACAGGTGAATAACATGAATAAACTATTTGACGACCCCTGTAGTAAGGTTTGACCAAAATTATTTTCATTTTTGTTTTTGTAAAGTGTTAATTTTTGAAGCTATAAATTAATTTTATGGAAAATTTCATTTTACCTTTACGTTTTAGTTTACAAATTCTTAGCTATCATCACGTTACACACTTTGCAATGGTTGTTGATTTCTTTTTAAATTAATATTGACTTTGTTTTATTAGTTAAGTTAGCTGAAGATTTTTTTTTTTTTATTTATTAATAATATATGCGAGTGTGTTTTTTTTTTTTGTTTTTTTTTTTTAATTTATTATTTCTGTATTTCTGTCTCCTATAGAAGTAGAAAAAGAATAAGATGTAAAGCGCATAACAGATAAATCGTGTATGCTGCTTTAAAAAAAAAAAGGCGATAATTGGTTAATTGAAATACTTAGTATGCAGCATTTACAGCACATTCGACAGCATCAGAGTGCATTTATTTTGTTGAAAATATATTATCTCTTGTTGTTTGTGCATTTTGTATTTCTTCTTTCCTTTAAATCTTTTAGATTTCCGATTGAGGGCGGCTTGCCTCTTTTTCTAGATGCTATTTGAAAGTATAATTTCGAAGCTTTATTGGATATTATGCTGCAGATTTGTTCATAATCTGTTGTAAGTGATCATGCACAACCAACAACAGTAAAGTATTTATGTGTTTCTGCTGATATATAAATATAATAATAAATAAGTAAGTCTACGCAATTCAGGTAAGGTTTCATTTTTATTTTTTTTTTTGTTACTTGATAACGAAAGAACATTAACAGATTGTCACTATTGGCTATATATGCAATAAAAAACTGTCCTTTGTGGAATCATTCTTCAAATGCAACATAGCAAAAAATACAGAAAGGTGAAAGAGCTCTGTAGAATCATATTTAGGACCACACATCAGGTAAATCTTCTTACCAAATATATTAAATATTTCTGCTGTTTTATGTTTCTATATTTATGAATGTTATTTTAGTATAAATGATCCCCCGTTTGTCTGATCGATTTTATAGATCTTAGATCAGTTGTTATAATTAGATATGTTCTAGAAGGGCATACTGAAAAACTAAAATAATCTTTAGCAATGAAGGAAAGTCAACTGTTAAATAAAATAAATATTATTTGTTCTATTCTCGAGATTCCTGACTGAAGCTTATCAATATCTTTTATGTTTTTCTAGGTGGATACCGTACTGTTATTGCACGTAAACGACTTTATTCGACATAACTCATAAGAAATGATGTCTCTAATCGGGTGGGTATCATCACATATCCAATGACTCTTTAACTAAAAAAAAAAATAGTTTTCTCCGCCCAGTTAATGTTGAATCGTTAAAGGGTTAAAAGTTACTGTGAGGTCTCTCAATGATTTCAATCAATATTTCATTATCTTGTCGATTATTAAATTATACATTCATTCAAATTTGTTTAACGAATACGAAAACAAGAACAAGTGTCATTACCTGTATAATTACATAATTTTAACTCATCGTAAAAAAAAAAAAAATATATATTACCTTTTAAAGCATCTTTTGATCATAAATTTATATTTTATACTTTGCTTGTAGTTTTTATTCTTCGACAAACGTTTTTTTTTTTTTTTTATGTTTTTTTGTTTTTGTACGTAAGTCACGTGTTGAAGAACATAAAATTTTATGTTAAAGCATATTCTTGTTCCGTTGTTGTTTTATTAATATTTTAAATAGATTACATGATCAGCGTAGACCACCCCTTTAATGGGTATCTAATTGTAGTATTTACGCAATGGCACCCGATTATTTGTTTTAATATGTTCTTGATTGTTTTGTTGATTTCATTCTCTCTACCTTTATATTTACCGTGTTATTCTTTTAGTTGATGTTGTTCAACAATTTATTTCAATAAATAAATAAATAAAAATCATCATATGATGGGGATCATGATACTACTTAAAGTAAAAAGTAAAAAAAAAAGAAGAAAAACTTTAAAATTAATGTAAGAAAATGAATAGGTATATAAACTGAATAATTAAAGTTATAAACGTGCATTTACAACCCATAATAACAACTACCTTTAAAATAAACATATGATGATTTATTATTTTATTATGTTGATAGCATAAAATGATTATTCCTTTCGGGTTTGTTTCTTAGTGGGTTTTTTTTTTTTTGTCTTCCCGTCTTTCCTTTCCTTTCTTAATAAAAAAAAAAAAAGAAAATATTATTTATTTATTTATTCACTTAAATTTACGTTAGTTGTGATTTTTTTGTATGAAAAAATTAAATTTTTAATAAATTATTATAAATAACAAATACAAAAAACATCATTCATCCATTTATTTTCGCCTCTTTTGTTCCTCTTATCGCTGCAAGCCATATTAATGAAATAAATAAATAATAATAAAAAAAAAATTTATTTATTTACACAGTCGCTATTATTATTATTATTATTATTATTATTAAATTTTATTAACGAAAATATAATCTTAGTGAATTATCGCAACAATAAAGCCGCTGCTAAGTTGTTAAGGTGTCACATTGAGAATTTTTTTTATATTCTTTAAATATATTTAAGACTAATTTATCTATAATAGTTTATTAAATGTTTTTGAAAATAATATAAATTATCATTGCTTAGTTAATAGTTTTTTTTTTTAATATATAAAAATTCCGAGACTTAATGGAAAATACAATCAACAATAGCCGCAAAAGTAATTAAGAATTTATTTTAATTTCTATACAAAATCATAATGATATTGTGACTTTTTGTTTAACGATGCTTGATCAATGTGACTCATGCTATCAGTAAAGAATACCAAATGGATGAGGAAACAACTGAATTTTACTTTAAAATTATGTTTTATATTCCTTTATTCTTTATAACGCGAAAAGTATAGATTTATGTTGTGAGCACAATCCGGTAAAACATCACAAATAATAAAATTTTCTAGAGAAAAGAAATAATTTATAATCTTTATGTTTTGCTTCCAATGTTGAAATTGTTGATATAAAAAAATCAATGATTAATAATCATTAAGAATTATTATAAAACAGTGGCAGGATGTAACTTCTAATTTAAAATGACGATCATATTTAACTCTGTTGCATTTTAATTATATTTCTGATCTTTATTTATCGATAGCTTAGCTGTTCGATCATTAACCTGCCACAGGTTAGTAATCAATGTTGCAATGTTTTTGCCTACAATTTTAATTTGTTTTAAAAAAGGTTCGTCACATTCGTTAGATGTTCGTCTTAAGTGAAGATTATCTTGAATCTGTACCTGAGTTATTATATTTTTAACGATAAAGTATTTCTTAAATGTATAATTGTTAAATATAAAAATAATTCTTGACAGCAATTCTTGACGATCTCATTATAGTATTCAAGAAGTTTCACCATTTGAGTGAAAATTTGGGTTTTTCCTATTACAAAATTGCTCTACATTTTTAATCTAGTCACTCCTCCAAATATCCACAGAATTTTCATTAAAAAATAAAAATTTTTAATCTCAAATAATGCAAAAATCTTCAATTTACAGCTCGTGAATTTATTTATTATTTATTTATCTATGCAAAGTCATGTTGTTATTGTAAAAGTATGCTGGTTGAATTATGCTGACACAAATACTGCGGTAAACAGAAGATAACAACATACTTTCTTTTCAATATTATTAGTATACGCATTCATTGATGTGACACCTGTCACGCGGCACGGTTTCATCTTATTGCAGATACACATTTTGTTTTTCTCATTCATTATTTTATGCAAAAGTATATGACGTACATTTATAAATGTATTTAATGCTGCAAAGATTGCTGCATATGATGCAGAAATTCAAGTATCAATAAATGTATTTAAAAAAAAAAATTGTATTTGTTGACATTTAACAACGTAACGAATTGAAAGACGACAATACATTATAATATTTTTGCTTATAGCTAACTATTATTATTATTATTATTATTTATTTATTTATTTTTTAATACAATAGCTAATATTAACTTGTTGACATTCAGTTTATAATATTACATGGAAAAATTAAAGAAGAATTTGCGAATAATCATTAATAAACCCATAAGAATTTTTTTTTTATTAAAAGTGAACAAATTAATTATAACAAATATATTTATACACACGATATATATCGTATTTATTTAATTTTAAAAATTAATGTACGATAAACAATTCAATAGATTGATATCGGCTATAAAAGCTCTAATAAAACAAAAACAAAAAATTAAAGAATTTTATAAATTTTTCATAATGCGGCATCATTGGCTGATAAAGGAAATATTACATTAGTGTGTACATTTTAAGAAACAATAAAAAACCAGACAAATAACTCAACGTGCGAATTCAATGGAATTTGATGCAATGATGGAAGAAAAAAAATGAAAAATAAAATTTCGTGCTTACGCTTATAATTGCTGTGCCCAAATTTTATTTTATTTTGGGTGAATTAAAATTCTATAAATGCAGTGTCACTTACTTTTTATACTTTTGAATGTGTCTATTTGCTGAACCATTTTTGATTAATTAAAATTGCAAAATTTTTTTGTAAAAACGATTTAGTTCGTTAGAAAGAAAAACAATTTTTATGTAGTTTTCGCGTTGTCCTGTAATTCGCGCTTTATAAAAATAAAACAATAAATTTTTTAATTATAAGCATATTAGATCTACTAGAAAAATCTGCCTAATTATGTCATCTTTAGTTTGAATAAATGTCTTATGGAGTATATATGTTTTATTTTAATGTCACTGGAATTTTATGGCCACTTCTTAAATCCGAAAAAATTATTGTTTGAACCAAAGATTTAAAAATGTAAGAGAATGAGTCTAAAATTGTTACATCTCTATACCTAAGATTACATTGTTTACCAGTGATATTATTGTTCCTGAGAGTACTTGTGACTACTTGAATGTGATAAGATAAATTAAATCTCCTTACATGATACTATACAGATTCTACATATTAATAAATATTAATGCAGTGCCATCTGTTGAATAGTAGTTTAGTAAAATAAGATTATTGCTACTTATTGAATAATAAATATTCAGGACTTTTTAAGTAATGTAACACTTTAGAACGGGGTTCCAGCTGAATTTTTCACATTATAATTAAATTTATTCATTTAAAACCAATTAGGCCCAAAAAAGCGCATTGCACAATATTATTCATATCATGTCAAAATGATCATTTTCTGAATTAAAAACCTTGGTAAGAAGTAAATTCCAGAACTTCTTTTGTAAAAATGTATATTTTGCAACACGACTTATAGTTCAGCATATTTTCCACGCAATATAGTAATAAATTAATATTGACAGTAAAATTACATGTTAATATAATTTCTCATTTAAAGTATTATTGTTAGAATCAAAATCATATAATCCATTAAGGAACTAACACTTAACACTAGTTTAAGGAACCGCCAAAATAGTTCAAGTTTTTGATTTAATATTATTTTATTCTAATTATACAATTAATTAAACTAACAATTATTTACAAATTAACTAAATTAACATAAATTTAAACTAAGGATAATTACAATAATCATGGCGAAATAAGTTTGAGTTTCCTGAAATAACCGGTGATGAAAACATCGGACATAATATCAATCTAAATAATGGAAGAAAAAACATTTTTTTGAATGAATAAATTTAAAAAAATAATTTAATTACAAAAATAATTACTCTGATTTATGCTCTATTGATTGTATTGTTATGGAATCAATATAAACGCGTGGAGACGATACAATACGCCATGTCAGCGGATTTAATGGATTCGTTTTATATTCCCAATACAATGTTGCATATATTGGACTTCCTATATCATTACCAGCTATTACTGCATTGTACATGTTTCCCGGTTCAAATAATCTTAAATAAAAAATTGAATGAATAAACTAACGTGAGGAAAATTGTTGAGTTTTCAGTGTTATTACATAGGTTCACTTGAGAATTGCATCTTTTCAGTTTTATTTTTAAATGTATGCAACATAATTGACATTATTCCGATTTCTCCACCATGCATTAAACTTTCTTTGGACGAGGAAATACTTATATTTATCATATAATGGACACCTTCAAACAAAATCAATTTAATTAATAAGAATTCAGATCTTTTTATATTAATAAAAAAATAATTACCGCAAAATGGACTATGGGAATCCGTTAAAAAATATGTTTTAATGAAATCAGTATTACGAAGTTGCCCATTGTTCTTATAATTTTTATAACTCTGGTAGCTATTAAAGCCGAACTTGTAAGATTTACTATGCCTTTTGTAGTCAACACATTTACCATTACTAAAATTTATGAAGTGGTCACATTGAAATGTTAAAAATTTGCATTTAGTATTGATACTTTCGGTAAATAATTCATGTGAACGTCTATGATTGCAACTGAGAAACTTTTGTACATTACGGAAAAATGAATTTGGTCCCATAATTGAATTGCATCCAGGTTGTTTCATGCCACCATTTGGATAAAAGTCTAAATGCCCAATTGGTTCAGCTATTCCAAGTCCTATTTCATTATTGTATAATTCGTTTTGAAATAAAAAAAAAAAACTTTAAAGAAAATATTTCTACATACCAAAATCACTGCTAAATGGCATAGCATCGGTATGTATAACATCAACATATTTTGCATCGGTACGATCCAAACGGACAACATTGTCAGTTTGTGAAAATAATGGTTCTGCTGGATCCAATGCGGTTATACGACCTAAATGCAAATTAAAATCACGTTGTAATGTATAACCAGCATAACCACCTAAATGCGAACCCAATGAGTGTCCTATTATGTGAAAATTATCCAAATTTCTTAGATTTAATTCTTCCTAAAAATAATTTTTTATTAATTATTCAATTTTTTGTTTGGTTTTCATAACAAAGTTACATAAAGCATATGAATAATATGTGCAGTAATTGCACCCACTAAACGTATATTTGCAGCTGCTTGTGCATAAGGTGGGCTTGAACCACCGCCCCATGAAATCATAATAATACTTGATGTGCATTCTTTATCGTGCTTTAATAATTCGTCTTTCATTTTTTTTATCTTATTTATAAATAAAAATTTGCCTTTAATACAAAGTAATTTTGAAAATGAAATTTAAAATCAGAAATTATTTACCCAAGGCCGGTCACCGTCTTCTAAATATCCATGAGTTAAAAAATATATATTACCATGAGGATTCATATTTAAATAATTCACTTGATCTGGATCATTAATATCAATAAATAATGTTAAATTGTGTTGATTTGCATAGCAATTGAACAGTTGATATTTCGCATTTATCTTATTTGGATTTTCGGGATATAAGCTAACTGGTCTTGTTTCCGATGTCCACGGTTCAGATATTGGAAAACAGCCATAAACTCCATAACATTTTACATCATTTACATCTAAAATAATGTTCGTATTAATTATAAGTATATTGCATGTTTTATTTATGTTGGAAATATTAGTAAATTACGACATATGGTATGTTTAATATAGCTTAATCAAAATAAAGATTAATATAACGAAAACATATTTAAATCAGTGGTTGTTAACAATTATTCACTGAAGTCACTAAAAAAAAAGAAAAACCTTTTTAAAATCATAATCACTTAGTTAATATATCTGAGTTCTTATCTATTTCAATGTTCACCACGTTGTAAATAATTTAAACAAAAAAAAAATGAATAAAATCTTCTATAAAATTTAAATTTATAATAAAGACGAAATCAGTTGTCAACCACTGATTTAAATCACAGATTAAAAATATAATTTTCTATCTTTCTCTACACATTTCTAACAAATAAGTAATACCAAGAAATTTTATTTATTTATTTATATTTTATTGACTTAATAAAAAATAAAACTCCATATAAGCATAAAAATTAATTAAAAATTAATAAACAAATAACAAAAATAAAAAAAAAAAAAAATATTATTTTAATAGAAAAGATTAAACTTTAGAAAAACATAATCGAAATCAAACGAACAAGTGTTATTATCTTCTGTTTTTTTTTTTAGATCGTCATAGATTAGAAAGTAATTAATAATAAAAATTGAAATTCTCACCCGCTGGATTTGTGCCTGGTGGTAAATCATATAATTTAGCTAAACTGTCGTTAGGACGTTGATTAGCTAAATACAGCATAGTTTGGAGCATAAAACCACCCGTTTGATTAAAAGGTATCAACATGTTTTATAAATTATTTTCACTTAAGCCACTTTGCACAAATGAAACCTTTAAACACGACTTAACTAATTGCATTCAGCACAAATAACGTTTTTAAATAGTCTCGAGTGCATTCAATTAATTACTTATTAAACAAATTAATTTCAAAGTCACTTAATTTATTAATTAGTTAATAATTAATAAAAAAAAAAAATAATTTTAATCGAATTTTACTGTATTCACAATTATTATAATTTTGTTCTTTTCTCAATAATCAAGTGTGATCTTATTAAAATGTTAATTAGAATTAACTTAATAATATTTCATTACAATTATCTTCATTAAAAATGAGCAAAGTACATTTTTGTCTTATTTATCATAATTATATGTACATAAATTATAAAAGGAGGGAGTATTTGTGTTTTCCAATTTTGCTTATTTATAAATTATATTTTTGTTTTGAAATAATAAGCAAAGGTCACTTAAGTAGTATTGTAGCGTAATGTATAGTATAGTATAGTATAGTATATTACGTACGTCTTAGGAGTTACATATATTATTAGCTACTTGCCTAACTTAATTCATAAAGAAGTAAATAATTCCGGTGTTCCTCGGATTGATAATCTTAACTTATCTCCTCGATTTATTGTAGAAAATCTTTAATTTTCAAGTTGCAAATGTGTAAACATATACATCAATATTGTTGTTTTTTTTTTTTTTTTTTTGAAAGATAATTCTTCTCAGCAGCGTTTCAAGATCTTTTTTAATATTGAAAAATGTGTTTGATCTGTTTAAATTCTCTACATCTTCTACTTCTCTACATTTGGACATATATATATAAATTTATCTATTGTTATTATGTTACCTCTTAACTGAAATATCCCAAATTCTAACTGAACATCCTAAATAAGAAATATTCAAATTAATCCATCTTTGATTAGTTTAACGACTTTAGATTAAAACGTTATTGTTTAGAAACATAATTATATGGAAAATAAAATATTTTTTTTAGATATCTAGTGCGAGTTCCTAAAAAAAAAAAACAAGTTGCTTTAAAAATTAGATAGATGGTAGTATTATTGGTAAAAAGATATTTGACAAATATTTATTTACATTTTTTTTAAATGACGTTTCGATATTTACAAATTAGTGTTTCAAAATAACATATTTTAAATTATTTATTGTAATATAAATTTAAATAATATATTTGTTACTAAATATTAAATATGATTCCTTTAAATGCTTCGAACTTTAAATGTTTGTAAGTTTGTATAATATAAATGTTTTACATATTGTAAAATGTAGTTATTTAATTATAACCTTAAAATTTCTATATACAAAACACTGTTGCTTATAATATTTCATTTTTATTTTAGAGTTAGTTCTGTACTAAACAAGGATGTAAAACAGCATGGTAAAGGTTTTATGTTTGATAATTGTGATGACACTGCATGGAGTTCTGATCAGGTTGATTAATATTTTTAATCTTATAACGTAATAAACTGTTATAAGTAGATTTATTTATTTTTTATAGGGTCAACCTCAATGGATACTAATTAAATTGAATGAATCGTCTACAATTAACGGTGTTACATTCCAATTTCAAGGGGGCTTTGTTAGTTTGAACTGTGAAATAATTTTAACAAATAACGATAATGAACAAATCATTGAGAATATATATCCTTTAGATAATAATAAAGAACAAACCTTTAACTTTACTAGTGGTATCTTAAATAATATTAATCATATAAAAATAAATTTATTGAATTGTAGTGATTTTTTTGGTCGAATAATTATATATAAATTAGAAATATTCTAATGCATATCTTCTATGGAATTTATAGTAATTATAAATAAAAAAATGACAAATTTTATTAGTAATTAAAAATCTTGCGAAAAATTATCACGCTAATGACTAATAAAGCTTTTATTAAACTCGGTACTTTATCTATGTATATATACCATGGAAATATAAGCTTTAAAATACAGCAAACAATGTAATTTTGTAATAAAAAAGCCGAAATATCTGAAGTGTAGTAAAAGTCTTGTTAATTGCTTTAACTACATATTTAAACCATAAATAAACAAAATTAGCAATAAGAACAAAACCATTGTATATATCAAGTTTTATTTTTTTTTTTACCCTAAGATTAACATTATTTTAACTATTTTTTTTTTTTTTATTTAATTAAAATCTAATTATCGTCACTAAAATAATGATATATTTGCTCCTTTTTTATAATAATCTTATATTTAAATAATTTTTTCTCTATTCGGTTTAATCGGTTTTTAACCAAGGATGTTTCAAACATTGTGCCGCAGATGCTCTCAATAAAGGATTGTAATGTAACATTGGCATTAGAAAATCATTAAAGATTTTCGCCTCATTTTTATCCCATTCATATTTCTCAATTAGAACATTATGTAAACTCCATGGCTTTAATTTTGTTATATTCCGTAAATTACCGTCAATTGTAAAATATTTTAAGCCATTTTTACCACGAAATATTAAATTTGGCTGTATATTACCAAGTAATTCTACAATATGTGCTAAATGATCCTCATCCCTGCTGTATTGTTCGCCAGCGTGTGGATCAAATAAATAATCACCAGTAGCTAATTCAAATGCTAAACATGCTGTACTCCATATATCAGCTGTGTAATTATATGGAGCACCTAATATAACTTCAATTGAGCGATATTGTCTTGTTTGGATGTCCTCCGTGAAATGATGATACTAAAATGATAATATATATTAGACATTTGTTCGTTTTTTTGTTTAATAATACTTATTTCATTTACATCGTAACATGCATTTCCTAAATCTGCGATTTTCACTTGCACATTGCTGTTATTAATTAATTTTTGTATAGTATTCTTATAGAACTGTGTCGCTGGTATATATTTATTATTCATTAACTTTTTATCATTATTAAAATCTAACGAAGACTGCAATGTGTATAAATAGATTTAAATTAGTTAAAATAATTATTTGTAACGTATTTAAGTAAATATTTTACCGGTTTTTCACTATTTTTAATATCTCCATCGTTTACTAAATTAGCATCACAAGATGCTTTATCTATATTAACATTAGGAATAGTGTTAGTAGGATTGGTTTCTTCTAAATTGGGAGTTACATTTTCATGTTTTTTGTCCTCTTCTTTAATTACATTTTCTGTTGATTGTTTAACAATTTCATTTTCATCGTTTGATTCTTTATCGACTTTTTCTATCAATTCTTTCTCATTAATTTCGTTATCCAGTTTTGTTTTAACATCACTATCATTTGTTGTAGCTTTTGATTTTTCCAAAGCACTTACTAAAATTATATATGCAGTTTGCAGTTTAAAAATTTATCAATTTTTGCCCTTTATTTGTGTTAATCTCTTACCATATGAATCTGGAAATTCCATACCATGTATACGTAAATTATTTATTTCATTATCTAATTGTTGATTCGTCGTTGCTGCATCATCTAACACTAGTAATATATTTTCGGGCTTAATATCTGTATGAATAATGTGGCATTTTGCATGTAAATAATTTAAACCTAGTAAAACCTTTAAATTATTTGTAATTTAATTAAATATTGTTATATTTTAAATTCTAATGATAATGATAATGTTATAATACCTGTTTAATTATATTTTTTACTTGTTTCAATTGTAATCCACGATAATTATTTTTAACAATTAGTTTATATAAACTACAACCAAGTGCCTCAAATACTATACATGTATGTATACCATTAACACCACGTACTGTAAAATTATTTAATAATCTTACAATTCTATTACGATTAACATCTAATTTATCTGTATCACGAATTACTTCGAGTAAATGTATTTCATCGGCTGCTGTTTCTGTATAATGGCGTGCACTTTTAACGACTTTCAAAGCAACATAATTATCATCTCTAAAAATATAATAATAAATTAATTTTTATTAATTAAATTAATTGCAAAAAAAAAAAAAAACAAAACATGAACTATTTCACTGAACTCTATATCACGACATAGCCACACAGTTGAAAAATGCCCCCATCCTAATTTACGTATAACACGATAACGATTATCGAAAACATCACCAATTACAACTGGATGATAACCACCACGACAATATTGTGATACATCCTCTTGTTCTTCATCAGAACCATACAAACTACTATCCGGTGACTCTGGATATATATCATCAACCAATGATATTGATGTTCTTGGTTCCGAACTAAAATTAAAAATTATAAATAAATTTATTGAAGCAAATTGAATCAAAAATGTTTTAAACAAAAACCTTAACAAAAATATTTGATTTTAATTAAATTATAGATAAAATTATAAAAGATTTACTTATTTATTAAAATTGTTGTTTTATTATCATCATAATCAGTGTCGTTTAAAACAATAAAATTATTATTTAATAATTTGTTATTAACATTATAGTTATTATGTTTATTATTATTATTACTTTCATATTTAGCAATTGGTGATTTTGATAATTCTTTTAAATTTATATTATTATCTACTGTATTGTTATAATTATTATTGTTATTATTATTATCATTATCATTATTATTATTATTATTATTATTATTATTATTTAAATTATTATTATTAATTTCATCGTTAATACATTTTAAATTATTTGATAAACTTCTATCTTTTCTAATAAATAAATTCGGTTCAACTGATTTACAACGACGATTTAATATATTTTTCTTCTTACATATTCGTTTCTTTATATTTTTATTTAATTTACGTTCACCATCAAATAAACGTTTTGTTTTATTAAAAAACTCATCATAATCATCATCGTCATCATCATCATTATTATTATTATTATTATTATTATCTTCATTAATGTCTTTAATATAAATTTTTTCTTCCTTATTACTATTTATAATTTTTTTTTCTATTTTACCAACGGAAAATAGTTTTATTAATTTTTCTATAATATTTATATTAAAAAATTTTAATAAAATTGTTAAAAATAATGATATAAATAGAATTTGTATTATAATTCCAGTGATATTTATAAAATTATTAATATTTATAATATTCTCTTGATCTTGTTGGTGTTGCTGTTGTAATAATTCATTTGTCTGATGGTGCCGTTTATGAATTGGTAAATTTGAAACAACTGATTTTGATGGACGATAACTCTCCTCACGTAAATACATTTCATTATATTGGTAATTTTTTAATAAGTTATCATTAGCATGGGATATATGTTTATCCTGGTTTTTATTTCTTTTTACTGTACTGGGTTTATTTGTTTTCTTTTTATCGAAATCAATGTCACATAAACCAATCATAATATGTAAAAATTCTCTAGATGCATTTTGTTTTCTCTTAAAACTACTAAACATTTGATTTTTCGTCATATTATTTATTGGATTACCAACAATTGTGGTATTTTCCCAATTGAACATTAGATTAGGTTGTGTCATTACTGAACCAATTTTTTTTTAAAGTATTTTGCCAAAATAGAAGTAGAAAATAAAATCAAATTTGACTTCCAAATGTTTTTTTTCTTTTTTAATATTTTTCTCACTTTAACAACAATAACAATAATAATAATAATAAACTCTGGCCTTCATAAAATTCAATATTAATATAATTTAGGTTCTTAAGCAACTGTTCGTTCTTTGATTTCTTTGTTTAATTTATTTTAATTGTTTTATTATAAAGTAAAAATAATAAATATTCAAACATGTTTAATTATTATTATTATTATTATTCTTTCACAAAAACCACTCAATTTTTCACTAATTTATTTTTACTTTTTTTCTGTTTATTTCCCTTCTAAATCGATTAAACAATATAAGGGAATGTTTTTTTTTTTTTTTTTAAACAAAAAGCTGCTATAAGGAGGTTAAGCACTAATATTATTCCTATGACTGAAAAACGTGAAATAAAAAAAAAGGAGGCAGAAAATTTTATTTCAATTTTTTTGTGCGAAATTTTACTTTTTATTTATTTTTATTATATAAAATTATGTAGTTAAATATAGAATTTTTTATTTAATTTATTTTTTTTCTTTCCTTTTGGTTTCTTGTCAGTTTTTAAATAAAAATAGAGTATTAAAAAAAATTTTTTTTTTTTTTTTCATTCTTTTTGTGTTATTTTTCAAATTTTTCTTATTTTTTAGTTATAGGTTTGTGTGTTTTTCATGTTGAATAATAGCTGAGAGATAGATACAACAAAACATATTATTATAAAGACAATTTTGGCACATGATTCTTATTTTATTTCTTTTATTTTTATGTTGAATAAACTAATTTTTATTTTATTCTTTCATGACGTTGTTGTGTTTGTTGCTTTTTTACTAATTAAATTTTAATGTGTAATCACCTTCATTGCAAGTTGTTTTTTTTAATTATAAATTCTAGTGTTTTTATTAATTTTTCTTTTGCACCATTTTTTTATATAACGCTAAATATAACAATAATAATAATAATAATAATGCGAACACTAAACTATATAACTACATTGACGTGAATATGCTAAATGAATAGTTTAATTTACACAAAAGATAAATTTGTTTAATAAAAAAAACAAAACATAAAAATTATATAAATAAAGCAAAAATTGTATGCGATGTTTTCTACATTTCATTTCCAATCTTAAATTTAATTTCACATGTAAAAATTATTGCCCGATTTTTCTTTAATTAACACAAAATAATGCTGTGATTGAAAAGCACCCCGTTAATATTCTGAACCATGGAATTATAATAATAAAAAATATATTTTCAAGTTTAAAACTAAATGTAATTAACGCTTGAAACTTAAACAACAATTAAACAAAGTGGTTTTTACTTTTAACTAATAAATTATAAACTGTTCAAACACCTTACTGAACGTTTCAAAATCAAAAGAAAACTAAAAAAAAAAAATAATTATTGAATAAAAGTAAACCTTAAAAAACTTACAACATTTAGCACAATTCGATTTGTTAAATGTTTAAGATTAACTAAAAACACAAATGTTTACCATTTTAAGACTATATGGAAAAGCAATAACCTTTCAACGTTTTCTTTTTTTTATTTTCTTAATAAAATTATTATAATTTTTTACGTTTAATTATAATTTATTCCTAGTCCTACTCTCTTACTACTAAGTAACATGCTGAAAATTTATATAGAAAAGGAAACCACTAATGGATATTTAAAACATTTGTTAGAAAAGTTATAAAAAAAAATTATATTCAATGCATAATAATAAGAAAACAACAAGAGCCAGATACATAAATATTTTACGTTCTCAAAAAAAATTTAACTAAACTTTCTCACTTATATAAGTGATTAAGCTTCTTCTTTTTTTTTTTTTGTTCATTTAATTAGAAAAGGGAGGAGAGCAAAACTATTCATAGAAATTAAAATGCAATAACAAATCGCTTTGTTTTTAATCAATTTAAGTTTATAAAAAGGTCAATTAAAATTTTTCTATTTATGGTTTGAGTTTTCCTCGAAACAATCATTTAATTTCAACAAAACATAAAAAAGTTTTCAGCCTGATATAGCACAGCTTGTGTTCGGTAGAAGATTTTAGGAAATACACCTTCTATAGACAATCTCTTTTAGAATCAATAAAAATAATTAATTTAAATAAATAGGAAGAATAGATAAATATTGATAAAATACTTACAGACTAACAAAACCACCACGTAATGCTGGCATTTCACGTCTTCTATTTAATGGTGGTGACAATGATAATGATAAAAAATCCTGTTGTATTTTCTTATTTATACTAAAACAATGATCACTAACAGTTTTTTCTATGGAAAAATATTCTTTATTGGCTGATGTTGTATCACAAGTTTTAAATAATTCATTTTTATTATTATTATTTTTATTTTTATTATTATTATTATTATATTTATGAAACTGACACTGTTTTGTTGTAGAAAAAAAACTTTGTATATATTTATAACGATTATATGATTGTTTCGGTGATAGCTGATGAAATTTAAATACTTTTCCGGTTTTTGATGTGGATGAAGGCATTTGTTGATTTTTTAAATTAAATAATTTTGTTCTGGTTTCATTTTTTATTTGTTGCTTTGATTTTTGAATTCTTATTACTTTTGGTTCTGGTGGTTTTTCTGCTGTGTCACTTTTTCCATCATCTTCTAATGATACTTGTGTTGAATATCTTTGATTGATTCTTGGCGGAGATGGTGATGGTGTTATTGACGTTGGTATATAACATCGAATACTTGTTGTTGATGATTGTACGCTTGTTAATTTATCTAAATATTCACTTGGAATAAAGTAATGATTCCGTTTTAATATAATAATTGTAATTTCTTGTAAACTTAATGGTTGTGGTCTTTGATGAATATAACTTGTTAAAACTGGTATAATTGCTGTTGTTATACCAGTGTCGGTTGTTGTGATTTCGGATTTTGTTGTAGTTGTTTCTGGTGGTACCAATGGTGATAATGTTAATGTAGCTAGAGTGGTTATTGTTGGAACAATACCAATCCCAGCTGAAGCAGCAGAAATTGGCGTTGTTGTTGTTGGTAGGACAGGTGCCAGGTTTTTAAAATTATTATTATTAATTTTAGGACCTTACTATAATTATTATCTTATTCTATTGTATTTCCAAGGTTTAATAAACCTTTTTATTATGGTATTATAATGTCATTGTGGTGTACATCTCTTTTTGGTCTAAATAATTATTATCAGGAAATTATTTTGTAATTCACTTGGCCCTTAGTTCTTAGTTTTTTTTTTTTTTTTTTCTTCTAATTTTAAAAAATCAATTTTTCTTATCTCACATTTTCAATGATTATAAAAAGTTTCAAGTCTTTTACTCTGATTTATTTTCTTTGAATTAGAATTAGAATTAGAATTTCTTTATTATAAATGATATTTGCAATTCTTCGATAATTCAAATTGAATATAATTTTAATTTTTTGTTAAAAAGAAATATATTTTAGGGATACAATTTTTCTAATATTTTATACAAAAATTTCTTTTACTTATTGACTATGTGGAAAATTTTTTTATTCTTTTATTCTTTTACTATTTATTGTTATAAAATGTTGAACACTTCAAATTACTTTATTTATTTTATTTAATTTAATTTAACTACGAGACACTTTAAATTTATAATTAATTTATACATTATTTAAACAATAACAACAACAAAAAATACTTATCATGGTAAACCTTAAATATCAATTAATTATACAGAATCAAGGAAACCAGCCCATTATGTACGTTTAATGTTTTTCTTCAATAAAACAAACACAAATAACTTTAATAAAAAGTGACATAGTAAAGTTATGCTTTGTAGAAATTTTTGAAACGTCAAGAAAACTCGGGAAATTTTATTTTTCTACTAGTATTAGTTTAAAACATGGGGTGTGATTAGTATAAAAAAAACTTGTTATCAATTTATTTTATTTTTATATTTGTTTCTATACATATTATTACAATTAAATGTACTAGAATGCAGTACGTTTTATGTTATGTTGATACATTTTCTTAGTTTATTTTTCATAGAAGCCATTTCTATAGAATTTCCCTTACAAAGGCATGCGTATTATACAATTTTAAAGCTTTCGCACTTTGTTTTTTCTATTGGAAAAATTCTTTTTCATTTGTGTCTTCGATAAATATTTATTTGGAGAGTTCATAAAATAGTATAATAAAAAAATCTTTAAAAAATTCTTTTAAAGTATTATTTAAATGATTATTATTTATTCAATTAGTAGTAGACCAAATTAGTAATTTAAAGAAACATCTTTTGTTTTGTTTATATATTATAATTAAATTAATAAAATCGCTAAACTGCTTATGATTAACGTTAAAAAAAATATGTTTTCTTAATGAATATAAAAATATAATTATACTTTGTGTAATTTAATTATTTATTAATTGTTTTATTCTGGTAATGTACGCTGCACAATAATATCAATCTGATCGCCAGCTGCAGCAATTAAGGGAACTGTTAAGCAACAATCAAAGTCATGAGTTTTAGTACCATTTACCTATAATACAGAGAATAAATTACTACATTCAATTATTACAAAATAAATAATTAAAATCTTACTTGAAAAATTCTATCAAATGGTTTTAATATTCCACAAATATCAGCTGGACCACCACTTCGAATACGATTTATATAAACGCCACGTTCGTATAATCCATCGGACACGGAGAAACCATAATCATCATAAACTTTGTCTTTATATAAAGTTACGTGTAATGTTCGATATTTTGTATTATTTTCATTAGTATTGCTTCCACCACGACCAGACGATGTTGATAATTGGTCGCCTATTGAGGAACTACGTGGTCTTTGCATTTGACGAGGTTGCAATGTAGTTGTTTTACCACAGTTATATAAAGCTTGTGGTTGGGCTTGCTTATTGCAATTACTCTGTGATTTATCATGCAATTTTAATTTCATATTATCTAAATCTAAGAAGAAATGGAGAGAAATTAATTTATCTTGTAATAATATATTTAATTTTTTTTTACCATTTATATTTCTGCTAATTTTAATATCAATAATGTTATCAGATTTTTGTAATAAATGTGTAGCACTTGACAGAGGTATTCCTTGTACATTTTCACCATTGATGGATAATAAACAATCACCAACTTCCAATTTGCCGGTATTATATGCTATACCTCCTTCTGTTAAACCACTTATTATTATTGGTTTCTGTAAATCTTCACTTCCAGCCAATGTTACTCCAAGGGGGCCACCGTTTGTTTCCAAACGTACATTTAATACTAATTGGTGTGTTGTTGAACAACCTGCTGTGCTATATATTGAACTGTCCATTATTGTTGAATTTGACATAGATGTTCCTTCTGTTGACAATATTTGCTTTTGTTGTTGTTGATTTAATTGTGAATTATGGTCATTTCTAATTTTTACATGGAATGGAAAGTAATTAATTAAAAAATCCAAATTATTTAACAAAGATTATTACCCGGAATAAAGTTGCTGCTGTGGATAATTCATTTTATACAATTCAGCATAAGAATCATCAATAGGATCCAATGACAATGAATTTATATCTCTAGTCATATTATTTTGTGTATTTATGAATGGTCTACGTATTTGTATAATTGGTTGTAAATTTTGTGTATCATTTATTTGATAAAATAAGTCATTGTTTAATAATGTTAAAGATGAGGATGGTAATGCTATTTTCGATGATGGTACCGCCTGTAAACCTGATCCGACACCATCAATTATACCTTTTTTATTACCACAAAATCTAAAACTACTATACTTTGGTGTAAATACTGTTTCATCACTACTATTTGTACTATCGCCCCCATTATCATTATTATTATTATTATTACTATTACTATTATTATTACTTTTATTTTTATTATTACTATGAATTGTGTTGGTATTATTATTATTACTATTATTATTATTATTATTGTTTAATGAATTTTTATCAATATTAGCATAAATTCTATGTTGTTGTTGCTCAGTATCATATAAAAAATCTGGCATACAATTACGTTTTATTGTTAATACAGTATAATCATTTTTATTATCTTTTAATAATTGATCAATATTAAAATGTTGTATTTGATGTGAATCAACGGCTAATAATATATCACCTATACACAATACACCAATTCTGTGAGCCGGACTACCTAATTTTATTTCAGTTATAATATAATTTCCATTATTTACATGATTAACAGTGATGCCTAAGTGTTTGTTATATTTTTTAAATAATTTTATATTAAAAATTCCACTTGATGGTATAACTGTATCAGTTATATTAAATTCAATTTCTAACTCAACCCAATTATTTATATGATAAATATTTTTATTTTTTAAATTATTTTCTAATATTTGTCGTACTGTTTGTAAATCAAGTGTATATAATTTATTTATTGAAAGAATACGATCGCCCGTTTGAATGCATCCAGTTCTGAAAAAATATAGAAAATAATAAGTTTTTTAGATGAAATAAATATAAAAACAATTTAACTAACCGCTCCGCAAATGAGTCTGATAGAATCTGTGTTATTAAAAATCCTCGTTCATTATTTAATGTTGGCCCAACGCGTATACCCGAATTTTGTGAACAATCAATATCAATTTGTATAGTCACTGTACGATATAATCCAGTTGAGGGTTCAATTATTGTTATTATTCCACTATTATTACTGCTTGTGCTATTATTACTAACACAGTCAGTACTGCAATTACTTGTGTTACTGGGCGATACAACATCTAGTTGTAATGAACTTTTTCTTAAATTCGCTTTATTCATTATCGTGTTTTGCTGTAGGCGAGGATCAACAGTGTTAAATCCATTGAAACTTTGGTCATACGAGATACCTATACAGATGAAAAACAAAAGAAATTTATTTTAATTTAGAAAAAAAACTCAGAGTAAAAGCTGAACCTCTTTTTCTAGCAATTGCAGTAGCCGGAAGTATTTGAATTTGTGTATATCCACGTCCATTATTAGTGTCTAGTAAATTAATAACATCATCTGGGGTATATAATCCATTTTCAATAACTGTTTCATCGATTGTTAATATTTGATCACCAATATTCAGTGCACCACAACGATCACTTATACTTGCTGGTAATATTTGCCTTATAAAAATACCATTAAGATGTATGTCCTCGTTAAGCAATGACGTTTGTTCATGCAGTTTTGAGTAATTACTTAATACTATCCCTAATGGTTCATTCATAGGACGTTCAATTTCGATTAATAGCGGTCCCATTAAAAATTCAACACTCTGCATCACACTTACATCGTATTCAATCATTAAAATGGTAAAATCACTCAAATTACCGCATTTCAATATTTGTTGAGCTTCACTAAGTGTTTTATTAAGTAAAGACATCTATCAATTGTAAAAATATTTTAGTTTAAAAACTATAAGAAAGAAAATGTAAACATGTTTACTAACATTATCTACACGTATTAAACGATCTCCCGGCTTTATACGACCTGTTTTAAATACAGGACCATTTGGACGTATATTTGTTACAATAAGTGGTAAATCACCTCCACCACGTAACGTTAGGCCTAAACAACCATTTTCCCGTTCCACAGTTATTTGCGTGATTTTCGTAGAAACACATAAACTATTTTGTGAAACTGTGAAAATAATCAAGAATGAAATTAAATACATAATTAAGTAATTTTACTTACTATATTCCGGTAAAGAATATTCAATTTCTATTATGGCTGGACCATCGCCGTGATATAACAAGCTTAAAACATGTGCATTAGTAAGACCAATTGTGGAGATGCCATCAATTTGATGTATACGATCACCTACTACTAAGAAATCGGCAGCTGGTCCTACAGAATTTAATGCTGCAATAACTGGTGGATACAAAACGTCAGGTCGATCTAAAAAAATAAAAAATAATAAATCTGCCTTAAATATTTATGTTTATGTAATAATATTCGGCTATATAAACCTGTGAACAAGACCCCCATGGCTTGAACATTATCACGAGGTAATGTCAGTGTAGCATATGTTGAGACCCGTTCGGCTGCTAAGCCAGAATCCTCTGATTGTGCTGGACTCATTGCACGTTCTATGAAAATTAAAAATTAAAAATTAATATTGTATAAATCATTTTGCTTACAAATAAAATTGATTTCCATAAGCATTTCGGATTTATATAGCATTAAAAAAAAAATCAATTATACAAAGAATTTCCAATATTCCTTGTTTTTTTTTTTTTTTATTTAAATTTTAATATTTCTTTTTGTTTATTGTTCAAAGAAAGATGTTTTATTCATTAAAGTCAATTAATACAAAAATAAGCATTTCAACAACTCTCGTTATGTTTATAGTTTTCAATTATTTTATTAATAATTTTCTAATACTGGTAATAAAATACTACTCTTTGATGTTTATTATTATTATTATTATTATTATTATTATTATTATTATTATTTTTATTATTATTATTATTATTATAATTACTTAATACATCACACTTAATTGTAATAAACTCCTACATAATAAAATATTTATTTTGCTTAGCAAAAACTTAAAATTTTAGTTTTTATTATAAACATAATTATAGTTAAGATACGTTTGTTGAAACATATGATTAAATTCTGCATAGAGTCATTGCAATATAGGAGGTAACTGTGTAGTCATGTTAGGCGCCATACAAATTGAAGAAGTACATTGGAATACAAAACAAAAAAATTTCTATTATACAAAAAGTGGTGAATATAAAATCCTAAATTAAATTTTTCTTTATCTCTACGAATGTACCGTTTTCTGATTAAAGCACCCACATAAAATATACATTCAAAACACCAATCATCATCAGTTTTAGCAATCGACTATGTTCGGAGCTTATTTTTAGTATTCCTATTTCATTATTCAGTGACATTTCGAAAAAAAACTTCCTTAAACCCCAATATATTTATCGTTTAACGACAAACTGAACTCGTATAAACAAATTATAATGGTGTAAATTTTAAGTCACTAAATTGGAAGTTTACAAACGGCAGGCCTCAAATATAAAAGTTTTACAAATTTTGAAATTTAAAATATATTGTTCGTTTATTCTATGTTTTTATATAATAATTTAAATCTTTTAAAACCTCAGCTTAGCATTTTTATTTGGAGTTATATCGAATTTTTGTGTTATTTATACGTTTCATAGTATACATTGTATTTATTTTAAAACTATAGAGTATTTACTTCTAAAATAAATTATTCCGCAGTTTACACTAAATCAAAACTATCATAAATCGACAAAATTGGCAAAAAGTCTATAATTACCTTAAAATATGCAGAAGATTTAAGTCGAGACAGTATGAATTTGAGCAAGACTGGTTTTATATTAACCGAACAAAAAAAAAAAAACAAAATCTTGCACAATTATTAATTAACCAGACGAAATTATTCTCGATATACCATAAGAATAATCCTGATGAGCATTAAAAACATAGCAAACAGTTGAAATTAGTTATAATTATGTTGCAATTCGCATCTAATTAAAATTTGCCACATAATCTGTTTACATTTTCATATAAAATATAATAATAAACAAAGCTGATGACAGAAATGGTGATTATAATTTCATAAATACACGAAAGTATATAAATAAAACATATAGTATATAGTTATACATAGTAGGTATATAGAAAACTGTCTGCTAGAAATTAATGAAAGAAAAAATTTATAAAATACGACAATTTTGTTTTGGTTTTTTATAATTTTTATATTTTCGTAAAGCAGAAATTTATTTTTATTTACTTTTCGCTGTGTTGCTTCTGTATTTCTAAATTATTATTCGCTTCTTTGTGTTAATAAATCCAAATTATTTATTTCTTTTCTTTATATATATATTTTGACAAATTGTTTGCTTTTGATAACATAAAATCATGCAAGATCATTAACTTGTTGCGAATCACATTCAAGGAATACATGACGCCAAACATTTCATAATATTGTCTTCTTAGTGTTTAAACACACATAATTCTACAAATTAAAAAGAAAAACCAAACACAGACAATTAAAAGACAAATGGTTAAAATAATAAAAATAATAAAAAAAAAACCCCACTAATCTAGATATAGATTATTAAAATAATAAAATATACTAATGAGACGAGAAAATTAAATTTAATATTTGTATATAAAAAAAAAATCAGAAACATTAATGCTATTTTAGTAATATACTAAAAATAGTGACACTTAAAATTTTTTACAGAAGATAAAGAAATCGTAAGAGACGATGTTAAGGAAAATAATCATCCAGTTTATTCACATTCCATGTTATTCTGTTTTTATTATTAATTCAGATGAGGGAGATCTATGTTGACATATTAAATTAAAGTTGGAAAAAAAAAAAAAAAAAAACATATCATGGCGACATTATACTATAAATATAAATATTCATTCATTTTACTTTTATTTTTTTATTTTTCCTATGGTTTTATTATAATAATAATAATAATAATTATTATTATTATTTTTGATTTAAAAAAAGATTTCGGTTATATTTATTTAAACTTTTTGTTTTGTTTTTAAAGATGAAAGTTAAAGTAAGGAAAATAAAGCAGTTTGGTAAATTTCAAACATAAATTAATTTTTCGTTTAAATTTTGTAGTGGCAAACGGTAAATACAGTCAGTTGAATTAAAGATGATCCATTTGACTACACCGTAATGGTTAAAGTACAATTTACTAAAGAATTGTCACTTAATGATCATAATTTATATAAGAAAACAGATTCAATTCACTGTGCAATTACTTATTCTTGCTCGTGGTTTGTTTATTCTATGCAACAAATACCTATCTTACGGATATTTAGAATGTCTTAGTAAAATTATAAGACTAATTGTAATCCTCCAAAGTATACTAAATCATTTCAATTGAGTTAACACAGAAGAAAGATTTACCAAAGCAAAACTGTTTAGGAGAAAGCATAAAAATTTATAATTGTTCATATTGTGGTTCATTTATATTGTTACTCACTGTCTATTAGATCATTTCATCAACATAATACCAGACATACGTTTTATATAATGTCAAACTTCTTAAGATTATCATATTGTAAATAATTTTCGTTTGAGTAGTAGTAGCTGTAGCTGACTCTAAATCATTTTTAGTTTACAAAAAAAAAAGATTTATTTTTAAAATTATGGTAATAAAAATGTCAAATTTGATTAAAAAAAAAAAAAATTCACAATTTCAAATGAAATCGTAAAATATAATAATTAACACTGTTAGTTTTATTTAAATATACAACTATGACTGTTTCATATCCGGACATTCGTAATTTTAATGTGATGTATTTTAGGAAAACAAACCAAACAGAAATTTTGTATTCATCCGTGAATCCATATTTCAAAGCACTAAAAACTTTGCTATTACGCAAAATTTATGTTATGTTATTGAACTTTTCAATTAATTTAAAGCGGAAATATTATTACTAATAAAACTATCTGAATATTGGGAAATAATATAGCAATTATATGTTTGAAGATTGATTACATTATCATAAGTACATTATTCTATTATTAGCTAATAAATAAAACACACAAAAAATTAACACTATGAACAAAAAAAAAAAAGAAATCATTGAAAACACATTTAGATGTGATAAAAATATTCAAAATTAATCTTTTTAATTAATTTTAGGTATTAAAGTACAATTATTTTTATTTTAAGTAAATAAATTCCGTCTTTGTTTTTTGTTTTTTTTTTTCGTTGTTATCAATTCATTTATTGTTTTTAAGTATTAGCACGCTAATTTGTTTTCGTATTCTTGTGATAATCGCATGCAATTTTATCAATTTATTTACAAAATACTTAATATGAAACGTGTAGACATTTCATTCATTTTTAATTCATTACTGGATACCCTTCACAAGAGATAAGGATAAATATTTAACATTTGTACATTTTTTAGCATGAACATATATGCTTGACCTTTTTCTAAAAAATTAATTGAGTCAAGTCTTTTACTGTAGTGGTAAAGAAAATACAAGAAAATTATAATTTTGTAATAATTCAAAGCAGAAAAATAAAGTATCGTTTTTTTTTCTTTTTCAGTTATAGTTTCTTTTAAAAAAAAAGAAGTATTTCCTATGTTACTTATTGAAATGAAATTTGTTTAGAGAAATATTATTTATCGCTACTACCCCTAATAAATACTAAAGAATTAATCATTATCAAAACAATCCTATTACACAACTTCTTTTATCAAAAATTAAAATATTATTTTAATACCGGACTTTCGGTACTTCACCGTTGTTATGCATACTCCGAAGCTCGCAGTAACATTGTAGGTTCAACAGCCATTGCTTTATGTTTATATTTCGAGATACTAACAGCAGAAAAAAAAATCTCTACAAAACCTAATTAGACTCTCAAGACTGAAGAAGATTTAGAAGAGGTAAAGGGCGAAATTTGGTATCAATTGAAAAATATTCTTTAGGAATATCTATATTAAAATAATAATTAATGCTGATTGTTAAACTGTTATTAAAACGTTTTCAATTTTCTTTATGTTTTTCTCATTGTTAATTTTTGAAGCTAGCGGAAAAATGTCCGGTTCTACTGTCGTTGCTACGTTTATGGTTTTAGTTACTAGCAGAAGTGACATCCTCTTGTAAAATCAAAAAACTTGCAATGATTATTATATTTGGTAAAATACATTTTTAAATTTTGATTTTATATATTTAATTAGCAAATTGATTGTTATTAATGATTATGATTAATTTATTTTAAAAATAAACACATAATTAATCACTATATAAGCAATTTATTAGTAATTAATCTTGCGCAAAATATTTGTTTGTTTTTTTTTTTTACTGCTTTATTTTGTTTTTTAATGTAAGTTTTTTTTTTTTTTTATCAGATAAATGGTCTTAATATGTAATTAATCAATATACATGTCATTTTTTTTTTTTTTTTTAACATAAATTTAATTCTTCAGATTAATTAATATTATATTATATATTTATGAGTTTTGGTATGCCTTATATACACTAATTTTGGAAATTGATAAGAAATACACTTGATTGTTTCTTCTACTTTAGTAATAATTTTTAATAAACAACTATTAGTCGTTACCTGACTTTCATCGCTTATATAATTCCATATACATATTTATTAGGAATTTTTATTATTTTATTATTGGTAATTAGTTACAAAATGAAATTATTACTATTTATTAACTTACTATTGTTTAATGTATTATTAATTAATTGTGGTGTTATTTTGAATAAAAACGATAATGGTAAGTTGTTATAATTGTGCTTTTGATCATTTTATTTTTGCCGTATTATTTAAAACTAATCAATATTTATTTAGTGCAACAATCCAGCGATACCGAACATTATCATCCCCAATTTAAAAGAGAAATAAAAAATTGGAAACCGAAAAATGTAGCAGAACTAGATTTAGATTATTGGCTTAACCAAACAATAAATTCAGTTAATGAAAAGATAAATAAAGAGCCAATAACAAAGAAGGCTAAGAATATTATATTGTTTATTGGCGATGGTTTGTCGACACCAACATTAGCGGCAACCCGTGTTTATATGGGTGGTGAAGAAAAACAATTGGCAATGGAAACATTCCCATACACTGGAACTGTTAAAACATATTGTCTTAATTATCAAGTGCCCGATTCTGCATGTACTGCTACAGCATATTTAGGCGGTATTAAAGGCAATTATGGGACAATTGGTTTGAATGGCGAAGTTACACGTAAGCATTGTGAGGGTCAATTAAACCCCAGCACACATGCAACATCCATTGCCAAAATGGCACTAAATGCTGGTAAATCTGCTGGACTTGTAACTACAACTAGAGTAACACATGCGTCACCAGCAGGAGTTTATGCCATATCTTCTGAACGTGATTGGGAAACAGATTATGAGATTAAAGCCGCATGTACTGCAGAACAAGCTGAACAGCTTAGTGATATTGCTAAGCAATTAGTTCATGGAGAAGTTGGTAGCAAACTAAAAGTGGTATTAGGCGGAGGAAGACGTTCATTTATTCCAAGTACAATAATAGATGAAGAAGGTGCTGCTGGTTATAGAAGTGATGGTGTAAATTTAATTGACGAGTGGTTAGCAGTGGATCCAAACAGAAAATACGTCTGGAATAGAGTAAGTTTTCATTTCACCGTTTGTTATATTTAAATATATTTATAAATTAATTTATAATATTTTCAGTCAGAACTTCTTCAAATAGATCCAGCAACTACCGATTCAATATTAGGACTATTTGAATCAACCCATATGAAATATCATTTACAAACTATTGATGATAATTCAGTTGAAAACGAACCAACTCTAGAAGAAATGGTTAACGTTGCAATAGATATGTTAAGTAAAAATGAAAATGGTTTCTTCCTGTTTGTCGAAGGGGGGAAAATTGATTTGGCTCATCATGATAATCGTGCTAGAATTGCTATAGACGAAACTGCTGAATTTTCTAAGGCTATCGAACTTGCGCGTACCAAATTGAGCGAAGAAGATACATTAATAGTTGTGTCATCTGATCATTCTCACGTCATGTCCTTTGCTGGATATCCGGTAATTATACATTAATTAAAGATTTAGAAAATTATGATAATTTTCTATCTAATTTTTTAAGAATCGTGGCAACGATATAACAGGTATGCCTTCGGCAGTTGCAAACGATGGTAAAAGCTATAACACACTTGCCTATGCAAATGGGCCATCACAAACAACTCACATGACCAGCGCAGGACGTACCGATCCAAAAACATTAAACCATCAAGCATACAATTATCGCTTCCCGGCTATGGCCCTTGTTAGCAGTGAAACGCATGGAGGAGATGATGTTGGTGTATTTGCATCAGGACCATGGGCACACCTGTTTACTGGCAGCTATGAACAACATTCAATTCCACATTTTATGGCATACGCAGCATGCATTGGTGATGGTTTAAAAGCATGTTAACCCATTTCTTAAACAGCTTACTAAATTAGTAATAATTTATTACATATTTCCATATATTTCCATTAATTTAATAAATCTCTAAATAAAAACGAATCAATATTTTATTTATGTTCCGGCCTTTCATAATAACGCCACTTATAAATTCTAGCTTTCAATGCAGTACATACTGCTATAAGCAATAGACACGTGTTAATAACTTCCATAAGTTATCTTCTACAGCATCAAGTACATAGTAAAGTAAAGAAAATATGTAAGTAATAGAGAATTTGTTCTGATAACTTGTTATTCGTTAAAGATCTGTAATTGCGGAACAATGGATACAAACCTCGAAAATGACTGTATATGATTTTCAATATTTAATAAACCATTTTTATTTATTTTTTCATTCGTTTAAATGTTACTTGGGGTAACATCATTTCTTCTATAATTTTTTTTGTTGTTGTTTATTTAATTTTCAACTGAATTCAACTTAAAATTACTAATTAGTTTTATGTTACATACAATAAATTATAATTGTTTATACAACAAACAAACAAAATATAGTAAAAATTATTTCGTTTTTTTTTTTTTCTGTTTTTTGTACAATTTTATTAAGTCGTTCGTTTCCCATACTTAAAAAATAAAAAAAAAAAGAAACAAAATAAACAAAGCGTAAAAACCAATAATAGGTTTTTAAATTAAATACAAAAAATAAAATAAAATACAAAATAAAACACAAATACAAGAAGTATATAAAATATAATTATTATCTAATCATTAATAATAATTGTTTCTTTATTTAATTAAAAACAAAAACAAAAACAAAAAAACATAAAGAAAAGAAATTAATTGAAAGCTTAATTGAGTTGAGTTTTTTTTTTCTTTTTGTAAATTCTCGTTAAATAGTGCGTTTATAATAATTAAATATAATTGTGGGAAATCTTGAATTTGCTAATTTTAATTTGGACTAAGTACAAAACTAAAACCTTTGCAATATTAAACTGTTTGTAGAATAAATTACACAACAAGTTATACAATCTTCGCTACTCCCTCAAAATCAACTGTGTGTTATAATTAATTCTAAATATTCAATAATCAGGCACGGATTTAAACAAAAATATGTCATTGAGCCCTAGGAGGTATAACGAACAATAGACTTACCAAGTAAAGTCAATTGAAAATTCATTTAAAATGTTTTGTCATTGAATAAAGGGAGTGCCGAGGATTTTTCTTAGCCACAAAATGCCTTAAAGTAATGTTTTAAGCTAATAGTGATTACGTTACTTTATAATTTCTATTCAATTGTCGACTTATAACGGTAATTCGGTACGCCAATTGAGTCGTAAAGTCAAATAACATACAATAAAAATCTGTAATAAAAGATTTTGCAGTGTTAAGTGCGAGTGTTCATAAATTGAGGAGGTCGTTAGTCGTTAACTGACTGTACTAGTTTCAATTCGTTCCATATAAAATTTAAATTCTAAATAATTTATTATATGACTACTGTAAAACCACAACATCTAAACAGAAGAAATCTATGGCTTAGTAAAGTTAAATTAAAATAATCAACATTAAGCTAAAATCTATTCAATTTTAATTATTTCAACCTAATTCTTAATTCATTTTTTACAAATTATTTATTAATAATTGATACCCAGTATTATGAACCAACTAAAAGTGTTTCTGCTGTTAATCGAATTCTTAATGTTAGTTTAGTTAGGTAGCATCGGTATTGAATTACTTGAATATAAAAATACATTTTGTCAGTTCTATGAACTAGCTGAATTAGATATGGTTCTGGTAAGTGTACTTAGATATAGAAATAATTACTTTTGCTGTTGTAAAAACAATGACAAGCCTTTTTCTCTCTATTATATTTATTTATCTTTACTTATATATTTGTTGATTGTATTAATTTTAGTTCCAGATGATTAATAATAAAATTAAATGATGGAAAACAAAAACAAACAGACATTATGGTAAATATATTTTTATATTTTTATTCCGGATGTCATAGTACATTTGAACGTTTACAGTCGTCAGTCAGTACATTTAGTTACGCGGATAAATATAGATAAAGAGTGATTCGCTTAACAAAAAAAATTAAAATTAGCACATTAATATTTAATGCTTAACTTGATCATATATTTTGTGATGTTTTATTTTTTTTTTTTTTTTGTTGCGTTTTACATGAAATTATTGAATAAAGTTAAAGTTTAAGGGAGGCAGTGAACGCAAATTAAAAAAACTTTCAGGACAAATTACAACTGACAATTGGCTAAAACCAAAACTTCTGTTACTGTAACGCATTATAGTGATTTAAGGTCTATATAAAGTAGGTTCTAAATAAAATTTTGCCATGGTTGGTTGAATTTTGTGTAGATCATAAATCACTTCTAGTAAACTTTCTAGCCACAATAAACATAAATAATAAAAAGTATAAAGAATAATAAAATTATCTGAAATTGCGATAATTTAATAATTATAAACTCAATTATTTTAATTAATGATCAATGACAACAAATCGATAACACTGCTTATTCCAATAAATACATTTTCGGTTACAACAGCTTTATTTTATATAGAAAAATTACTTTTGTTTTAATTTTTAACTAAAGAATTTAATAATAAATCATTTGAATATGAATCATAGTTTGAATAATTGTAATACTATGAATATCTCGCAATATTGCCGTTTTCAAATAACAGCCGAAAATAAAAATTTATCGTGAAAATAAAAGTTTATAAACGCTAAAGAAATCTCTATACACACGCATATATATTACTTGATGGAACATTTCATTAAATGTATTGAAAAACATATTTTTACTTAATCCCAAATACACAAAAATAACAACGAATAATCTTTCAAAAATTTCGAAAAAAAAAAAATAGAAGAAAAAAAAATACGTAAAAACCAGAGGGGAAATTATTTATAAAATAAAAATCAAAACTTATGTTTGACAAATTGATTTTGCTTCTTTTCTTTTTTTTTTTCTTGCCTTCTGAGCACGAAGTCATGAAATTTAGGTTTTTATGGATTTAAAGAATTATATATGTTACGATACCTCCTATAGTCGATATTCCCAATTGGTTTACAATTGAATTTATTTTATCCTCATTTTTATTTAATACTGCCAATGTAGACGACGGTGATGATTTACCAGAGACACAACTTGTGGTTAAACTATGATTTGTATTTGTATTATTATTGTAATTATTTTTAATGCCACTACCACCACCAACACCACTATTACACCCACCACCTTTTTTCGATTTAAATAATTTCATTATGAAATGTTTTTTTTTTTTTTTTTTTAATTTATTTATTTGATTTACTATAAATGAATTAAGAAAATTCTTTGTTTTTTTTATAAATTTTAACTGATGAGTGCAAAAAAAAAAAAAAAAAAAAAAAAAACTCACACAAAAGTTTCAAGTTTACACAAAGGTTTCCTTTTTTTTCTTATTTAATATCAAAACTTAATAGATAACATTATAATATTGATACTAAAATAAAGACAGGAGAGGAATAGAAAAAATTAAAAAAAAAAAAAAATATATATATATAAAACTTTAATTTACTATGTTATGCTGCGCAAGTTAAACTAAATCAAATGAACAGAATGAAAAGAACAAAATGAAAAATAATAAACTGCGACGCGGCGCTTCTATTTTAAGATCAGGCAACGTGCGGTTTAGCAAACTACTTAACTGAATGAAAAAAAAATTAAAATTAAAATTAAAATTAAAATAAAAACTCAAAAAAAAAAAAAAAATAAAAGCAATAATTAAATTTCTTCGTTTTCTTTATATTCTTTAAAAACAAAAAAAAAAAAAAAATTTTTTTTTTTTTTTAATTTTCTTTAGCACTTTTATTTTTTACTTTTACTTCTTTGTGTCATGTGTGTCTGTGAAATATGTCTGCATAATATAATTAAAAAAAAAAATATATATATCATAATTTTTCTTAGAATTCTTTTTTTTTTATTAATTAATTTATTTTTTATTTTTACTACAATTACAAAACACTGCACAAATTTTCTTTTATAAATAAAGACGTATGAAAAAAAAAATATTGTTGCATCGCACAAAGCGCAGCATGCGGTATATGTAGCCACCGTGACAGTTTAAATATTATTGACTGAAATTTAAGTTAAGCCACAGAATCTTAAATTAAAAAATTGTTTTTTTTTGTTGTTGTTGTTGTTATAATTCTACAAACAAAAATCGTCTTACATACATTTTATAATTATATAAGTGGGGAGTGAGCAAAAGTAATAATAATATTTTAACTACTTATAAAGAGGGAACAAATACAAAGTTAAAATTAGGAAATAAACATAAAAATTATTAATTATAACATGGTCTTATCAAAAGTTATCCGAAATTGTGTACCTCAGCATACTTAAATATATTAGGGCGTACTTTAAAAACGTTTTTGTACCGCTGATTCAAGTAAATTAAACACAGATTACAGTATAACCTTACGTAATATGGTTAACTGATGACGGACTTGTGAAAAAAACATCGTTTGACTCCATACAATAAAGTTCTAAGTGGATCCCTGTAAACATTAAAAGCTATTTAGAATGTCCCTCATTTTTTTACCATAAAAATCAATTAAGACTGAATAGAAATTGTAGAGAAGTCACAATTTGAAATCATGGTATTATTAAATAAAATCATCTCCAATAATTAAGTTTAGAAAGAATCTTTGACAAATACATAAGATGCGTACTATCCTATTTTTAAATAATTTGATTACATTTAAGTAGCTAAATATAAAAAGTTTATGAGCTCCTCTTTGTGTTTTATTAAATATTTATTTATACAGAGTGTCACATAAGTTATATGATCCCTCATTCTATTCCTATTATACAAATAATATAAAATACAAAAGAGGGGACTGTTGGATTTAGCCTAAATATATTTTTCCAAAATATCTGAAATTTGAATTGTGTACAATTAGTATTATGACCACAAATCAAACATCTTTATTAGGATTTACATCAAATGTTTTGCTACAAAAATATGAAATGAGTATAAGAAATTTTCGAAAGACTGTTTTAATCATTAACACTAAAATCATCACATAAAATATATAATTAAATAGAAGTAACAGTTGCATGCATTTAGTTGAATATATAGATTTATACACAGTATATTTTGGAGATCATTTAAATGTTTATATGATCATAAAGAAAACCAAGATGCAGATCATTTTCATAATAAAAAAAAAAAAAAAAGTTTTTTATTTTGTGTTTTATGTTAATAAATCGAATTTAACAGAAATTATATTCTTCGGAGTGAAAATAATCTCTTCGAGCTTTGATGTATTTACATCTCGTACATTATTTTGGTATTAAATTTGAAAATTTCCTGAAACAATTTTTTGTTTTAATTAATTAATTAATCGCGTTCTTGCATTCTCACGTTTTTTTTTTTTTTTTTAATCCTACATTTTATATGGGTAATACAATCTTATCTATCATTAATTTATTACTTTTGTTGTTTGTAATTAAATGTGAAACAGAACGTGTGTGGGTGGACAAAATCATAATTATGTTCCCATTTTAAATAGGTTATTTGTAAAAACAAAAAAAAAGTAACTCGTGTGGTTTTATTCTATTCAGGCGTCTCACCTCATATGTTATATCTAACAGTTGTTTGTCCTCAATTAACATTGAGCATGGAACAGTCGTTTATTCTTTATTACTTACGTATCCCTGATTTACTTCTTTATCTAAGTCTTGCTTATCTAAGTCCTTGCACTTGTTACGTAATGATGTGTATCCGTAATCAATTGACGAATGCTGTTTTACTGAACAATGAATTTCACTAGAGTTCGTGATCCTCACAAATATCAATTTGTGCTCCATTAAGGAAGGTTCAAAGATTATTTTATAACTATTAATGGTAATTAGTATGAATGATATAAATTTTTTTCCATAAGTTTTATTTTAAACTTTTTGTCTATTCGGTTTTTGTCAATATTAAGTTGTTGTCGCTTGGGAAACATTTGATGCAATTTGACGGTGTCGTCAACAAAGGTTCCATTAAATGTTTGTGTTGTTATTGGTATGTCAACAATAAGTATATACGCTTAACATAATAATGGGTTTTATCAATATGAAAAAGTTGAGCATCCCTGCTATAGTTTTTTTTTTTTAATTAAATTTAATATTTAAGGAATTTTTATGATATAAAATGTCATAAATATATATAACGCGTCTCACATATTTTATTTTGAATATGATAATTATTCGAAATATGTTTTAGCAGAATTTAATAATAGACATGTTTACGATGTATACTTCCAGTAATCACAGAATTTAGGATAAAATATCTTTATTTCAAATTCGATTTTTTTTTTTCACATTAAACAAAGAATATATGAATGAATATAGAATTAATTTCATTTATAAACGTTTATCCAAAATGTTCACCACTAACATGCTTATCTTGATTATTCATAATTTATTATTAACAATAGTAATGTTATAACCAGAGTTGATTCTGCTACAAAGGTGTACTTAGTATCTAAAGACCAAAGTGAAAATAGAATAAATCGATGAAAAACTGCTCTCAGGAACTTAAACAAATCAAAATGCATCCTTTTAAATTGATGTGATTACATTAAATGATATTTTTATAAATTTCACATTACAGTTTAATTCCCACTGTATGTAGAAGTATTTACTAAATCAATAAAAAATTATATTGAATAATATATACATAATAATAGCATGAGATAACATATGAAAATAATGTTTTATAGATTAACATACCGTGATTATTATTAATATATGTTTATTGATTTAATTATAACAATAAAAATATTATTATCATTTGTAATTAAGAATAACACGCAAGACACAACCATTTAAGTTTGATTCTGATTTTTTTATTCGTATACAGTTTATTTCTGTGCGGCTTATGTAACGTTTTGTTCCTTCGGATTATTTTAATTAAATAAAATAATAAATTTATCGCAGTGATTATTATAAAAGCAATCAAACAATTTTATAAAAAATGATTGATTTGCATAAAGCTGATAAAAATCAATTAAAGAAAGAAATAACACTTCCCCGTTTGTTTCGACGTAGTTTATTATATCAAACAAAAGAATTTTTTAATAACTCAACATTACATGGAGTACGGTACATAGCTGAGGAGGGACGTCCATTTAGTGAAAAGTAATAACTATATGTAATATAAAAAATAATGTGGAACAGATTTTTAAATGTTTTATCTATTTTGTATCCAGATTTATGTGGTTTTGCTTTACATCCATTGGTGCAGTGGTTGCATTTATTATTATTGTTAGTTTGTGGGAAAAATTTCAAACAAATCCCACAATAACTGGATTAGATACTGATTTTCATAATCAACAAGTTATATTTCCAACAGTAACAGTATGCCCCATACAACCACATGATGATGAGAAAGTTAAACTAATTGCATTAAACTCCTTGGGGTAAGTTTATCGAATTTTATTGATTAATCAAAATCTTACTACCCAAGAACCGTTGCTTAATGGATAAATAAATTACCGAGATTTATGATAATGATAAAATTGTTAATTACAGTGAATACGATTCGAATAGTGACAGATTTGAGCCATTTCTAATGGCGTTGACAGCATTATCCTACAAAACAATGGCAAACGCGTATGAAATAAGCTTAAATGTATCAGAAGAGAAGACACTGAAATCAAAGCAAATATTACGTTCGTTAGTATTTGATGTTGCAATCGATTGTAATAAAACATTTCAAATGTGCAAATATAAAGATGAGTTAATAAATTGTTGTGATGATTTTTTAACAATTTATACAGAGAACGGTTATTGTTTTTCCTTTAATTCACGTTACTTTGATTTAGCTGGGAAAGAGTATTGAAATCGATTGAAATCAATTTATTTATTCAATAATTGTTTTCTTTTTCTTTCTTTTTCTTTTTTTAATGATTGTAGAGAAAGAAATAACAATTTTCATGATATGTTTGAAACAGATAAGAAGTGGGCAGTGTCATTTCTATTGAAAATTCCATCCAATATATATTTGCATTCGCACAGTGAAACAACTGGTTTCGATTTTCAACCACAGATAATATGGGATACCACACATTCTGCGGATTTATTAATATCAATGAAGCAAACATATACTACAGATGATGCTAAACAATTAAGTATCGGTCAACGTAAATGTATATTTCCGGATGAAATAAAATTGCAATACTACGCCGATGAATATTCCTTTACTAATTGCATGAAAGAATGTCGAATAAAGCAAAGTTTAAAGTTTTGTAAATGCATACCACCATTTTATCGTCCAGCTGGTAAGATTTTAAAATTTAATTATAATCTGATAATAAATCTGAATAGTTTAGCAATAAATCAATTTAAGTAAATATCGTAAGTCTGCGCTTACGAAGAGTTATAGAAAAAATAGAAAATTCTATATGGTATTGTGATTTGTAATTTATAATTGGGAAGCATTAGAAGAATGTCTTTCCAAATTAACAAATTTAGAAAAAAAAATCTAAACATATATACTGTACATTTATAATAAATTAAAGGATAATATGCAATGGAGTAATGGATAAATGATACCAAAATTAACATTTAATTAACAACTTTTCCAACATATATTTCTATATTACATTAAAGAATAAAAAATTAATTCCAGTTTCTGTGCAGTATTGTTCGATTGAACAATTAAAGTGCTTAGCCAAGTACACAAACAATATAACCGATATAAAAGCTTGTACCCAGTGTGAATTAAGTTGTCAGAATACTGTTTATGATATTGAAAAATTAAGAAAAACGTATTTAGATTATTTCTTACATCGAAAAATTTTATGATTTATGATTTACGGTGATTCTTTTTCTATATAGTGTTATAACTGATCCGTCAAAGAATGAAGTTCCATTAATTAATATTGAATTTTTGACCTGGCCAATAATACGCTATAAACGTGAAGTTTTATTTGGTTGGGTTGATTTACTTGTATCATTTGGCGGTATTGCTGGACTTTTTCTGGGATTCAGTTTATTGTCGGGTGTGGAAATTGTTTACTATTTTACAATGCGAGCTTGTTGTATGCTTTACAAAAATCGTGTAAGTTTATTTATTTATATATTTATAGTATTATAAGCAAAAATATAGTCTATAATAATAATAATAATAATAATAATAATAATAATAATAATAAACTAAAATAATTCTCTTTATAGGAAGATTTATATAAAATTGAAGAAGAAAAATTGGCACGTCCACAAAAATGCTATAATTTAAATTTTGAAATAATAAAAAATACCAATAATGATAGAACAACAAATAATTTAAATAAAACTTCAAGCAAACCACAGGTTAATCAAATAAATGATGTAAATTTAGTTAAACGATCTAATTTAGATAAACGTTATGACCGAGAAGAATTTAAAATTTTAGCATCTAAAGTATGTGTGATGTAGATAATTGAAAGTGAATTTTTAATATTGTTTTCTTCTTATAGAATTTTAACAATAATTTGATAAAAGTAACACCATACAAACCGCATATATTAAACAATGAACTGACACATTCTGAAGATCCTCTTTACTATGATTATTTACCATAAATTAAATTTTTTATCACAATCGGGCATAGGTAGAAATAATACTTGAAACAATGAGTAGATGGTAAACAATTACTAGATACTAAGCCCCATAAACGTGATTCAGTGAATCATTTTCCAACCATATAAATCCCTATTTCACAACAAACAAGAAAAAAAAAACGAAAAATAATGCACTGTGTATTTGTGGTTACGTTTTTTTTTTTTTTTAGTAATTTTATTAACAAATTTTTTAAAAGATTATGTTTAATTTTTATTAATATAAAATTACATTATATTAGAGGTAAGGTATAAAAATTAGTATTGAAATTCAATTTTACATTTTATGTTAAAGCAATACAAAAAAAAATACATTATTAATAATTTTAATTCAGTTGTATTTAAACAAAAATGCAATAAGTTTTCATTATTCAAAGCATTAAACAAAAGCAAAAAACGATTAAAAAAAATTATAAAGAAACAATAATTGAAATATAAAGATTATTAAACAGTCTTCTTATAATTTATATACATCAATGTATATATTATTACGACATTATATTTGATGATATTAATAATAATAATAATAATAATAATAATAGTTTTTATGAAATACATATATATCACGCATTTTTATTTAAATTATTTATATTCATTAAACACAGATTTATATCAATAATATCATTATTGTTTAATATATTATTAGATGAGGATGATTTATTTAAACAATTGAAACTATTTGAATTATTTAGATTAAAATGTGTTTTTAAAGATACATTTTTAATTGGTGTAGAAAATAATCTCCTGCTGCCAGTTGTAGAAAGCCTAATAAATAATACAAATAATATATAATTATTATTCTCTTATTACTATTAAAACAAATTATTACATTTCAATATCTTCAATTGAGCTATCTAATACTGCAGTACGCCATCGAGAAATATTTGGATATAATTTTTCATCAATTTCAATTCCATTTAATGCATTTAAGACATCAACGTCTGTTTTCGTTGGTTCATTTCTATGGAAAATATAAATTTTTCTAACAAAACTATTCAAAAACTAAAATTATAAATATTAAGTTACCCATAAATATAAACTGGTGATTCATTTGAATAATCATATAGTAAATTCGATGGACTATCTGGTGGAGTATAATAAACATCATCATCACTATCTTTTCCTTCATCAGTATTATATGAGTTTGAGGTATTATTTGAATCACAGTCCGACCATAAACATAAATCATCATTATCTGAATTATAATTATCATGTTTTAAACGCCAATCGTGAATGTTATTTACATTATCTGTATTGAGATTTTTTGCGTTATCTATAATATCTTCATGCTGATTTTTAACTGTTGATGCTGCATCTGAAGTTTAAATGATACTTTTATGTAAACAAATTTAAAATAATAATTTTGTTAGAAAACTTTACCATTATCAAGTAATTTTGATTGTTTGATTGAATCATTAAAATCTAATCGTTTATAACGCAAGTTATTTAATCTAATATTTTTTGTGGGATTGTTATTGATATTAAACCACATACAATCACATGCAATTTCACTATTCCAAATATTAATACAATCTAATTCAGTTATGATATTATCTAAATTAGTTAAATTGTTTATATTCATATTATTTATATGATTTAATAGAAACATAATGGTACAGTAAAATTTCTTTGCATCATCATTTATATTATTATTATTGTTATTAATATGATTTGTTTTATTTATTAACACATTGTTTAATAATTTATGTAATTTTGTTTTGTTTATATTATTTGTTATAATATTTTCATTATATAAAATTGTTATAATTAAATTTGTTAAACGTGAATGCACTAAACTATAATTAATTATATTAAAGCGTATATCACTTTTGTAACTAATTATTAATTTATGTAAACGTTTTAATTCTAATAATAAAACATCATGGATCGTTATTATGTTATCAATATTTTTTATAATTGCATTTGTAATACGTTTAGCAAATACTTGACATGATTTTTCAACGCATAGATATGGACTTATAGTGGTTTGAATGACTTGTGATTGTGACAATGCTGATCTTGATATTGGTATCGTTGAATTTAATTTATCATTATCAATTTTTAATGAGTTCAATGCACAACATAAGCTATCCATAAAATTATATTGTTTATTTTGATTGTCATTTATAGACTGGATTTTATTTGTAACTTTTTCATCCGATTTTTTATTCAAATAATTTTCAAATTGTGTTAAACCATCTTTACTGCTTATATTAATAAAACAATTTAAAAACTTCCAATATTCCTTCCAATCAATGTTTTGTTCACGTGCTAAATTTCTATAAAAAATTATAATTTTTGATGTGAATAAATTTATTACTAATTATAATAATATCACAATTACCTTCCAATAACTTCCAACCCTTTTTCGGTATCGGTTATTTTTAAATTCCTTTCCTGATATGAAATTGTATCTGTGACATTGAAATTACTATTAAAGGATTCATCCTTTAGCATGTCAATATCATTTTCAACATATGAATTATTAAAATTATCAAAATCTTTTATATCTACTAATTTATGATCAAATGATCTATTTGGAAATAATTGGCGACTTTTTGGAAGAACAGGTGTAGAACATTTATTATTAATAAATGACTTTTGTGGTGTATTGAATCGTTTTACTGGACTTATTTGCAGTGACAGAGAATTATTAAGTGAATTTACCATCCGAGGTGGTGTTTTCCAGCGTTTATGAAATACCTAGAAAAATAAATAATATTGTTTTATTTAATATAGATTCTTTTCTCTTACAACAAATAAATACAAACTTTAGCTTGATCTTTACTCATAGGTCCAGCGTACGCTTGTATTTCTAAATCAGGACTTAATGGATCAATTTTTAATTGCTATAAAAAAATAATAATTAGTTTTAAATTAAAAGCATAAATAAAAAAAAAGAAAAACTGTACAGGTGGTTTGGTTGGCGAAAACGGTTCTCCAATTGTTGGTGGCAACGAATGATCTAATGAACGTATAACTGGTACATAAAATCGTTCTTGTAATAATTTTTCAATTGATTCAATTAATGATTGTGCTGGATTTTGTACACGGGAACAAATTATCTATAAAATATAAGAAAAAATATTATAATAATAAAATTTCATATTCAGAGATTTGGAAAGAATTTTAAAGATTCATAAATAGGAAAACAATAAATCGTGTTCGATTTTGAACCCAAAAACAGACAATTATTTAATAAATTATTATTTGACATATGGTTAGTTAGCCTCTACTCAAGTAAATAAAAATATTTTTAAAAAACTTACATCTTTTGCATAAAATCCTTCTGAATTTGGTGTTGATTTACACTGAGAATACGAAGTTAATACTTCAATAACTTCAGCTGCTCCATATTTTGCAGCTATGTGTAATGGTGTTTCACTGCGTACTTTCTCTGGTGTATTTAAATATAAATCTAGTAAAATATTACTAACTTCCTATAAAAATAATATTATTGTATAATAAAAATTAAAACGTGATAACTAATATAAATAATTAAATAAAATATTAATACCTGACAGTTAACTGCATTCTTTTTTCCATGTAATAATTGTACAAAATCTGGGTTTGAAATTGTTTTTAATATTAAATCACAAATTTTTGCATTTTTTGTTAAAGCACACACATGTATAGCATTATATCGTGGCCCTTCCTATTGCATAAATTATTCAATTATTCATAAATTTATAATAAAAAAAAAGGAAAATAAAATAAAATTACTTTTAAAATTGAAGGAGTATCACCCGAACCAACCAAATAACGTGGATTATCTAATATGGTAAAATTAACTAAATTAATGTTGCCACTTTCAATTGATTTACGAAACAAGACTAATTCTTGACTTTTAGGTCCACGAAACGGAGCCTTTTCTAGATTAACTGATGTCGACGGAGCTGTAAATATTTTTTAAAATAAATTATTATGTATATATTAATAACATATCGAACATATGATACATTACATTTTGAACCGTCATTATTGAACCGTCCATAAAAGTCAAATCCATTTTGAGTGAAATGTTGTGCATCTTCATTATTTTTAAAAACTTTTAGTCTGGCTTCTTTATGGTTTTTTAACACTTTTAATGCTTCTTGTTTATCAGTAAAAACAAATGACAAATCTGTAATTAATAAAATGATTTTAAAAATATCAAATTTTATTTTAAAAAAAAAAAATCTTTTTACCTTCATCATTATCATTTGATTTTGTCGGTATAAAAATGCCAAAATAAGACATCTTCATATAATATTTAACCAAATATAAACTGTTTAATTATGCATATATTTTTATATAAAAAAAAATTAATTAAATTTTGCATCCAATTAAATGCAAACAAGCGAAGCCTAGAATATCTTTGTCACTTTTTTAGCATTCAAACACATGTAAACTTAAACTGAATATTTTTTGAAGTTTGTTGTAGCCTAACTTACATAGCATAAATTCAACAGATAAAAATTCCCCTGCGACAATTAATTAGAATTTAAATAACAAAAGTTCTGTCAATAAAACTACAATAATAAATACAATTTTTTTTTATGTATTTATATAATTAATATTAAATAATTAACACAAGGCCATATAATATACTCGAATTATATAATAATAATTTAATTCATTTAGCTATTTATTTATGAAAGAAAAGCATTTGAATTATAATATATGCATTATCCCATGTTTAAACCATCTGCTAGAAAAATAACGCGCACGATACGTGACATTCGTAACGTATATTAATATCGTATTATTATTGATTTGAACAATTGCTAATATTTTAAGGAAAAGGCGAACAAATTAGCAATTCAGAAAACAAGAATTTAAAGGCATGGTATAACAGATAATAAAAATATCAGTATAGTAACTTTGTTGGCCATTCCATTACTATACTTCTTACAAGATTCTAACCCCCTCTTTAGTATAACAAGTTTTTATTTTTCTTTCTTTTTTCAGTACACTATTGTCTAGAAAACTACTAATAATTTCAATATCGTTGATTTTGTAATAATTTTATTATTTATTACTTATTTATTAATTCCTGTTCTATTTTCAGAGAAAACATTTATGATCTTACTTAATTTCAAATATCAAGTAAAACCAGTAATTTCAAAGCAAAAAAAAAATAAATAAAATTACTATGCAAATGAAATGAATTAACTGTTAGTACCGAAATCCATTAAAATTTATTAAATAAATAATTAATCTGTTTGCATCACATAAAATAATATTGAATAATCAAAATATTGCGTAGATGTAAAAAATTCGATAATGGACAATCACGGCTTTGTTTAAAGCTTTACACACATTATTAATAACAATGGGAGAAATTTTGTGAACAAAAATACAAATAAAAGTTTTAATTATCATATCATACTTTCAAAAGTGTTTTGTTTAAAGAGTTATTTTTTGTAACAAAAACAATTTACTATATAAAAATAATTCATTTTATTATAACAATGATAAAAGTAAACATTTAACTTAAATACAGATAAATAAAGCTGTATTAAAGTAAATAATAATTAAATCAACAAGTGTTTTCACATAATATAACGAATAACATTATAAAATTCATCTAATAAATATCTATTTTAAAAATAATATGAAGGACACCACACTAATACCATATTTTTAGAATGGGATGGCACATTTCAATACAACATTTATTTACTTTTTTCCCATTCATTAATCGTCATTTATTATTTCCATATCATCACGATATTTCGGAATGTATAATGATGCACACGTATGCTCCCATATATTTCTGGGGTAACGCTCAATATTACACCAATCATTTTTTTCGATATCGTAACATTCAACAGATGATGTTGCTCGATCAAACATTGCATCTGAGCAGAAACCACCAATAAAATATATTTTACTTTCGACAGCAACAATACCAGCATGATAACGTGGTGTAGGTATAGTTGTTGTTATTTCCCACGTTAATGTTTCTGTGCAATAAACATCAATTGTTTCTGCTAAAACACGATTGCCAGTAGTTGCAGATTCATACCAACCACCGCACACATACAATTTATTACCAATTGTTAACATTACGTGATCTGCTCGCGGAGTCAACATTGGTACTAATTTTTCCCAAAAGGCAAATGAGATATTATAACGACTAAACGTTGATACAACACTATGCATAGCTAAGCCTCCTGAAATATATAAAAAGCCACCATGTGAAGCACCTGCATGCTGTGTTCTATAACCAACTAAAGGTGTAATGAATTCCCATTTATCAGTCTGGGGATCATATCTTTCAGCTGTCGACTCTTCGGCATTCCACAAATCCATTTCAGTATTAACTTCACTAGCACCCCCAACAGCATATAATCTTCCATCTACAAAATTTAATGAAAATCTACATCGATCTTTCTGCATCGGTGTTATAGTTAGCCATTTATTTGTTCTTGGACTATATCGAAAGCCAAAAGGATGAATATACTCCTCTAAAGATACATTATAACAACCGCCAACAACATATAAATCATTTCCTAATACTGCTGTACCATAATTGCATTGCTCCACATGCGGTATTGATGTCAAGTGACGCCATTTTTTTGAACTAAGCAAAAAATAGGTAATTTCATTTGTAATTCCAGATATACCAAAACCACCAATTTTAATTAAAGCCTGTTCCATTCCACGGGAATTTACTAAAGACATATTATCTGCATTATATGTTATTGAAGATGTTCCTGCTATGGCTGGTGTACATGTTGATGCAGATGATACTAAGGAACTTATAATGGGCAATGTAGAATTATTCGTTGCTTCATGCTTTATTTTGTATAATTTTTTTTGTGACGTTTCAATGTTTCTTATTAACTTAAATACATAAATATTAGTTTTTAGTGATGAATTAATAAATGTTTTTTCAATATCAACATGACTCAATTCATAAAATCGAACATTATGTAATAAACGATTTATTACCGTTGTGTCATTTTTATCACTACTTTCAGACATTTTTATCCATTTTAATACAATTTTCAAAACCATATTTTCACAGCAATCAACTGGAAAATCACATGCCAAAATATGTTCTAATTGGTGCCACGCTAAGCGATAAATTTCATTTGTTTTACTGAATTCATGTAAATTTGCACATATAAAACGATACACTTTTTGTTTTAGTTTATGTAATGAATATGTTTCTGCTAATGTTGCTATGTCTACACAATTATCTAAATCTAATTGTGATTGCAAATAATCGGAACATGATTCGACAACAGAATCCAATTGAACATGACTAGCTGCCGATAGCACATCTTGTATATTAGATAAATTTAACTTTAATTTTGATGTATATATATAATCCAGTATTAATTCGATTCCTGTTGATGTGATGCCATTTAATAATATTTCACTTTGACGAGATTCTTTCATTGCATCTGTGAACATTGCACGAAAATAATCACTACAAGATGCTAAAACCGCACGATGTGCCTATATAGAGAATAATCAAGATATTTAATATTTAATCTTATAATAATTAATATGAGATAAATACCTTAAATGAATGACCTTCGGCTACAAATGTAATATCCAATAATTGTCCACTAAGTCTTAAATCATTTAAACCACTTAAAATTGTATTTGTATGAGAAACTGATTCAAAATAAGTTGTATTTAGTGGCTGATCCGCATACATCCATTCAATTGAGCGTGTCATCTTATAATTTAATAGCATAATTTATTTAAAATACCGATTAATGAAAATTATAAAGCAGTTCTCATTGATTTGGGAACCGAATGAAATATCCAAGAATAACAAACATTATTTTAGAAATAATTATTTATAAGAAATCAAGAAATATTTGTTACTAAATAAATATTTAAATGTGTGTCATTAACAATATTATATTCATCACTTGTTTCACTTAATATTTTATGTATGAATAAAACTAGGTCGATTAATAAAATAAAATAACTTTATTAATTATTATATTATACCCTTCTTATTTATAAAAAAAAAATGCTTTATTTCTTATTTTACACAATTTACTACACATTTAATTAATATAATTTTTTTTTCTTGTTATACGAAAAATAATTTAACACATTAGAAAAATATTCTTAAGATAAACTTTAAAGTTCTTTAACCTTATATATTTGACAATAGATTTTTGTTGAATGCAACATTTCTCTTTGATGGTTATTTCTTCTTTTGTTTGTTTAGAAAAAAAATAAAAGAACTGCACATCGATAAAAAAGTATTTTACCTATCCGACGATTAATATTAATGGAAATAGTCATAATAAAACCATATAAAAAAATGTTTTAATATAAAAACGCTAATTAACTTAAAAACAAACATCTTTTCTATTTTTTTTTTTTTAAGATTTAATCAAACATATGTTGACTATCAAAATATTTTAGTATTGACATCATTGCATTTTTATATTTTTCTCCTGTATATGCCTTTCCTCTGCTTCTAGATGCGTTTTCTTCACTCACATAATTGTCTAGCCCAAATGTCTCTTCTTCTTCGGAATTATTCATTAAAACTAACGGTAAAATCCCAACTGCTGCAGTAAATCCTATAAGAAATAAAATTTATATTTAATTAACTTATAAATTAAAAGATATTTTGTATTTTTCAAACCATAAAATTGTTTCCGTTTAATTTCCTTTTTTATATCATCATATGTTGGTATATTATTTACTTGGAAGCTTTTCAATGTATTTGAAAAATTTGAATAATATATACATAAAAGCTCTTCAAGCATTGTTTCTCTAACTTCCGTTTGTATGCTGGTATAAATAAAGTAATTAATATCAATTCCAAGGCTAGCATAAAAGCTCATCTGATAATCCACCTAATAAATCGTTTAGTTAAGCATATAATTAATAGTTACTTTTGAAAATTAAAAATTATTTAAACATACAAAGATAACTTCCAAAGGATTTTTATTATCCAAATCGTATTTAAACATGAAATTATTAACCCAAAAGTCTCCATGATTAAGTACTTTTATTTCTTCTTCAGTTACTTTCACACATTCATAAATCATATCAATAAATTTTGGCTATAATTTATAATGGATTAGATAAGGGTTTAATGAAATTTCATTTATACTTTACTTCAAAGATTCTCATCTTTTCGGATAAAATTTTAAAATCATCATCCCATGTACTGGCAACATTTATTAACGCATTGAATCCCATACCGAATAGTTTTGTTAAAATAGCCCTGGCCGCAGGTTTTGGATTAAAAATGCCATTATCAAAAACATCCATCGTTTCCGGTTCCTTAATCAAATCGAAACTTTAACTAAATATATTTTTTTTTGAAATAAAAACTTTTAATAATTACTTGTTGTGCTAAAATATATGAAGCAGCGTGGAGTTTAGCAATATTTTCCAAAGCTAATTTTGCATGAGGAAAATCTAAGCCAGCTTGACGATCAGCCATATGATAATTTTGCACTTTTAAATCCTCAAATGCAATTAATTTAGATTTTTCTATAGACGATATTAATAAACATTTAGCATATGGAAGAAAACATTTTTCATTTAATTTTGGTAATATTTGCTCGTACATAATTATTTCTTTATGAAACACATTTAAATCACTCAATAGCGATTCACCAATATCAGTTTGAAGCATTGTTTTCACTACGAATGATGTATTTTCGGTAAGTATCTCATTATTTGAATTAATTTTTCTGTATGTAAACAATTGATTGTTTTAATGAAAAATTGATAATTCGATTTTAAAATATATAATTACCTAAACTCAATAAAAACTCTATATAAATTACTGCAAAAATTTTCACCATGAGCGGTTGCTGGTTCCTCACGATAACTACACAAATCTTTAAAATTTTTATATTTATTTTTTATTAATTCCAAGATTAATTCCTTTGTTAAACCACACTGTAATGTTATATTTATATCCATTTTATTACTGATACCTATTAACAGATTAAAAATTATTATTAGTTTATGTTATATTTAATTGCTGTTGGATTATAAACTGAGTTGATTTACTTGAAATTGTAAAATTTTTAAAAGAAAATAAAAAGCCTTGTCTATCAATTATTAAACAAATATATTACAAAGATTTAAATTAAATTTAAAATTGTATGGATTTTAATTGATTATTGGTAATAATTTATGCTTAAATAAAAATCTCATAAGTATGTCGTATGTCACAAGGTTAATCACAGAATCTTGTTTATTCTCTATTAATTACAAATAAAAGTTTATATAAAAGTAATTTATATTAAAAAATGCTTCTTCCGTTATTTGTAAAGGCTCAACTCAAACTAAGTTAATGCAAACTGTTATTATTATTAAAAAAAAAAACGAATTGCCAACGGATCAGTTGCTTACCTTTTATTGTTTTTCTGTAAAAAAAAAAAAACCAAACATTAAAATATATTTACTTACCGAATTCGTTTTTTATAATATATATATATTTGGAGGTCAACTATATTTGTGATCACATCATTTAATTATATATGTGTATTATTATTTATGTATTTACATTATTGTCGTAGAAATTAGCTAAAATTAACTACTTAATTTCAAAATCATAAGTAACCTTGTGTGATTTTTTTGTTTATTTATTTCTTCTGTTTTTTCTCAATAACTTTTAACCATATAAAATTCTTGATTAAGAAATTATTTTTAATATAGCCAGTACATCAATTTAATATTGAATTACCGAACAGCAATAACATTGAATTTTAGTTATTAATATAATATCCTTAAAACAATGTAGTAAAGATTTAAAATGCCGAATGTATGCTGAAATCAAATTTCTTTAATTGCTTTCCTTATTTTTGAATGAAAATTTGATTATTTTGCACTCCTTTTTTATTATTTTGTTTGTTTGTTTGTTTAAATTTTATTTTATATTCTTTCTTTAACTTTCTATAAATTATCCATTCCAAGAAAAATCTATGTCAAACTATTTAGTTGTACAGAACAGTAGTGTTCTAATTTAATCTCAATAAAATTTGATAAACCATATGAATTGGTTAGAAATTAGTTTGTCAGATTATCGTTAAAGAATTAAATAATGATCAACGACATGCCATGTTTCACTTGGATAAATCCATCTATATAATTATAAAAGTACTGAATAATGTCTATGTTTTATGTTCATGACAAAAAAAAACCTTGAATTCAGATTTAAAAGAATAATCATAAGTTAAGTCAATAATAAGAATCTCCAACAAATTAAACAAATATTGAGACGGATTTTGTGATATTGATATTACTAAAGTAATTATCAAAGTCAAAAATCAAGAGAAGATACGAATTCTGTATATTGCTGAAATGCCTGTTAGCGACGCGAATTAACTAAACAGAACAATTCGAGGTAGTAAATAGTTTTCATTTTTTGATATCAAACATTATAAATATATTAGGTATGAAATGAAAAATATATACTTTTGAAGATTTATATCATGCCATAGTACCCGATTTTTTAATTCTGTGTTTTGTTTAATATATTATCGAGAATAATTGTAAAATATATATATATAAATTCAATTAAATTAGTATGAATATTTGTATAATTATTATTAATTTTAATAGTACGTATAAAATGGGAAAGAATTGTATTAAAAGTATATCCAGAAAAATTCTTCCCTTGTAATTATTTTCATTCTTAAAATATATATAGTCATACAACATGTCAGTCCATATTATTATACGGTCAATCAGAAATAATTATATAATTTAAGTTCAGTGTTTATTTTAGTACAGGTCGACTAGTGGTCTAAATTAAAACAAATTTTTATTTGTGCTGTCATTTTTGTGTCTCCCTGCTTAGTGTTTCAGTAAAAATAAATAAATATTAATATTAGACGAAAATTTTGTGAAAATAAATGCATTATTTATAATTTTAATAATATAATTTAATTCATAAGCATATTTTAATGGTTATAAAATTGATTTTAAATATGTGAATAATACTAAAGTGTACATAATAAAATTTTCTATGATATTGGGCAACCTACAAGAAAAAAATTCACATTTTTTTAACTAACACATAGAGGTGAAATATTTTATCGATCATGGAAATAATTTCCTTAGTTTTTTCTTCGTTTTCAACATTTTATATTCTGTTTTAATACATTTAATTTACTATGAAAATAAAAAAAAATTTAATAACAAATAAAGTAAGAAGATTTTTATTTTTATGTACAACAATAAATATATAAGAAATCATATGAAATAAAAACAAAGTGTCGTGTGATAAAAGTATTCTTTAAATCAATAAGTCTTTTGTGTAAAATATTATGTGTGTGTAATAATATTAAACTTGAATTATAATAAATTACCATGCACCAAATAACATATATTTGTAAAATATCAAGTTTTTGGTATTAAGAATAAATAATTTTTAATTTATAAACATAATAAAATAAAGAATCACCATGCATTCTCAAATAAGATGTCCAGTCTGTACGCTTTATTTGCACGAAGGTATGGCGTTGGACGAACATTTAGAAACACATCCGAAAGATCAAGTTATTAAAGCATTGGTATCAATGACTGTACAACAATTATCATCTAGCCACGGACATACTGAACAAAATAATGTTAATAACTCATCCATAATTCCTTTTAATAAAACATATAAACGCACAGCAGAGATAAATCAAACACCATCATATCAAAGCCCAGCATCAATAAATTATGATAATGCAATTAATTATTTAACAGATACAACAACGCAACGTAATGTAATGATTGTTAATCGTTGTAGTACACAATATATACATACGACCCCATTACCATCAACAATTAAGGAAAATCGTTCAATACAACGCAATAATGATTATGATAATGAATTACATTCAGTAACTCGTATTAATAACAATCATATTATGCCTGCAATAACAAATTCAACAATTAATAATGTTGAAGATATAGCATTAGATGATAATGAAAATTTTAATAATTTTGAAACATTCAAATATACAATCCCAACAACTGATGGAACATCGCAATTCCAACGTTATGAATTACCACCTCCACCAGCTTATAGTGTTGCTATCTCAGGAGGTACAAATAATAATTCATCCTCTACACTTAAATCACAAATTTCTGAAGCTAGTGTAAAGACTAATTATTCGCCTCATAATGATTTTAATAATGATATTGATAATAAAAATTCTGTTATGCCAAATTCATTAAATGATATTCAGCCACTGATGAATACCACTGTTAATTCTAAAGATATTTTATTAACGTCAAAAATTAAAAGAATTTGTAGTGAAAATATTGTAAACACAAGTAAAAATATATATGAAAATAGAAATGGTGTGATAAATATTGACGATAATATTATTAATTTAGATAATAACGACGATTTTAATCGACGAGGAAATACAGATATTATAAAAACGGTGAATACTGATGCTCAAAAACAACAGGAGTCAAGTAGATCATTTAACAACAAGAAGTTATCAATTGTATCGAAAACTCCAATGAGTACTGATGATAGACAAAATAAAAAATCAAATCCAATCAATATATTAAGTAATGTAAAATTACCACCAGAACTATCATTAGGTCTCGAGGATATTATTTTTAATAGAAAAATAAGTATAGATACCAATTGTACATATACAATAAATGAAGTAAATGAATATGATATCGTGAAGCCAGGAACTTCAAAGACTATAATAATTAAGAATGAAAATCCAAATAATGAAGATAATAAAAATAATGAATTTACTAATTTCAATGAAAACAACGATTGTACTATTGGTAATGATGATACAAATTCAGTGTTTTCAGTAATATCATTAGATGAAGTTAAATTAGAAAAAGAAGATAAAGCAAATAAAAAATCGTGCACTACAAGTGTTATTAAAATTAATCACAATCTTGCTAATCTTAATATAGAGAAAAGTGATACTAATAAGAAATCATCATCATACACCACGAATAAAAGTAGTAAACAAATGGCCCATTGTTCAAAAACAATAACTTCAGCATCGTCAAATACAAAAGCATCCAGTGCTTCGTTGAAAAATAAAGCAAAGACATCAAATTATAATAAGGCACCTAAAAAACTAGTTGTTAAATTTATAAAACCCATCTTACCTGAAATAAATAATTTCGATGATAACAACATAACTGATACAATTACAAATGAGGATGACAAAGGGAATAATTTTAATAACATTATAAATTTAGTTGATGATTTTAACAATATTAAAAATAATACAAATGATTTAAATCATGTATCAACACCAGTTATAACAAGTGTTTTTTCTTTAGCAACTAATGCAAATAAATCAATATTCAATTCATCATTCGATAATGTTACAGCAAATGTAGCCAATGATAACATAAATAACTTTCCTAGTAGTAACGATGATATGGATTGTGAAATAATTAATAATTTTACTAATAAGAATGAGGATAATGTTTCGGAAGTTAAAACATTTACAGATATTTTTAATAAGGAGGTAATAAATGAAAATAATGATATAAATAATGAGGTAGTAAACAATGAAAAAAATATGGAAAACATTAAAGATGTTGATGATAAAAAGGATGTCATTATTGATCAAAAAGAAGATGTCATAACAGCTGGGCCAAGCAGTTTACCAGAAAGTTTTACAATAAGTGAAAATGAAAATAATGTAACAAATGCAAAGAATAATATGTCTTCTTCATTACCTATCCCAGATGATAATAACATGTTTTTAAACTCTTCAAACCTATCATATCGTTTACGATGTTTTTCACCACTTGGCTTTATATCAGATGATATACCATTAACATGGAGTCAACATTTTAGCCCACAATATGTACCGTTTGATAATCATAACAATCCTGAAAGAAACACTCCATCTTACATGGATTTAGACACTATATGTAAGACAACAAATTCAGCAATGAGTGATCGTGCACCATCTATAGATAGTTTAAATATACGTACAGATGAAAAAATGCCAGCAAAAGGTGAAATTTCAGAGCAAGAAAGTAATGGTGAAATTGAACACGGATCCTGGAACAATCCGGTAAAATTTTTTAGTTTTTCTTTTCTTTTTTTATTTATTGTAATTGAATAAATTGTTATAGTCATATGTAAATGAAACAATACCACAATATCCGAGCTCTTATGATATGTCTGTGGCTAGAGAAAGCTGGAGCTTAAGTAGTTGCAATAATGAAAAGGAAAAGGATACAAATGTTTTAATAACCAAATTGTAAGTTGTGAATTATTTATTAGTCTGATAAATATAATATTTTTCACTTATTATTTCAGTACACCATTGTCAGCTGAAAAGGATCTCAAATTAGAATTAGAAAAGCCACCAACAGTCAATGCTGCTAATAGTAATGTTAAGGAAGAAATAAAAACTGAAACTATACCAGCAATTACAAATACTATATATAATCCATTTATTAAAACCCAACGAAAATATCGGTGTACATTATGTACAAGCATTTTTCCATCGTTAAAACATAAGCGTACGCATATATCTGTGGAGCATTCTGATAATTCAACATTGGGAATGACAACTATTTTAAAAAATCATAAAAGTAAACTAAAAACTAGGTCAAAGGCTAAAACATCAACTTCAGCATCTTCATCTTTGAAAATAAAAACAGAAAATGAATCGTTGACACCCCATATAAATACGACAGCAACAGCCACAAGAAAAACACAATGTGTTCTTATGGATTTTAATAAATTGAAAAATGATTTAATGAGTGATATACATTCACCGGTTGTTAATCTAACATTTAAAAAAAAAAAAATTTACGTATGTGCAACTTGTAATTTAAAATTCATTAGTGTCAAAGCCTTTGACAATCATTTAACAATACATCCAGTGGAATGCAATACATGTGGAAGACATTTTAAGCAATGGTATAGTTTGTCCTTACATTTAAAACGTCACCTTGGAATTAAGAATTACAGTTGTTATTATTGTAATAAGCGTTTTGTAGTAAGACAAAAGTTAATAGAGCATATGAGAATTCATACAGGGGTTACACCAATAAAATGTCGTGAATGTCCCGAATCATTTCGCCGGTATTCAAACCTGGTACAACATCGCAAACGTTATCATTTAAAATGTACACCAAAACAAAAGGATTATGTTTGTCATTGCGGCGAAGTTGTTCATTCATTTGCTAAATTCTTATGGCATAAAGAAATTCACGATAAAAAACCTAAAGTGTGTGCATTTTGTCGTGAACGTTTTATACATAAAAATAGTTTAACACGTCATATTCGTTTATCTCATCCGGAAAAATATTTAAATATGAAAAAACAAACAATACAATGTCATATATGTAACCAACACTATTTGAAATCAAGTATTAAAACTCATATATTAACACATAGTAATAAAAGTGAAAATAAATGTTCGATATGCAATAAAACATTTACAACAAAATGGAATTTAAAACAGCACCGTTGGATACATGCAAGTCGCTCAACAAAACCATATAAATGCAATTTATGTAGTAAAGCATTTATACGTGAGGCTGAATACATAACACATGTTAATATACATAAATCTGTTAAACCGTACACATGTGATCATTGCGGTTGCAAATTTGGACGAAAATATAATTGGCTGCGCCATACAAGAGAACATGAATTACCCAAACGTTATCAATGTAATATATGTAATAAGTTATTCCATCGAGCATATTATTTAACAGCACATAGAAGAGTACATACTGGTGAAAGGCCATTTACATGTAATATTTGTGGAAAAACTTCAGCTTCTAAAACAAATCATAATAAACATGTTAAAATACATCATGCTCGGGATCCATTAACTGCTGAAGGTTAAAGCTATTTATTTTTTTTTTTTTATACAATATAAAGAATTAAAAAAAAAGTAGCAAATGAGCAGTAAATCTCATTAAATTTTATGAATATTTTAATTAGTTATCTGTTGATTTGGAATTGAATATTAATTATTATTTTAAATATTGACTCCAAAATATTCCAGTTCCTTATTATAATGCATTATTCAATTTTTTGTGTTGTCCAATATAATGTATTCTTTTTTTTTTTTTTTTTTTTTTATTAAAAAATTAATTAATTGGTTATTAATTTTATTTTATTTATTTAATTTCTTTTAATTTTTTAATTAAATTTTAGTGCAATTTAAATAATTAAGGACTAAATAGTTTTAATTTAATAAATTTAATGAAATAAATCAAATATATACAATGATTTAGGTAATGATAATAAAAAGAAAATAATTACGAAAAAAAAAAAAAAAACATCAGTAAAAAAAAGTAACAAAAGTAATGTCAGATTTTACTTTATTTAAAAGCATTACACGAAGCATAATTTATATAATTTTAATTATATAAAATAAAATATAAAATTAAGAAAATAAAATTTAATCTAATTTGTTTTTTTATAAGTATTTATATGTAAGCAAATATTTCATTCATTTCATTCTTATTTAATTTAATTTAATTTTTTTTTTTGTTACTTATGGTTAAATTTCGACTATTGATTTTTTATTTTTTTTATTTAGATTGATTTAAAATGAATTTTGTGTCTTGTTTAATTGTTTTTTATTATAATTATTATTTTTTTTTTTTTAATATAATTATTAAATTAAATTATATAAATATATAAATTATACAAGTATAATTATACTTATAAACAGACAAACAAACAAAAAAAAAAAAAAAATGTAGAAAATTATTTGAATAAAAGCAACAATATTAAATTAAAATTATGTGTTGTGCAAATACATTTAAATTTGTTTTTTAATGTTTTGTTTTTAATTTAAATAATTATTAACACAATATTTAGAAAGATTTATTTATTACAATCTATTATCCATCTGTGATGTTTTTGATTTGATATGGTCTCCCGCAAATATAAATACATAATTTCGTCTATCCGCAGTTGTTTATTAATGAAAAACAGTGAATTAGAGTAAAATTTATCTTTCCAGTTTAATACTTATAAAAATGTTGTTAATTTTATTATACCCCTGCATTGTAAATAATTGGCAAATTTCTTGACGAGTTGATATACTAACAACTTTCCCATTAAATTAATTAACATAAATAACGAAGAATGTGCTCTGCAAATTACAAAAAAAATCGTTTATTTCTAATTTTGTCTTTTTATTGTCTAAAATGCTTTTCAAAATTACTCTATTATAATTTTTTTTTAATGAATAATTTTGTTTCCTATTTCTTATTTGATTCCTTGGCACGTTGTGTAGGATTAAAATTTGTTTATTTTGATTTTTAAAGAAAGTTTTGTACGTTCTCAAAAACAGCTGATATTTGTCAAAAATTTTTTTGTAACACCATTTATACGTTAAACATAAAATTATCTTTGTTTTCATATTTACCTTATATATTTTTAATTATAATGCCAAGTAAAGGAAATATTTATAAAAAAAAAATACAAAATACATTTATTTTTGATTATATGTCGAGGGATACCTTTATCTTTGTGTCGTTCTGGTTATACGAAATACACAAAAGAGTGCGCTTTAAGAAGCGAGAAGAAAATAAAACTAAAAAAAAAATATTTTTATTAAGTTGCTGTCATTTTAATTTCATAAAAGTGACGTTTTGTTGTTCTTAAAAAAAAGCTAGAAAATAATGAATCAATTTTATTTTAAAATAAATTAAAAATAATAAAAAGTTTTAATCAAATCATAAGTTCAAAATTAATATATATTAATCACCTTATAAAAATTTTCATGGAAAATATAAAATAAACAATGTCAGGCTCTACTACTGAATCAGATAGTTCTGATGAATTTTTTGATGCCGAAGATACGACAACACCTAGCCGTCTTACAAAGTAATTTTTGAATAATAATAATAATCTTAGTAAATAACTAATTAAATAAAATATATAATTTAAAAATAAACTTTATTTTATCCTATCATACATTATTATATATATAATTGTATTATATTTTTAAATTCAGAAAACGTTCACCAAAAATCAAACAAGAGGATGGCTTTATATTTCCAGAACCCGAGATTAAGATTGAAGAAAAATCTCGGTTGCAACAGGAACAAAGGCTGCATCATCAACGACAAATACATGATATATTACAACAACAATTGCAAAACAAGAGTGATGAATTTCTAGAATCGAAATCAATGGCGGTATGTTAAAATTATGTCAAAATAAATTGTCGATGAATAATTTATAAAAAAATTTCACAATTTCATTATTTTCTTCTATACATACGATTCATCCTTCTAAAAAGACACATTCTAAATATTATTATTGTTAACTTATTGTTAACTTTATTTTTCTTTAAAATAATTAGCAAACAATTAATTTCTTGCGTTTTATTTTCACATATTCACATAACAAATCTATTAAATTTGATTTAAAACTTATAAGCACGAATTAATTGTATCAAATTGAATTAAATTATTAATTTAGTATTTTCTATTTCACCATACATTTAAAGATTAAAATCATTTATTTTATATTTTATAGAAATTTCTTGTTATTAATTACATTTTGTATAAATTTATATTCAAATTAAATTAAATATCCAGTGTGGTAGACAACGTTTTCGTGAATTACGACAGTGCATGCAAAATGACGAAGACGAGAATCCAGGAAATACATTGACTCCTGATTCACAGGTATATTTATTTATCCTGGATGAATTTATAAATTATATATTAATTATTCGGTTATATTTCCTGAATTTAAGTTTCAAATAATAAACACATATTTAATCTCTATTTATGTTCATTGACTCATTTATTTATTATAATTTTTTTTAATAATAATAGAATAGTTCAGTCGAAGGTGTTTTTGCAGCACAACGTCCGTCACATCCATTTCGTATAATCGAAAGTGATGCGCAAAGCTTACAAAGCATGACATCTTTGGGACGTGTTGGACGTATATTAAGCGGGAGTATTGATCCATCAAGTATATTTTAATCTATTAAATACGCATTTTAAACTTACATAATAAACTTTTTTTTTTAAATTTTATTTTAAGGTATAAGTTTGAGTCAAGATTTTAATCAATTATCAGCTTCTACAAATACGTTACAGACACAAGCACCATCTGAAATCGAAAGTAATTCATCAAATTCAACTGAAAAAGATACATTTATTAGACCAAATCCAATAAATAATGATAATATAAGCTATAAAAGCAATAATTCATCGGTTCACCGAGACAATAATATTACTAATAGTAATCAACAAGATATAAACAGTAAATTACAGTTACAAGGTAATAAAGATAATTAATATTTTAATAATGTATATCATTTTTATATAAAAAATAAAAAACAAAATTTAGAACCGGATGTAATTGCTAGCACAAAATTGGCACATTCAAAAACCACAGACAGTTTAACACCATCAGGACCTATTGCGCCACCAAGACGAAAAAAAAAGATAAGAAAAATATCAACAAGTTCATCGGAACAATTTAATATGAATGATGATGTTAAATCCCTGAAAGCTGATAGTGTTTATGATAATGAAAGTTGTTACAATTTAAATTTTAATGCTTCAGTACAAAATTTAAAAGATTTAAAGACACAACCACAAATAAGTGATAAAAAATCCTCATCTTCTATGAATTCAGAAAGAAGTACTGTTGATATTGAATCGTTAACTAGGCATTTAGAAGAATATTCTTTTACAAAACAAAGTTTAGCCACAATACCATCTACTTCAGTATTAAAAGATAATAAAATACAGAAAGATTATAAAATATTAGAGCAAACTGAAGGGCAAATTACTGGTTCTATGGGACGTATATGTCATTCATTGGGCAATTCATCGATATCTGTTAATTCAAAACAAAGTCCATCAAATAGTTCAAAAAGTAATTCAGCGCCAGGACGAGTGAGGTATTTAAAATTATGTTAATAAATATAATATTAGAAAAAAAAATATATAAATATTATTTTAAAATTAGACAATTTTATTATTATAACAGCTCAATTGATCCAAACCAGGGTTTAAATATTTATAAAGCGACACGAGGAAAATATGTGGTGAAGCCTCAAGATGAGGTATCAAATAAAGCTGAGGGGCCTTCTGAAGAAGAAATGGCACGAATTCAAATGATACGTGCTGAAATAATGAGTAATACAACTGGTATAAGATTAAATGTCTATGGTACAGGTACAAATAGTTTAGGAAGTGGTGCACGCTACCCTAATTTAAAGATAGGTGGTAACAAGGAACGTAGAAAGTCTGCTGGTGATGAAGACGCTCTAAAACAAGCTAATTTATATGTAAGAACAAGAACTGATTCTGGTAAACAGTTAACTGATTTAGAAATATTAGAACAAGTCCCTGTCAAAAATTTGGATACTGGTAATAATATATCAATGTTTTTTTCTAATTATAATTTTATTCAAGATAATTGACATTACTATTTTTAGGCGAAAATTTCCCATTATCAGCCGTTGAAGAAAAAATGCCACAATATTTAAATCCACTGTCCTTGCATATAATGCGTTTAACAAGCCATATACCCGAATCTGATGAAGAATCTGTTGGTCCACCGCCAGGATGTGATGTTCAACAAGGTGACGAAGAGGATATTGAAATTGAAGAAAGTGGTCGATTGCGTAAGAAAACGGCACGTTTAAAAAGATTCTTTGGTTCAACTGTACGTAAAACTGTCGATAAAGCAAAATCAATTGCAAATGAAGTGTCCCATGCTCGACACAAAGAAGATGTTGCTGATATTGTTGATGTTGTTAATCCAGAACAAAATATAAAAATAAAAGCATCGAGTACAAATAAAGGGCCATATGATTTTGCCAAATTACAGCATGTACAAGATTTGTCTGGTGAACATATTGGTGCTGTATGGTGTATGAAATTTAGTTCATGTGGTAGATTATTAGCAACTGCTGGACAAGATAAAGTATTACGTATTTGGGTTCTTAAAGATGCTTATCCATTTTTTCAAGTAAATATATATTTTGAATTTTTTAGTTAAAATATAATTTAATTGGTTTTTGTTTTTTTTTAAATTAATTAGGATATGAGAACAAAATATAATGCTGATCAAAAATCATCACCTACACCATCGCAAGAATCATTAGTATCACACAATTCTGCAGAAGAAGCAATAGCTATGGCAGTTGCAGCTGAAAAAACGTCTGGTCCATTTATGCCAAAAGCTTTTTGCACGTATACAGGACATACATCAGGTAAACTATTTGCTTTTATATTTATTAATTATTTAAATTAATTAAATTAATTTTCATTATAGATTTGTTGGATGTTTCTTGGTCTAAAAATTATTTTATATTATCAAGTTCAATGGATAAAACTGTACGCTTATGGCATATATCTCGAAAAGAATGTTTATGCTGTTTCCAACATATTGATTTTGTAACAGCAATTGCATTTCATCCGCGTGATGATCGTTATTTCTTAAGCGGGAGTTTAGATGGTAAATTACGTCTATGGAATATTCCAGATAAAAAGGTCGCATTATGGAATGAAGTTGATGGACATACAAAACTAATAACAGCTGCAAATTTTTGCCAGAATGGTAAATTTGCAGTAGTTGGCTCATATGATGGACGTTGTATTTTTTATAATACTGATCAATTGAAATATCATACTCAAATTCATGTACGTTCAACCCGTGGAAAAAATGCGACCGGCCGTAAAATAAGTGGCATTGAACCAATGCCCGGTGAAGATAAAATTTTGGTTACATCTAATGATAGTAGAATAAGATTGTACGATTTAAGAGATTTAAATTTAAGCTGTAAATATAAAGGATATTTGAATGTCTCATCACAAATAAAAGGCTCATTTAGTAACGATGGAAAATATATTATTTCTGGTTCGGAAAATCAATGTATTTATATATGGAAGACGCATCATGATTATTCAAAATTAAGTTCTGTAAGTAAAATTTTTAACGTGATGTCATTGGCATTATCTAATTAAAAATGTAATTTAGGTGCGACGAGATCGTAGTGATTTCTGGGAAGGTATAAAAGCACACAATGCTACCGTAACATGTGCCATTTTTGCACCACACCCAGAAGCAATTATTAAACCAGAATTCGAAGATGATTTATCGGATGGAAGATCGGTAATTTCTTTTTAAAAAAAATATATCGAAACTAATTCAGATTTTAATTTTTGGTTTTCTTTTAATTAAAGTCACAACATGGAAAACAGGATCCGTTGGTTGAACAGCGTAAGAAGGGTTGTGGTTATGTACTTGTAAGTGCTGACTTTAATGGAGCAATTAAAGTATTTATAAATAAAACCAAACCAAAGCATAGTAGCTTGCCGTATACAGCAATATTAGATTAAAGACAATTTTGAGGAAATGAAATCAATTAATTATTAGATAATATTAAAATGAAGAATGAAATAGTTTTCCGATATAAGTACATTTGTTCATGGAAATATCTTGGATGAATAAAAAATAATATATTATTAAAAAATTGCCTGTTTGCATTTCTTTTTTTTTTTTTAATCCATGTAAAATTTTATCCATTGTAAATATATTTTAATTACAATAAAATTGAAATCAAACTCTGAATAATAACTTGAGTGTCAATTGGTAACCTTTTAAAAGTTCTAAGCTTTTTCAATTATAAATACTTTTTTTTTTATTCTAATGGAAGTTTTTGGTGCTGATTCTCTACTATGTTTTCTGTATTTATTGGTAATTTGGTTATTAAAGTAACAAATTAATCCATTTGTTGCTTCTTTTTTCCATTTATTAAATAGAAATTACATCAAATTTGAATATAGAAAGCTTAAATTCGAGTCCAAATTTACTAGAATCCATTAACAATAAAATTCAGTTCAAATAGAAATTATTAGATAAAAATCCAGACTAACTAGAATCATGTTAATAAGAATTAAATTTTAAATACAAATGTTTAACCAACTAACACACGTCATTGCTTATAACACCGTAAATTTGTGTGAACACATGTAGTAACATTAAATTTATTAAAAATGTGATAAAAATTAATATAAAATAAATATTTGCACATCAAAATTGTTTGCTGTTTAAAAAAAAAAAACAAAATTAAATTTTGTAATTACAAAAACGAAACTTTTTTTTACGTTAGTTATAGTTTTTATCAGGTATTTTACATGATAGGCATCTTAATAATCAATCTTTATATTATTCTATATATAGAAATTTTATTAAATAAAGGATAATGTTGTAAAATCCATTAGCTATCAATTTAATTCAATTATATAACAAATAAATGAGTGAAATATATATTAGTTCATAATAAACTTACAAAATCATGTGTGCAATCAAAAAATACAGATGCAGTACTTAATCTAATTGTATTGTTTATATTTAAACAAAATAACCATATCATTGTCATAATGATAACATGACATTGAATATAATATTCAAATATTAAATACGTAATAAGTATAATAGTAAATAAATATATTACTATTAGTTAAAAGTAAAAGGAAAATTTATTTTGCAAATATTTCAATGATTGATAATTTTTTTTTTTTTTTTTGTATCTAATTATTTAATGACGTCAATGTCAATAAAAATGTAAAACACATTTTTATTGTGTATTTATTAGTAATTATCAGGAAAAAAACACAGTTTTAATACACCTAATACAAAATTAACGATCCCACTTTCTTTTGATACAATTTTTATTTTTATTTAAAAGCAATAATGTTTACTTAACGGTGGGACGTACATTTGTGGTATTTTATATATATATATATATACTACTGTTAAATACATTAGTAATTATTGTCATTCACCCGTATTAGTATAGTAAGGTCACGCAGTTTTTTTAAAACCACTATTATACGCCATGTATTAGTTAAAGTTTTCAGTTGCAGTATGCACTTCTTAATCAAATCTGATGTATAAATATTGGAAAGTTTCTTAAAATGTCTATGCACAATGCATAATAGTTCAGGTTTTGTAATAGTTGTAGCTACACTAAATGTATTCCTTGAAATTTTAAATTATTTCCGTTAAATTTATTATCATTTTGTAATATTTTGACAATAAACCGAATTTTTATAATTTGTTTTACATCGTTATCACAAGATATGATTTGTTTGAATTGTATTTTTATTTTTTTTATTTTCTTACTCTGATGCAAAATATATTCGATACAGTAAATAAAATACGTAAAATTTGCATATCGCATTTACATTTAATTATACGCAATAAGATAATTAACAGGTAATTTATATTAAAAAAATACCAACGCAAATCTTATCAATACTAAAATTACCTATTAATAATTGCAAAAAAAAAATTCCACTGCGTTATACGTTTATTTCTCACTTTCGTACAACCGTATACACAATACAAAGGTGCAATAAATGCTACAAGAGCAGACGATTAACAAACATTTTGAAAGCCATTCACAAAGAAATAATTAAAAAAAAAATAATTATTTCAATTTACTATGAAATACCAATATGATACATTAAAGATCAAAAAATAATTAATTCATTTATTTTTATATTATTGGGTATTTTTACCGACCAGATTTTCTATTATAGATTTTTTTCCTTAGTCATCAGACTGTGGTTTGTTTGTTTGTTTGAACAGATGAAAAAAAAAAGCTACCACGTGCCAAATACAAACTTTAAATCGCCAATACAAGTTTTATCCAACCAACATACAAATATATACATGTGTAAAAGTTTAAATAAAAAGCTTATTTGGTATGGTTTAGCAAATATTTACGTTCAGTTTTAAAACTAAATTGAAAATATCAAAAGCACAATAAAATATAAATTTGTATGTTGTGGAAATATGAATAGTTTCATTCTTGACTGTGTGATGATGATTCGTGTATTAAAATATTATTAAAAAAAAAATAATAATAAATAATGTTTTATATTAAACAAATAAATAAATAAATTTTTAAAATAAAAAAAAAAAAAAAAACAGAAAAGACACAATCAAAAAACAATTTTTTTTTTTTTTAGTTGTGTTTCGTACATTAGCAGTGGCGGTTGGATAAAATTGTTTTAAAACTAAAATTAAAATTATAAAAAAAAACAGATTTAAAATGAATAGTTTAAATATAATTAGTGTCATATTATTAGTAAATTTATTATGTAGTTTTATATTAGGTAATCGTATTGTATTTCCAAATAGCTCAGAAGAAATATTAGATATAAGTAATACAAATACTGAACAGGATAAAATTCCAATTGATGATATTGAAGATGAAGTGAGTTTATTTTTGTTTTGTTTTGTTTTAAACGTTATTTTTGTGCATTTTAAAAACAACCTTACGATATCAAATGATTAGATAACTAAATAATTAATAAAATAACATAATACATACATAAAAATGTTAATGATAAAAGCCAAAGTTTAGTCACATTATAACTGAAGACCTTCAACAAAATAATAATAAAAAAAAAAAAAATAGTTTTTGTTTTGTAAAATAAAATTTTCTGCGTTTTTATTTTTCGGATGTTAATTGTTTACTTTTAATTTAAGAATGAACAATGATAATAATCATTACGTACGGTCAAGCATAATTATGAATCACAGGAAGTTATGTTCATATTTGTTCTAAACAAATTTAATATAAAGTCATGATCCTATAGAAGAATATAGAGAAAAAAAAAATAAAATTGCCACCAAGAATGCCTTATTATTATTATTTTATTTATCAGTCGGTTATTATTTTATCAACATAAAAATATATATATATATATATTTTAATAAAAAGATCATTATTTGATAAATCCTAATTGACCTAATTGTTTATGTATCTTTTTTTTTTTTTTTTTTTCTTCTAATATGACTAACTCATCCGGATTGGTTTAATTTGATTACATTTAATTTAATTGAATGAAAAAAAAAAAAAATTAAAATAATAATAATTCTGAGTGTTCGCAGAAAAAAATAAAAAAAGTTATTAAGGTACGAATATATATATTTATTTATAAAAAAATACAAAAAGCACGATAAAAAGCATGATTTTTAATAAAAATTCAACTAATATGCACTGCTACTAATTTTACTTTCTATTTTCAACTAATTTTATTATAATTATTCATAATTAATAAGGTAAAAATATAACAGACCGTTATTCAAAAACGAAAAATAAATCAAAGTGCACAAATTATGTTTTATTTAATTTAACTAGAAACTTCCGAAATTTTTTTTTTTTGTTTTTCTTCATTTTGTGACGCACAACAAATACGCCAAAAATTAATTAATTTTTATTTTTTTATATTTATATTTAACATTGGAATTGCAATCAAATTGGGGTTTTAATTATATATATTTTTAATCCTTAAAAGTGTTGTTAAAAACGTGCTATGATTTTTAATAAACGGTGAAATAAAATGAGTGAATCGAGAAATTGCGTTTCTTAAAATTAAATGGGGATTTCTACCTGTTTAATTAATAATTTATTATTTAGAAAAATAATTGTTTTTTTTATTTTTAAATACTTGTTGTTTTTATATTTTTCATTAAACAGATTATTATTTAAATATTCATAATCTTTATAACTATACTACTTGTCGCAAATATTAAATTAACTTTATGAATTTATTATAGTACACATGCGAGTTTATATAAATTACATTTTTGTTTTATTCATTCTTTTGACATAAATAATAATAAAACATCTTATTTAATTTAATTTTCTTGTTTTTATTTTTTAACCGGATGAATAATTAAAATAAAAATAAATGGTTAAATGACCACAGCGCGACTATACCTTTTAGTAACAGAAAAAAAATAAATAATAAAAAAGAAATATTTCTAGTATGAATCATATTAATATGTGACTATATTTTTGTTTACGTTAATTTCTTAGATTAAATGTAAATATTCGTTACATTCCTATCAATATTCCTATGAATTGTTAATTATGTTATTAATTATTATTATATATATATATATATATTATAATTGTGCATAATACAAATATTTGTTTTCACTTCTATACTGAGTCATAAATGTTTTTAAAGGATGATTTTTTTTTTAATAGAATTATATGTACAACACCTTTGTAATTATTATATAACAAAATATTACCGGTAAACTATGCATAACAATACCAAAAATATGCTGAATAATTTAAAACTAAAATCATGTAAATTGTGTTACGACACTTGTACGTTTTTAAAAGTAATTTTTATATTCAAATCACATATAAACATAATATGAATTTCCCATTTTTAATAAATAATAATAATCAATGCGGTTTTATAAAAGCATTAATAAAATAGATAATAAATTTGTTTATTTAAAATAAAATTAAAAAAAAAGAAATAACATTTATTAACAAAATGTCATAATTTTCGTATGTTTTGATTGAAATAAAAATTTAAATAAATTTATTTTTTATAGTATTAATCATTTATGTTGTTAAAAAAAAAAGTAAATGCAAAACAGGAAATAGGTTATATTTTTAAATTATTTAAATAAACACATGATTTATACACGACAGCAAAATTATTTGTACTTACATAAAAAATAAATAAAAAGTAAATCCATTATCAAAAAATTATTAATTAAAAATTTCCTTTTTTTTTTTTTTTTAATGTCTGGAATTTTTACCTGTTACATGACTAATACATAAAGTATAATCACAAATTAAAAGAGAAAAATTATTAATCTTTATTGACTTAATTAAATTTTATTGATTGCTATGTATTTGTTGTTTGTTTCTTTTTACTGCTTAAATTCTGACTCAGTTATGTAGAATAAAAAATTAGCAAAAAAAAAATTTGATCGAAAACATTTATCACTAATTGATATTAAATTTAAAAACAGTGTAATTAGTTAATTTAGGTAAAAATTAAATTAAAAACTGCTTAAAACTTAAATGAGTATATTCTAATGATTCGTTTTAGTAGATCATTGTATCATTTCAACAAATTTACCTAAATAACATATATTACTACCACGAATGCATTATATAATTTATGCAGTTTTTTTTTTTTTTTTTTTTTAATTATGATATTTCTCTAGTCACATTAAATTTTTTCATCACATAACATACATTATCAGTCAAAAAAATTATAAAAATAATTTGCTATTTAATAAATTGGTAGATGCCCGTGGAATATGCATTTAAAATGAACGGAATGAAAGAAAGTGATTTTATGGCGTTTTTTAATATGACTCCAGAATTTACATGTAAGTTAAAATTATAAATAATTTTTATTTTTCTCTCTAATTTATTTTAATCATCATGTCATTGATAACATTAAATTGTATATAATTTTCGCAAAACTAATTAAATACACAATACTAATTAGTATTCTGCTCAATACATTATTTTTTAATAAAATTTGCTTGCACAAATTATTTTTATTGTTTTTCCATACAATAAATCCATCATCGGAAAGCAAGAAGGTTATTTTAATTACACTTAATAAGTAAACAAAAAAAATATATGTTTTTAATCAAATTCATTATTTCTAATCAATATAAAAATGAATACAAGACATATTCGAAATTCTTATTCTATTAAAATCTAAGATTTCTCCTTTGTATAATTTTTTTACAATTTATATTTTCATTATCTTTTATTGTATCATCAACATTGTTATCAATATCTTCTGTCATTTTGAATTCATTTAATAAATTTCGACGTGTTTTAATATTTTTATTTACACGTTCATAAATTATTAAACAAAACAGAATATTATTATTTTTTTTATTGATTCTATATGATAGTTTTAATTTCAGTAAGTTTTCATCATTATCATTACTGTTTTTATTTGAGTTTTTATGTAAAATATTACCCATTGCTTCTAAATACATCAATTCACTATAACTATTATTTAATTGCATTTTACAGTCTCCTTGTCCTAATTCATAATTATCATTATTTAAATTAAAATTATTTTTTTCTACATTATTTAAACTACAAATAGTGTTCACAGTACAACCATCACTTTTAATTGATTCATCACAGATATTTGCGATTTTAATACATTTTTGTTTTTGGTTATCTTCGCCATCATCATCAAGGTGTCTTTTATTATTATTATTAGTTTTATGCGTTATATCCAGTTCTTTCATTTCATTGCTATCAATCCCATTTGTATCGCTATTAGTATTTAACATTTCATCGTTATCAAAAGGAAGAAACTTTCTTCCTTGGGTTAATTCAGGTAACTTTGGTATCAAACATATATTCGGAGGAGTATTTAAATCATTTTCATTATCAACTTTATTTTTAAATACTGAATCACTCGAAGTCGATTCTGACGTGGTACATTCAATTAAATCGCTTTCTGATAAATTTTTTGTTTGGTTAAAAATGTCCATAAATTCTATAGGCTCACATTCAACAGCATTTGTGAAATGGTGTTTTGACTCGCACAACTCATATCTAATAATTTAAAGAATAATATTAAAATTAATGATAAAAATAAAGAAACAATAATAAACTAAATTTACCTGTAAAGTTGTTCAATCTTTTTATGATTCTTAATTGTTTTACCATAATAATTGACTATTGCGTGCGAGGAGAAAAATAATAAATTTTTATTATTATTATTGCATAAGTTTACAAAAAATTGCAGAACATCCTCACGATTCATTTTATCCATTTCTGAAATAAAAAACAAAAACTAAAATTTCTCTTTCAGCACGGTCTAGTTTTAGTGGACGTGACTTAGGAGTTGAACCAGAGTATGCAAATTGTTTACCAGAAATGAAAACAATTTCATTTGATACAATAGAGAAAAAGGATAGATTTGTCAAATATTTTCCACCATGCACCCGTGTACAGCGATGTGGTGGTTGTTGTGGACATGAATCACTACAATGTGAACCAACAAAATCTGAATTAGTACAGTACAAAGTAAGTTTTTTTTTTTAATGAATTATTATCCATGATTTAACAGAAGCAATTTTATAGGTAGCGAGTTATCGATGGCAAAATGGTAAAAATAATTTGCTTGGACATGTTATTATACCAGTTGAAAAACATTTAGAATGCAAATGTGCTTGTGTTATTAAGAAGGAAGTAAGTTAAATATTTGATATTTGATTAAGTTTTTTTGTATTTACACAAAATTTTTATAATAATCAAAATGTTTTTTTCAGGACTGTAATCAATTGAAGGTTTATAATGAACAAAGTTGTACATGCAACTGTAAAAATCTAGATGACCAAATAAAATGCAAAAGAGTATGTATTACATAGTAAAAAACAGTACACAAATAATTAATGAATTGAATAATTTTTCAGAATGCACGGGACAGACGTTGGGATAAAGAAACGTGTAGTTGTCAGTGCACAAAAATAAAAGATTGCACAACAGGATATTTTTTTAATTTAAATACGTGCTTATGTGAAGAGGTACTGAAACATTAATTCATAAAAAATATTTATTTTACAAATTTCACAAATTTAGAATGGTACATTTTTTTTTTTTTAATTGTTTTTATAATAAGTGTTTCTCGCTTTAAATTTGTTTGGCATCAATTAATGCATCAAACATATAACTAACATACTTTTATCAATATATTTATATATTTATTAAAAATATACTAATTAATATACCTTTTTTCTATATTAAATGCACATAAAAACGTCATACTTAACATTGATGGTAATTTTATTTAGTGGAATGATTATATAACATTTGAATAAAATAAACAAATTCTATAATTTAGTGAGTATGTTTTAACTTTAAAAAAATATTATTAATATGTGCTTTATGCTATAAATTAGTTGCTAATTGCTTCATAATTCTATTGCTAATGCTTAGTATTTAAAATCCATATTAAATAAAGTTGTTTCGATAAAATGACATAATGTGTCTTAAATCCCACTAGTTTTATCCGTAAACAAAACTTTACTATTTATATGCAAATGTATATTAATATTGCTAGGAATTTTTATATTTTTCCATAAATTAATATTACTTGGTTTTTCTAGTCATACATTTTTTTTAAAATGGCTAAAATATCCGTAGATAATCCCAAGAAAAACAAAAATACCTGAATATGAATTTCTTTTTTTCAGTATATAAAAAACTTGCTTTGAATGCTATTGCAGTATAAATAGAAAAATCAAATTGAATGAAAATTTTGATTAATAATTTTTTTTTTATTTTACAGGAATTAGCAACAGGTGTAAGAAATGTTGATATTTCACCAGTTGACCGTAAAAAATTTATTGTTCGTCCAATGCAAGTATCACCTAGTGAAGATACTAAATATCAAACGGATACAACCATCGGACCATAGAATAGATTTAATTTTTATATAATAAATAGATTCTAATTTTAAACAATCATCACATTCATATTTATATTTGTAAATTATTAAAAAAAAAAAAAAGAAAATAAAAGAAAAATTATACGTAAACATAAATATTATATATAATTTAAAGTTATATAGATATCATATTTCATGTATACCTTATTATTAAGAAAATACAAAATTTTAATATATTTAAATCGTTAATAAATTTATATTATAATCAAACATAACCTTATTTTATTTTTTACCTGTATATTGTAAACAATTATATCACATTTATAATCCTTTTAAAATTCACTTTATAAACTCGAATAAATAAGTATTTTCTTCATAAATATTATAATTTATCAAATATTTAGTTATATATTTATAAAAATATTAATACATATTAAAATTATACTATGTTTATTTATTTTAAATATGAACTTTCATTGCTATTGTGCAGAATACCAACATTCAAGTCAAAATACAATTAACTGTATGTTTATACTTTTTTCTATTAGGCTTCATGATCCAATAATAACAAGGTCTGCTGGAAATAAAATGACAGCTGCCATTTAATTTTGTTGTGACGTAGATGGAATGATATTTTTTTATTGTTTTAGAATTCGGACGCGTTTTTTTTGGCAAATTTATAATTATAATTAATTTAAATTGAAAAAAAAGATTGGTTTTGAAGTGAAGTGAAATAGACACTGTTTTTAGGCTAAGTAAATTTCTGCATTATTTTATTTAAAGTGCAATTGACGTGAATTTAGTGTATTAGTGATATTGACACTGTTTTTTTTTTTGCTGTTTAAAATGCGGTATTGTGTTGTGAAAGATTGTTGGAGCTGGAAAGAAGCAAAAAAAAATAAACTGAAATTCTTTCGCTTCCCAAAAAATCCAATTATTAAAAAAAATGGATTTTAGCATGTGGTAGAGAAAATGTGAATACGGCAAGTGGCACCATTTGTTCAATGCATTTCACAGAAAACGACTGGCGCCTCAGAGATAGATTACTAAATCTCCCCGTAGAAAAACGATTTCTTGATGCAAATGCTGTCCCAACTCAATTAGTTCATGCAAACACCGGTATATCCTTAAATGAGAGGACAAAACGTTTCGAGATACGAACTTCGAAAAAACTAGTTAACGAAGCTATCGAAGAATATGACTTGAGGTAAACTAAAAATTTCAAACTGTATTGAAATATTTTACTAATTTATCTGTTACTTTTTTCTAGTAATGAAAAACAACAAAACGAATCTGTTTCGTCCGAAATGATGAACAGCGAAAATTTTAATGAAAAAAACGGAATAAGTTCATCAAAATCAGTTGAAGTCCAGACAGAGTAAGCCCTTTTGTATTTCAGTTGATTCATTAAATAATTGAAATAATTTTCAGAGTTGAAATAGAGTGTGCCAGAGAATTAAGAATCATTGAATTGGAGAAGACAGTGAAAAAAATGAAAAAAGAATTGGAAAAATCAAATGAAGTGATTAAGCAGCAACAAAATTTTGAAGATTCTGTGAACCATATATTTAGTAGTGGACAAATTAAAACACTTAAGCCAATTAATTAAGCCACATGTTTATATTCTGCTGGCCCGCGTGCATATAGATTTATGTACAACAAAAAATATCCGCTTCCTGGACCATCAACATTAAGACAATGGGCAACAAAAATTAATCTTCAACCTGGAATTGTGATAACACAAGTTGTGTATAGCAATTTAGAATTATATATATGACCTACAATATGATGCTCTCGAATATTTGGCGGGATATATTATTAATTACATATAAAAGAATGTGCACAAATTAATATATCTTTGAATATTAAAATGTTATTTTTTAAGTGTAGGCTATATTTTAGAATAAGAGAATTAAACAAATGTATAAGAACTGAAAAATACCAAAGAAAATTAAAAAAAACTATAACATAAACATTTAATTGATGTTGCGTGCGTTTTACTTCTATATATATTTATTTTTCTATCATTCGAGTGACGTCACATTTCACAGCAGCAGAACTGTCAAGCAGACCTTGTTATTATTGGATCATGATTAGGCTTCATAAACATTAACTGCCATATTGGTATAATATTAAATTCTACAATATTTTTGACAGTTGGTTAATGGTATAATATTTTATATCATGCGTCTTTACTTATTTCAGAAACCACTAATTATTTTTTGTATCTTTAAATATATAAATATAAATAAATTAAATTCGGTGACAAATTATGTGAAATATTGTTTTAAAATAATCTGGAATTGATTAGTTTAAAAAAATTATCATGCTAAGTTGATATTTTGAATCTACCTTTTTAAAGTAGCCGAAATAAGTAATTAATGTCGTTTATGCAGTTTAAACTAAAGTTTAATTAAAATTTACATTATTATATTCATTTTTATAACTTTATTTATTTGTTGGAAAAATTTACTATTGTGTCTTGTGTACATTAACAATAAATTAAAATAAAACAAACATACGATATGTAAATGAAGCGTAAATACTTTTAAGTAAACAGCGATTTCAACAATTATCCTTGTAATGTTGATAAGAAAGAAATAGTTGCACTATCAGATGGTAAACATTGTCCAAATGCTTCTAATAGCAACGGTTCTTCTATGACCGCTTGTGAAAAATCATTAAATGACACTTTACCATCTTTATCAATATCAAATTTTCTCAATGCAATTTCTACTAAATCTTTAACACCTTCATCTGGGTCTTCATCTTGTGGATGTTTTATTAAACAATTTCTATATGAAAAAAAAATCAGTTAAAAAAAAAAGAAAACAAATCATAACAAATTTACCTTAACAAAATAAACATTTCATCTCGTGTAATAAATCCATCTGCATTTAAATCATAAACACGAAAACAAAATGACATTTTCTCTGATGGTGTACCACGTAAGAATACAGATAAACCAATTAACCATCCTTCCAAACGTAATGGCAAACCTTCATGTCCCTTTTCCCATGCACAAAATATACGTTCCATTATTGTTTCCTCCGTAACAATATCGAATGTACTGTGCAATAATTCACGAAAAACAATCCTATCGACTCCCTTTTCGTAATATTTATTTAAATAAACAAATAAAGTTTTAAATTAACAAATAATTGAGCTATTTACTTAAATAAACAAAACTAACTAAACTATCTATTCTAATGTAATAATTAGGCAACGGAAGCATAACGACATACAGATATAAATTTGCGTGACAATAATCAATATACATAACATTTATCACTAAAAAAAAAACAACAATTTAAAAAAAATGCCTAACTAAAACTACAATTTAACAACACACAAATAAAAAGGATATATACAGTTAACAAAAAAAAAACTGCATGTTTAATGTCATAAAAATACATAATAAAGCATAAACATGAAAAAAAAAAGAATTATAATAGAGTAATATACGAGGCTAATAAAAAGGAAAAAGAAAAAAAAAATACAACAATGAGCCAATGTGAACAAAAGCAAAAAATAAAAGCTTTAAGAAAAACTTTTATTGTGTTAGCGTATTTTATTTGTGCTTTTCAGTGTTAAATCATAATTTAGATAAAGTGTTATGTGTCAACGGTTCTTAACCTTTTGCGAACATTTACTAGACGTGCTTAACTCTTATAATTTTTTACAATTAGTATTTTATTATTATCCATTGCAATCATATTGAGTTTAATTCTGGAAACCTTTGATTTTCGATAAATTTTTTTTTAATTTAGTGATCATCAATGTTTTTAAATTCAGCATAAATCAAAATTTTTGGAAACACTTTTGTTATTCGTGTACCACAGATTAAGAATCGCTATTATAAATTTTTTTGCTGTTCATCAAAATTAAATTATTGTGTTGCGAATGTTAATGGTATGATTTATAATGATAAAACTTTTTGTTATTTTAAACAAAAAAAAAAAAAAGATGATTAATGAGTTACTATTTGGTTTTGTTATTTATTGTGGTGTCTACTTAAACATATTTTTCCTCCCTGTATATGATTTAATTAAATACAGAATTTTCATGTATACAAAAGAAAGTTTTTCATTCTTTTCTTAACATTCTTATTGTTATTTTTCCTTTTTTTTTTTTGCATTGTAATAACAATATAATTAGCATTAATATAAAGTTAATTAAATGGAATAAATAGATAAGAAATTGCAGTGAATTATAGAGTAAGTTATGGTTATTAAGGTGCTGTTGTAGTTTTTATTCATTATTAAAATATTGTTGCTGCTAGCCGTTTCAAAATAAAAGTTCTGAATAACTTAGTTGTTGGCTACCCAGCATTTATGAACAAAAAGTAATACAAATTTGTTTTAATTTTAATAATTCAACATTTCGTGATAAATTAAAAAAATTAAGAAGAATTTCGTGTTAATAATCTAGTTATGTGCAATTTAAAAAAAAATGTGGCTTAAAATAATTGAAACAAATGATTAACAAAAAAAAAATCTACCTCAATCAGAGCATGTGGTTTAACAATAACCGAGCCAGGACTATTGGCAGCCAATGCTCTTGATGTAACATGACAACTTGACACAAGCTTTCGATAAATACGGCAAAGTGCTTCCAATTCAACCCTTAAACAAGAATAAATATAAAAAATTAATAAGGTAATTCATAATATTATTATTGCTTTTATTATTTTTATTTTTTCTATTTTTGATAAATTGGTAATCGCAACAGCAAAACAAAAACTATTATTGATTTATTTGTCAGTTATTTTAGTTTGAATAATAATATTATTTTATATTTTTAAATATTATACAATTCAATTGAATCTATCCAACCAATATATTTTATATTAAAAGAAAAAAATTTATTTATTTCAATTACTTGGAAAAATGTGTTTTCTTCCTTAAAATGTCCATTAACTTGGGATTTAGTTTTCCATTATTATCATCCATTTTTGAGCGATACTTTTGTTTTCTACGATATTCAATTGTTTGTTGACCGGAAGTATTATTGCAACCGGTATTACCACCACCGCCACCAACAGCAATTGTTACACTTTTTTCAGCAACACCAGCTGTTGCTTTAGCTGCTTTACTTTGATTTGATGCACGTCGACCACTCGCCAAAAATATTGATACACTTTTCATTATCATTGTACCTTTATTTGGTGATGCAGGTGAGTGGAAGTTTGTTACTGCGCGCGCATTATCAATTGCCTTTCCCCAACGTGAGCGATTCATTTTACTATTTTCTATTTATTTAAATTATATATAAGAATTTCCAATAAACCAGGGATTTTTATTATATAGTTAAAGATAGTTTTAAAAAACTGTTAATATGGAACCCGTCAAGTTTTTTTTTAAAGCTACAAAAGAAATTTTGATATCATTTAATTAAATTCCATGCACCTATTCAGAAGACAATACTTAAGCAATGCAATTTTTGAAAGCTTATTAAACGAAAAGTATTGTACTCTTAAATAATGAGTATTAAATCAATTAAATTTAATATCCGCATATACTCAATTTCCAATTTTAATAGAATTAACATTAATCCATTTTGTATATATAATAATAATAATAATTCAATTTTGTTATCTTTATGTTACAAATAATATAAATTAAATAATTCTATTTTAATGATAACATAAATTTGATATCTAATAATATATTTCTTTTAACAACTCTTTTTTTTTTTAAATAAAAATACCATATATTTCGCAAGGTGGTTCAAAACCTAAGGATATGCTGCTAAAGTTGCACTTTTTATATTTTGTTTTTAGAAAGATAAGTGACTATAATAAAATACTATATTTTAGATGCGTGTTAATTAGGTAGGAATTAGGATATTTTTTGTAAAATTGATTCTTTGACTTCACATGTCCTTAATCAAGATTTCAGTTAACAATTTCTCTTTATAATGACGTAAAGTAGCAAATTGAAAATATACTACGTTATAGTCATATTTCTATTTGAATTGACTAAATAATTATTACAGATAGTAACAATAAATCTAATTATATATATTGTGTTAAAAGTCTTGCATAAGAGAATCTTAACAAAAATAATGTATACCAAAAAGCGTTTAATTGTAATTACTTAAATTGCATAATTACAACAAAATAAAGTCTTGTATATCCATGCATTTAATTAAAGCAACTCTCTAATTAAGTATTTAGTATGATTTGGTTATTGAAAACGTTTATAGAAAATTCCTGAATACGGCTCTTGAATATGAAAACGAGTTAAATCATTTTTTTTTTTCTTTTATATTTATTTATTTCTTCTTCATGTAATTCTATGTATAAAAGTTGAATAATAAAAATATGATTTTATTAAAATATTGTTTAACAATATTATTATTTGTTTATTTTTATAATAAATAAATAATGGGAAAATAGTTACAAATAATACAAAATGTACATACAAACAAAAGGCAAATACGAGTAATAAAATAAAAATTAAATAAATAAACAAATTTTTCAAATATTTCTATATTTTTTCTTTTTGTATTTTATGATAAATGATTTTGAGGAGGATTTTTTTCTCTCTTATATTGCAAAGCGTGCCAAACCTTTTTTTAGTTACAGAATTCTTTATTCCTTAAAGCCTAAGCATATGAGTAACCTAAGCTTCAATGTCAATTGGATTTGAAATCAAAAAGATTGGATTTTAATTATTTGTGGACCTTGGCTTTAAAGGATTGGATGTTAAATTTTGGGGAAAAGTCGACTGATGGCAAGGCGTTACATTTTATCGCTGTTCTATTGAAAAAGTCGTTTTGGTATTTTGCAGTTTGAATGTTATCTATTGTCATCGTTCAGTCATAAGTTATTATTTATTATTACATTAGATAATTAGATTATATTCAGATAATTAGATAATTATCATAAGATCATAAGTATAAAACATATAAATAATAAAAATGTATTCAAGATTTGCTATATTCAAGTAAGAATACAAATAATATAATATAATAATAATAATATTATTATAATTATTTATTAAAAAAATATTAATTATATGTATTTATCATAAAAACGTTATTATTCTAAATTAATTATTCTTAAAAAACTTCAAATTAATAAATAAAAATAGAAATAGAATGAAATATATAAAACCAATAGGGACGAAGCTTTCAATCTATTACTTTATATTTCAAGACATTTGACAAATTACATTCCGTATACATTTCGTTTCATTATTTATTTACTTATTATAAAATTGATCAAACGAAAAGCAAACAAAAAAAAAGCTTAATATAAACAAATAAAGGATTATTTTTATTTTTCAGCATGTTATTTGTCTTAAAACAAAACTAAATATGTTGATGCATCACATTAAAATACACTAAAAAAAAAAAAAAAAAATTGAAATAAGCATAATAAAAATAATATAATCATAAAGTATATATATATAATCAATGTCTGTTTAGCATTTTTTATTTTTTTATGTTTTCTATCAAAAGCAAACAAATGTGCCTTCATTTAAAACAAACGCAACCAAACCAAATCAAATCAGTTTTGTATCTTTCACTGTTGAAAGAGAAAACTTTTTATAAAGTGTACAGGCAGGCATACAATGGTGCTTTTTTTTTTAATATAACATTACCTTTTAAGAAAGCAAACTAAAAGTTTTTTATAAAAATTAAAAAAAAAAGTTGTTTTAATCTAAAGATAAAAAAAAAAAAAAAAATTAAAAATTAACCACCCAAAACTTATAATTTTGCCTACAGTTTGTTTGCTTGTTTTTTTTTATTTTTGTTATAAAGTTTACTTCCGAATTTTCACAAAGCAACAAATATTTTCTATAATCACACAGTATGATATTTCGTATATATATTAATATTCTATTTATAAAAGTTTCCAATTAGTTTCACTTTAAAAACAAATAAACAGGAAAAATACTTCTTTTTTTTTTTTTTTAAAGAAAATAATGTCGTTTCATTATAAACAAATATATTTTTTAATTTACTTTGGTACTTTGGTTTTTTTTTTTTTTTATATTATTATTCGTGCTTTGTTTTAAAGAAAACTTTATATTTTTTCTTTGATTTTCTTTATTTATTTTGTGTTGTTATAGTTACTTTACAGTTAAGATTCCAGTAAAAGCATTCATTCTTTTTTTTTTTAAGTTTTCATTTCTTTCGTTTTCTTTAAGACATTTCATTCAATTGAGAATTTCTAGGTAGCTTTTATTCAATTAAAAAACTATTTAATTGGTTTATTTTTAATTAATTTATTTATCGTATGATAAAATTAAAGTTATACTACCTTGTTACATTAAAAAAAAAACTATTTTAAAATGCAACCGAGTATGAAATAATTTAATTTAATTAGCACGTGATATGATACTAATAGAAGCCAAATAAAATTGTAGAGTAAGGTAACGTTGAATAATATCTCTACACAATTTTTTTTTTAAACTATAGTATACATTTCGGCGAAATTTTATATTTTTCAATATTATTATTGATTTTTAATTAATGAAAGTGTATGTAATTAGTTACTTAAACATAAAACATTTACGTAAATTATTTAATTAAAAAATTTGTTTTTTATTTATTATTATGCAATAATCAAATTATAAATTATATGTTTTTTTTTTTTTTTGTTATTAAGGAGTAACAACAGACTCGTTTAATATTCAATTTTAATATTACAAAATAATTAAAAAAAAAAATTATAAAAACAAAGCAGATTATTTTACTGTTCCAAATCACTTATCAGCAACAATAAAACCGAAAAAATTATTATGCTATTGTCTTGTACAAACTGAAATTGCAAATTTGTTAATGATTTTTCTGTTTTACAAAATTTATGTAAATATTAAACTAAACGATGAATTGAGAAAGATCTTTTATTTGCATAATTTTATTATTTATCTTATATTTTCTTATAAAAGGTAGAAATTTATTTATATTCCAGTTGAATGATCTATGTAAAATTGTTTATTTATATATTTTATGAAAAAGAAAAGAAAAAAAAAAAATTAAAAAAGGAAAAACATTCAGAAACAAAACTCAACAACATTTTTGATGTTTTTTATATAATTTTTCCATGAAATACAAGAATAGATTAGCGCAAATATATCGTTTTATGAATACAAAATCGAAGTAAATAACAAAAAAATAATTCTCAATGAATTTAGATATTATTTGTGATTAAATATTTAATTCAATCAGCAATCAGTATGCTTTATTTATTATTTTTTTTATTCGTTTTTTAAAGTTTTTTTTTTTTTATTATTATTTCAAGTAACATTAAGCAAATGACGATCTAAGATGTGCGGTCATTAACATTGTAATAAACATTTGTTTAAACTTTATGAAGCGAATGAAAATCAGCAAACCTGAAGATGTTTAACAAAAAAATAAAAAATTAAAAAGAATAATTATTTTTCACTATACCAACTATAATGGTTATCAACCTTTACTATTTAATTTTGCAAAAATGAAAAAGAAAGAATTTTTTTTTTATGTAGGTTCTTCATCTCCTATTTAATTTAATTTTATTCTATTTCTTTACAAATTCATATTCCATTCTAAAACTATATGAAACTTTGGAGCAAACTAATTAGTTTTTATGAAAATATAAAAAAAAAAAGTTTTGTCAAAATTCAGCTATAAGTCAATAATAAATAAAGTTACTTAAAATAAATTTATAAAAAAAAAAAAACAGAAAATCATTGAACTGAGCCAATGCTTACAAAAAGTTTAAAATTAAATTAAATAAAAATAAAAAAAAAAACCAAAATAAAAACAATTATTTAAAATACAATACAATCGCCATTCTCTAATTAAAAATAATATATTAAATAGCATAACGATTATTTGACATTTATTGTTCTTTAACAAAAAAAATACAAAATTGACAGGAAATTAAAAAATAACGAAAAATAAAATCAAAGCAACAACACAATGAATAATACCTAGAGTAGCTGGAATAAAATAATTAAAGAAGAAAAAAAAAATTACCTGAATCAAATAATATTTGTATGTATATGTGTATTTCTTTTTCAACAAATACTCAAAATTACTCCCATCCCAAACACAAAGCATACATATTACAATCATTATAATTTAAGCTTTAACATAGAAACTTCAGTCACTTTTATTCTCTGTTGTTTTATGTACAGAAAATAGAATATTAATTGTTTTTCATTTGTTTATTTTTTGTTTGACTTTTATTTGTTTAATGTTATTTGGTTGTGATGACGATGGAAGAATATACGCATAATTATATCTACTAGCTACCTGTGTTCGGTTGAATAGCAGCACTAATAGAATTTTTGAACATATTTATTGACTTATAATAAAGTTGTTTGTATGGATGTTTTGTTTAATACATTCATAGAGTTTGTTGTTTTTTTTTTGTTAATAAAAGTTTGTAGTGGTTAATGAAAACAATAAGTAAGCTTTGGTGGTTCGCTCTTAGTTTTGTTATTTAAATTATAGAATGTAAACATTTTGTGTATTCAAATGTGATTGTTTTTTAATTAAATAAATATTTTAATTAATTGTCAACATAAATATAAGAAAACAATACCATAATTAATAAATCTGGTTGCGTCATTTAAAAAATTGCATTCCTATGCAAATGCATTTTAAATGCCAACAAGCAAATTTATATGTGTTTTCAATGTGTGCGGAGCTTTGGTCTCTCACGTGAATAAATAAATTTATTGTAAATACTATAATAACAAATTGAAGGGGAAAACAATAATTCTCCTACTTTTATATACAAGAAAAACAAAACTCAATAAAAATATAATCGCGCATGCGATTTGTTTTGAAAAAAAAATACAAAATAAAAAAAAAGTTTCCCTATTACAAAACTTCATTCCATTTCCAACATTGACATGGCATTTACATAGACGTTCATGCTATTTAATATTTTTGTTATGGTTTCTTTAAAGTTTATTTATTTTAAAAATTGACTAACTTAAATAAACAATAAAAATTGACAAAGTGAAGTTAAAATAAAGTTAATTAAACAAAAAAACAAATAAATAAACATTACTTGGCATAAAAAGAATAAGAATAATAAAAAAAAGGCAACAAATTTATAAAATGGTTGCAAATAGCAGTGTTAAAAACAATTGAAGTCGAATCGAATAGTGTCAATATTTTCACAGTGTTAAGTGCGTATAAGTGTTTCGTTATTTATATGTGCTTTTATAACAAATACTGAAAATTTACAAAAGGATACAATATATAAAATTTCAAAGAAATAACATAATTGAGAATAAGGTAAAAATTATAAATAAATAAAAAAAATAATAATAAAGAAAACGCTTTAATTTAAAATTTGTATTACTTATAACATAAAAGAGAAATTATAATTATTATTATCTATATTGTTTTCAATATAATAGGTACATTCTTATTGTTTTATTTTTTCATTATTCATAATTTATAAACAAAAATTAATATATTTTTTTTCTTACTAAAGAAAATAAAACACAAAACTTTAATTAATAATTATTAAAAAATAAAAAAAAAACGAAGAAGAATTTTAACTCTGTTAATTAATAATATTAAACTTCCATATTTAACTCTTTTTTTGTGATTATTATGAATTAATAAGGTAAATAAGGTATTTTGTTTGCATTTAAGTAAAAATTGTATTTATTTTTTGTTTAACTATCCTTAATAAATATGAAAATGTTATGTAAATATTGATGTAACCAATGTAACAATACGATAAGCATCAATTAGAACAAAGTCATTGTTTAATAATGGTAAAAATGGAAGTTCTGACTGTATGAGACAACACATACATTACATAAATTTATTACATATAATATACTTGAGTAATCCTATTAGAAAATACGTTTTTCATAAATTTCTTAATAGAAAAACGCAGTTTTGAACGTTTCGGTTTGATAAAAACAATTTTATTTTACTTCATTGCAACAGCATTTTTCCAAAGACATACAAAAAAAAAAAAAAGATTGGGAAGCAGATCCAAAGAAAAAAATAATTTAATGTTGTTGTAATGAAAAAAATAAAATAATAATAATAATAATAAAAGAATAAACAATAGAATGTTTGTATAAAATTAATGTTTTTGCTTAATTTATGTTAAGTAAAAACAAAAAAAAAGCATAGCTAAAACAAAAGAAGTAATCAAATTTTATGACATACAAAAGTGACATTATTCTGATAAAAGCAAAACGTAGCGAAACTAAAAGCAACAATATTTTATATTCAAACAACAATAATGCTATTAAATAAACAATGTTAATTCTGTATTAGTTTTGTTTGTGTTTTCTTTAAAATGACCATGGTGACAATAGTATAAACATAATTATTATGAGAATGAATGATATTTAACACCTAAGCAAAAGGGGATAATTATAATTATATTCCCTGATGCAAAACATGGACCATGAAATTACAAGGTATTTCTTAAGCTTATCAAAACAAATGGGAATAAATAAATTAATAATTAACATTAACATTCTTCGTTTGTTACGACTCTCTTACTATTCTACCGGCAATCTATACCACTGAATATACTTGCCTTTATTGCAAAATGAGGCTAATGATTGTGTTATATTGAAGATTGAAGATTGAAAATATTTAAAATGTTACAATTACGGCAAATAAACTGCGTTGATATTTTTACATCAATCTTATCATAATGCCATAAAATGGAGAAAAAAACTTAATTTATCATCAAATTTAGAATAATCTATTTCTTAATTGCAATGCATATCCATCATATTCTGTTTGATGCTGTTGTTAATCACCTTCAAATAAATCTTTGTCTTTCTCAGTTTCTAGACGCGAATTCTCTTTTAATGTCATTCTCTTAAATCTTTACGTGTTTCTTCTTAGGATAAGTTAAATTCATTTCCATATTTGTATTTGTTGTAATGCATTGATTAATTCACAGTTTTTTATTGTTTGATAAGAATATCCAGCACATAATTGATATAATTGATTTGTTGGTATAAGTCATGATGTTGCTATGTTATAAAATTACACTTATAATCGATATTCATTCAATTAAGATAGTTTTTTTTAAAAAACTCTTGTTTGCTGTATCTCTTATAGATTTTAATAATGTAGGTTTTCAAATTAAAAAAAAAAGATGCGAACATATAAAAATCTTATACAGAAATTATGACACAGCATCGTTAAGTTAATTTTGGTTGAATATATTCAAGAATTTTTTTTCTCAAGTTTTTTTTTTTTTATTTATATAGAAATTTATGATATTTTGTCAAAAAGTAATTTAATTTTTTATTGTTAATAATTTTTGTATTTCTTTAAAGAAAAAAAAAAAACTCACATTTACGCTTTCGCAACACAATAGATTATTAATGTAATTAGTACATAAAATAATTATTTAATTAATTAATTAATAAAGATTTTTGCGTCATTTAAAAATAAAAGTATTTAAAATTCAAGCAACGTGTTATGAATAATTTATTTTATAAATATGTATAAATATTTTAATTATTTTTTTTTTTTGTTAATTAATATAATAATCATATTTCATTAATTATTATTTTCTTAGAAAATTATTATTTTATTCATTATTATTTAATTAATAAGTAAACAAATAAATAAACAGAAAAGGAAATTTTTTTATTAATAACTCGAAAGAATTATTTACATAAAAAAAAAGAAAAAAAGTTGAAATAAATGTTAGTAAATAGGTAAACAAATAATAAAATAAATAAAATAAAATGGAAAAAAGGTTCGTTGTTTAATCAAAATATATAAGAAAACTAATAACCCAAAAGGTTTTTATATTATTCTTATTATACATAAATATGTTTTTAATTTTACGGCCAGTAGTAAAAAAGAAAAGATAATTAACTTCTTTTTTTTTTGTTTTATTATAATTAAATAATTATTTTCCTTAGTAGAAATTTTATTTTATTTTATTTATTATCTTTTACATACAAATTAGTGATTAAAAAAGCTATTAAACTTTTATTGTGGTTGCAAGTAACATGATGCGTATTCGAGCGAATAATCGACACATACATTATGGAATATGTACGAAAAAGATTTGCCGTTCTTATAGCGTGCAAAAAAAAAAAATAATAATTAAGCTGTGTACGCACTTTAACGATAATAAATTTAAAAAAAAATAAAAAATGAATAACAATACAGTTCGTTATACCTTTATAAACAGGAATTAATAAAAGAAAAGAAAAAAAGTAAATCAAATTCCATGTTTCTTGTATGGATTAATATGATTAACAACGGTCATTATGATAATAATTAAAATATTTTAATATTGTTAACAAATTTTAAATATGTTTTCATATCATAATTTTTCTTTATATAATTTATTTTTGTTTATAAATAATAGTAATTATTATTATTATTATTATTATTATTATTATTAGAATACATATTTTTCATAATCATATCGCGTAACAAATTATAATCATATTTCTCGATTTTGTTTATGAAATAAAAATTTTCTTAAATAGAGAAATAAAAATGTATTAAACCATAACAGAGTAATGTATGTATATATTTTATTTTATTTTAATACGTTTTCTAAATAAAAATATAATAAATAAGGTATTTAAAAAAAATTAATGTTAATTCCGCATATTTTTTCTTTCTTTTACTGAATGTTAATTAAATCACTATAAAATGCATTTTCGTTATTATTTATTTGCATTTTTCAGATAGTAAGCTTATGTAAAATAAAATTAAAAAAAAGTATGTTAACAAAACATTCTTTATAAAATTAGCTGCTTTATACAATCTGTTTAATTTATGAAAATATAACACAAAAAAAATTAAAAGATTTCAAGGTTTCTGATATGTTTTTGTACATCGAATACAACAAGTTCACTTTGAAGCATCTCATTAACAATTTCAATGTCAATAGGCAGAGGCGAAGCAAAAAACAAATAATATTTTTTACAATACAATTTTTGCACCTTATCATTACCATAGTATATGGACAAAAATCAAGAACCAATCATAGTAACTTTCCCATTCATGACTTACGGTAATTATTTGGAATATTTAGTCATTATGACTCAAAAATTATATTTTGTAAGGATGAGTCATTTAAAAAAAAAAAAAGATTTGTTTCGTTTTTTTTTTATTCTTCTGCTTTAAAATTATTTAAATATGGAAAAATAATTAAAAATATAATTTTTATTTATTTATTAGGACGTGAGCAGTGATTTTATATATACGTTATATGCCCAATTTAACGAGTTAATTATTTCTTTTTCTTATTTATAATATGATTATTATTCTTTTTATTTGTTGCATTTAGCTCAATAACTGAAACAAAGCAACGATTGAATGATTGAAATGACGTCCGGTTGATATTACTTGTTGCGCATCAGTAATATCTTTTTTTTTTTTCTTTTTTAGTTGCTTCTTTTTTTTTTTATATAAACTACAAAAAAAAGAGGAAATTAACATTAGTCTGTTAAAAAATCAAGAAATATCTAGGAAAGTTACATTTTAAAAATAATAGAAAAATAAGTAATAAAAGTACTTTTATAATAATTCTATTTAATTATTAAACAAAAAGATGATAAATTTAGCCAAAACTTAGCCAACTTATTATTATTTATAACTATTTAAATAATTGTAAGTAATGCAATTATTCACGTTACATATTGTTAAACAAAAAATAAATAATGTATATATATATTTCTTTATGTTTTTTTTTTGTATTTTATTCTTTATGCTTTCAGAAGCTTAAATTATTTATAAATATAAAAAAATAAAAATAAAAATATATACCTTAACACAATAAATATAAATTTCCATAGAACCTTTTTATGGTTTTATGATTTTAATAAAAGAATTTATATGGATTACATAGCACCAAAGCATCCGTTTTGAAAGTGTGATTAAAATATTAAATTTTACTTATTTTCCAACACTTGTTTGGGATTTTTAAATAGAGCAGAGATCTGTTATGCTTTTAAATTAATTTTTTACTTTACTTTACTTTACTTGGTAAAACATAATCGATAAGAACCATTCATGGAAATATTTTTCGTAAAAAGCTAAAACAAATAAAATGTAAAATAATGTAAAATAATGTAATATAAAGCACTTTTGCGTTGTTCTCTTTAAAAGAAAATAATTTTACTAAATTTAAATTTTAAATTAGAAAACCTTCAAATTATTCAAATAATAATGATAATGAAGAATGAAATATGAAACAATAAATTTTCTTTTCTTTATTATTTTGTGTGCTTTTCTATAATTTTGTTAATAAGAATTAAACAAAAATAAAGAATTTTACATAAATCAATAATAATTATTTATATAAATACCTTCTTTTTTTTTCTCTCTTATTTCTTTTTAGCCTCAATATTATTTATTTTTTATAGGACACAAAAAAGAAAAATAAATAAATTATATTTTACGAAAAACGAAATATTATTTAAACGAAATATTATATAATAAAGTAGAATTTTATATATTTATATATAAAGAAAAGAAAGAAGAAAAAAAAATAAAAAAAAAGCATAAACAAAACACCTTAACTAGACGTAAAACTAATTCATTAAGCTTTAATTTTATTTTTTGTTTTTACAATATTATTTTGTGGAGCAACTAATAAAATTTCATTATGACATTGTATTTGTGGACACATTGGTTTTGGATCACGTCACTAGGTATGTGTTTAGAATTTCTTTATATATACTTGGGGTTAATAATTATACATAATATACATATAAGTAAAATAAGAAAAAAAAAAACGACTAATAGTTGTAGAATTGTAAACAAAGTGCAATTAATTCAGAAATTAACAGTAGATACTAGTTATTTAGGACACTGGTTAATCGGAAGAGACATAGTTATTTTTGATCAAAATTGATAACCATGTAATTAAGCTTTTATAACCATGTAATCACATTGAGAAAGCTATCTTTGATTGTAAAAATATTTTAACTCAATTATCTACATTTACTTGTTTCACTTGTGTCACTTGTTTGATCCAAATGTGTTCCTATTAACCGCAATCTACTGTTTACATAAATAACCAATTGAAATAATTACAAAAAATTGCTACTAGAACATTACTCATTATTTGCATAATAATTAAATATTATATTTTATACATTTAATAAGTTAATTTATTTTTTTTTTCTTCTTTTTTTTAATTTATTTATTTTCAGCATTAATAACTGTTAATTGTTTATTAGTAAAATCCTATGATCCTTTAATTAATCCAAATATAGATTTAAATTTAAATATAAATAACAATAATAATAATAATAATAAGAAAGTATTAAATATAAAAGATAAATATTTTGATAAACGTGAACCATTAAAATTTCCAATACCTGTACAAATTAATTATAATCAACAACAACAACATCAGCAACAACAGCAGCAACAACAACAACAACCACCAAATGAACAAAATGAAAAGATTAAACAAAATTGGCTAAATAATAATAATAATAAAAATAATAATAATAATAATAATAATGACCAATTAATATTGTCAACAACAACATTAGCCACTACCTTAAAATCAACGAATACAACATCTACAACAATAGCAAGTGTTAATAAAAAATTAACTCTAGATAAACAAATAATGATTTTAGATAATGAAAATGAAAATGGGTCAACATTATTACTACCAACAATAACACCAATATCAATAACATCAACAAATATACCAACAATAACAACTAGTGAAGCATCTAGTGATATAAAAATAACAAATAAGTTTATCAATCAAAATTTATTAACTAGATTAATTAATTTAAGGTAAATCTACTATCTATTCTAAAAATTTAATTAAATAAATTAGTATTAGTATAGTATAGTTGTGCAATATTAATTAATTAAAAAAAATAAAATAAATATTATTTTATCACTGGGCAACACGTGTTTTCAATTTATTATATAGGTTACACATGAAACAACCGTTTTGATTTTAATTCACTTAACTTAACTTAACTTTATTTACTTCATTTTAATTTAATTTATTAAATTATCAGTTAAAATTACTGTTCATGTGTCCAGTCGAATAAATATACATGCATGTATATTACAACTGTATACAATAAAAAATAAATCAATAATTTAATGTTAAGTAAATGAATTAAACCTTAGTTTTATTTTCATTTATTTTTAGTACAAATCAAGCAATAAATAAAACAATAACGACGACAACTGTAATACCTATTAATTTAATTAATAATAATAATAATAATAATGAGACAATGTCAACAATAATACCAAATTATGAAGATAATTATAATAATAATAAATCAGATATAATTGAAATTACCACAAATAGAAAAGGTAAATTATTAACTGATAATCGAAGACAATTCTTAACAAGACAAACAGAAAGTGTATCTTCTAATGATATAATTGATGGTGATAATGGTATATTATCATCAGAAGCATTATCAATTGAGGTAAGTTATTAAAATAAATTAAAAAAAAAAAAAAATCCAAAATTAAAATATTTCATTTTTCTTTTTATTAGCACTCAAATAATTTTCTTGATCCTGGTTTAATATCAGCTATATGCTTAAGTGTGTTTGGTGTGTTTTGTTTAATTAGTATGATAACGATAATATTTTATCGTCGAAAATATATCAATAAGCCACAAGCATTAGGTGAACCAGATTCAAGTGTTTATATTGATGATAGTACAATAAGGGTAATTATAATATACCTTCTTTTTTTTAAATTTTAAATAAGATAATTAATTTTTTTTTTGTTTAATTTAATTACAGGATAATTCGGATGAAATGTATAGCTTAGACAATGATTCATTTTTAAATTCATTAGAAGCAATGACTATACAAAATTATTGGACAGATAATGTAAAACATACAAAATTATAATATAACAATGAAAAAGGTTTAATAATATATACGAAATTATAAAAAAAAAAATAAATAAATAATAAAATGATATAATTAATAAAGTACACATTAAACCTTTTATTTCCTGTTGAATTAACAATTTCGGAAACAAATAAAGAAAATATAATATAACAAAAGTGATAAAAAGGAAAACAAAATAATAAAATTAATTTAATTTTTATTTTATAATTCCTTTAAAATAATATTCATTTTATTATTAATTATTATGAATATAATTTTACGTAAAAGTTAACAAATGTAACAACAATAATAATGAATTAATTTTTTTTTTTGTTTTATTTAATAATTTTAGTATAGTTTTTATTTCTTCTTAAATATTTAGTGTGATATAAAGACAAAAAACTTGTGCAAAAAAAAAATAAAAAAAATAAAAATATTTTTATTTATAAAAAGAAAATAATCAATCAAAACTAAATTTAAATTGTATTTTTCTATAGTAATAATAATTTTTTTATATTATTGTATATTTTTGTGTTTTTTTTTTTTTTTTTTCATTAGCAATTAATTTAAATTACACTAAATTAAAACAAACATCATCATCATTTCAATATTTAATTATATTTTTATAAAAAAAAATTGTAAGAGTTATAATAACAATAATTAATAACAATAATAATATTGGAAAAAAAAATAGAATCACTTTAATGAGAGAAAATTATTAAATAAAAATATAAAATCAAGCTTAATATTAGCAATACACCTGTGTCGAACATTTTTTTATAAACATTTATAATAAATAAAAAATGTTAAAGGCGAATAACGATTAAATTAAAATTGGAGCATAAATATATATAAAAAATAAAATCGCATGCTTATTATGATATTAATATAAAAGAAAAACAAATAAGGTTATTGAAAGCATGATTAATTAATTAAAATTAATAATTTTTCTTTTCTTTTATAACATAAATTATAATTATACAATTCAAATCATTTAAATGTTAAAACCTATAATGTAGTTTTATTAACTGTATACTAAAAAAATTAAAACAATACTAATCACCTGCCTACAGATAATTTTTAAAAGGATTACAACTAAATATAAATATATATAAAATCGACAAATAAATTAGATAATAATATTAGTAAATATAAAGTAAAATATCTTTAAAAGTTTAAGTAAAATGGAGAAGATTCTTAAATGAATCTTAATTAAAAATAAATAAAACAAAATTATTATTATTATATTATTAACGTTAATTGTTATAATAATATAAATATATAAAAATAAAATATAAAAAAACTTATTTGTATTTCTTTAATCAGTGTTTTTTATTTCATTATTTCTATATCATCAGCAGATTCATTAAATAGTTGATTCATAGTTTTTTTTTTATCATTTATATCATCATCATTAATCTATAATTATTTAATAATTTTACCAAATAACAAAGAAACAAAAAATCCAAAATTCAATAAAAACTTACAGAAATAGCCATATCGATGTATTTCGATATATTTTTATTTTTTAACAATGGAAGAACATTTTGCTTTATAATTAATAAGTTTTCACTTACTTTTTCAACATTATGCTGAATGGCATCTGCTTTGCATATCATTAAGTACCCCAATAATAACCAAACAGAATTACAACATGCGGTTGCTTCTATAAATTAAAAAACCAAATACAAATAAAAAAAAATCAAATCATTTTAACATATAAACATACCATTTATAATTCTTTCACCCAAAACGTGTCCCTCTTTGAATTTACTTTGTGTTAAATGTTGTTTTGCCAGCTCATGATACAAATAACAAAATTCAATTGCATGCTTTGCATATGGTACACGATTTTCCAATGTGGTTGTTATTTTTCTACAAATCAATAAAAAAAAAATATATATATATATATATATAAATACAAATTTATGTTTTTAACATACTTATATTCAATAAAAGCATAATCTGTCTCATCTGCTGCTCTATATGTGCTTTTATCCCCAAATTTACTCTTTTTTAATAAATATTTATCCTTATCCAATTTTATATCAAATAAATGTAATATTTTTTCTTGACGTTTAGATGTGTATATTTTTGATGGTATCTATTGGTGGTATTAATATAAATAAATCAAAAACAAAAAAAAAAATTTAATAATAATAAACAAAATTAAATTTCTATTATGTAAATAATAGCTTTAAAAACATAAAAAAAAAAGAAAGAAAGAAAGAAAGAAAAAATAATTAAAAATCTCTCTTTGATTACTTTTAAGTGATCACAATAAGCCAATGCAACAATATTATAAATTTCATTTGTAAAAATAAATTTTCGGGGCATTACACGTATAGTTTTAATTTCATAATATTTACCCATTACATCTTCAACATAACTTGTTAATTCCTTAATTAAAAAAGAAAAAAAAAAAACAAAGAAAATTAAATTGAAATTATTCAACAATACTATAAGACTTATAAATAGAAAATAAATAATTTTACCTTTAGATTACCCTTTATACGTAATTTCTTTATAGTTCTCAGTTGATTAAACATATCGCGTCTTGTTTGATATTGAATACGATATAATTTTGTTTCTCTATATTGTTTAGCCAATTGTTCATTTTTATGCATTAGATATTGTTGGGTATATAATGGACTTCTGGTTCGTAACATTTTCTATTTTTTGTTTTTTTTTTTTATGTTAATTAGTTTTAAAATAATAATTACAATTATTTTAATAAGCAAAACAAAATATTTAAAATAGATTGTGAAATTAAAAATTATTTACTTACAAGCCATTCGTATATCATTTGATAATATGCTATCATTGACTCTATTAAACTATTTGACTTATTTTTTAATGGTTTTAAATAAACTGCATTTATTTTATTATATATAATTAAATCTTTAAGAAACTTATAATCAATCCAACCGTCTTGAAAATAAATTTGAGTTATTTTTTTATATAATTGCTCAACACGGCTTAATTCTCTAATATGCAAATTTTTATGCTAAAAAAATTCATTTATTTAATAAAAATTATAATGAATTGATTAAAACAATAATAAATACCATTATTGATTGTACGCTTGTAACATCACATTCATTAGCATCTTTTAAAAATTTCCATAATGGTTTTGATCCTCTGTCACGTTTTTTTGATAGAAATAATTGCATTTGCTTAATAACATTTTTTAATCTGAATAAACAATCACCAGCATTTGTCCCCAATATATTTGTATAATTTTCATAAAATATATCCATACGATAATCAAATGGTAATCTTTTAACACCCCAAAATTTTTCTCTTTCCGCACTTACTAAAACAGCAAATTTTTCAATTTGATTTAAATCAAAATAACAATCACATAATTGTAATATTATTCTATGATTTTCCGAATCTAAATCTATAAATTTAAAAAATATTTTAATAGAATATATAAAATAAAAATATTATTTAATTTAAATTAAACCATATGCCAATAGAGCATCATTCAATGCTCCAATATTATTTGCATGCTCTGATTTTGCACAGCTACGGTAATACAAGTTAGTAGGACTATTGCCCTATAAAACAATATAATACATTTTATTTTACATTCCGCATAATTAACTAACATTATATTTACTTCAATTTCCAATGATGTATCAAATGAATCAATAGCCTTTTTAAATATATTTCTAAATGCATAATAAACACCCCAATCACGATACACAATTTTCATTTCCTCAGGTGTCATCTTAATTTTTTTTGCCTTCATTTTTGATTTTTTTTTTTTTTTTTTTTTTTCTTACTTCGTTTGATAAAAATGAATAACAATAACAAATTAATTATAATATTTTTTATAATCAATAAATACAAAATCAGTAATAATAAAATATATATATGTGTATATCATAAAAGTAATTTTTTATGATAATTTCTTCTTTTTTTTTCTATATTTCATTTATCATTTTAATATTTCATGCTTCTATGATTATTTTTTTTGTATTCTAGTTATTTTTACAAATTCAGTTTAACTAATTTTATTACATTTTTCTTGTTATGATATTGACTTGATATCAAATAAACAAAGTTATTTATAATAATTTAAAAATAAAAAAGTTCTTTAATTATATAATAATTTGTACATTTCTCTTTTATTAAATAAAATTAAATATAAAATTAATAATAATAGTAATAATAATAATAATAATAATATAAAAAGAAGAATAAAATAAAATATATAGATAGAAAATAAATAAAATTAATTGTATTGTACATTATATTTGTAACCAGTTACTCTACCAATAAAACATTTATTTACACACTCCTGTATTTTAATTTTTTTAATAACATAATGCTTATGTGCCTTATCTAAACTCTCATTTGTTAACTAAGAAAAATAAATTAAAAACAATAATAAAATTAATATTAATACAAACAAATAATTTTACCTGTATAGCAGTATTTATAAAATTTTCTAATTTATAATTTGTTAATTTATTTGTTACAATATATTCGATTTCAATTAATAAATCATATAATACACTAGGATTATTGTTTTTTTTTATTTCAATTTTACATATTAATATTAGGGCCAATATTAACCATATATATAAATCATGCTCTTTACTTAAATCAATTAATAAATTTATAATTATTCTAACATTATCAAATTTTGATTGTTGAAAATTTAATTGGCCTATTTCATGATATAAGAAACATCTTTCAATTATATTATCTGTTTTTTCTAAACGTTTTTCTAATTTAAGTAAACGACTTTTACATTTTATAAAATCTTCATTAGCTTTGTCATTTTTTCGAACTGTTTTATCATAATTTTTCTTATTGAAAAATTTTAATTTTTCATATTTTATAAATTCTCTTACACCTGCTGTATCATTTTTATTAAATGACTTTATATCTGCTAACTGATTTGGAAATACTATATTAAAGAGCGCATATAACTGTTGTTCATGGGAATAATGATTTATGTTGCATGGTACCTAAAAAAGTTGAAAATATATTTTTTATTATATTTCTTATTATTAATAAATTAATAAACCTTTAACTGGTCACAATAAGCTAGGGCTACATTATTAAAGATTTCATGAAGAAATTCATCTTTTCTTGGCATTAGACGTAATGTTTTTTTCTCTATATAATCACTAAATATATCTGTTTCCTCAAGTAATAATCTTAAGTTACCTTCTTTTCTTAACTTCTTTACTTTAGATAAATCCCGAAATATATCTTTACGCGTACTCAATTGTAAATAATTTAAATTCTTTTCTTTATATGCTTTAGATTTTGCTTCATTCGAATTTGCACAATATTTTTTTGTGTATAATGGTTGGCGAGATTGTAACATTTTCTATAAGAAAAATTCAATCATTTATTATAATTGATTATACTGAAAATTATTATTACCATCCAACATTCAACTCCTTTTGAATAATTTTCAACAGTTTCAATAATATTTTTATTTTTTTTATTATTAATTTGTTTTAATTTGATCAATTCATTATTTTTTTTCATTTCATCTAAAAAAGCAACATCTTTCCAACTATTATATAAATATGTTTGTGTATATATATTATAATAATTTTCTTTTTTTGCTTTCTCTTTAATTGTTAATTCTTTTGCCTAAACATTTAATTTGTATTCAAGATACGTTTTAGAATAAAACTCTTTTTTTTTTAAAATACAAATAATCTTACTTCTAAAGATATGTTACTTGTTACATCACATTTACCTAATTTTTTATACGATCTCCAATCTTTTAATTCATTTTTATTTTTCACTTTCGGTTTCTTGACATTTTTATCTAGTAGATCGTAATATTTTCGAAAATTTAACATGCATGGTCCAGCATTTAAACCAATCGTATTTTCTACTGTTTCTGAAATCTAAAATTAATAATGCAACTCAAATATTAATGAATTATTAAATTTTCTGTATATATTTTTTTCTCTACAATATTTTTCCGGTGCTCATATTCTGGAATTGCATTTTTACTACAATCATTTATATTTTGGCCAATTTCACGATAAGCTTTTTCAAATTTATTTTTGTCGTATAAGCAATCAATACTTTGTAAACTTACATTAGTATTATTTTCTTGAACATATTCTGTAAACAATTTTTATAATAACCAACGAAATTTAATTCTTTTTAAAAGTAAACAAACTTTTCGCTTGATTAATATCATCCAAAGCCAAAGCAATATCAGCAGTCTTACATCTGATTTTGCTTCTTTCGTACAGAGAGTATGCATCTTCCTATATAGAATTTTTTACACTTAACTTTACATTATATCATTATTGATTAACTTTAACTATTACCTTTATATTTAAAGATTTTGTTAAATAATAGTTTGATGCTTCATTTAATTTATTTCTTTCTAAATGTTTACTCCAATCAAAATAAGTTTTTCTCAGTTTTTCTGGAGATAAGTTTCTCACACGAACTTTAGTATTACGTTTTGTGGGTGAGGATTTGTCCATTGTTGTTTATTATTAATATTAAGTCATAATTGTTATTCATCATAAATATAGGATTACAAATGAAATATAAATTATCATTCAACGGTTAGGTGACGGATATACATAGGAACAATAAATTAATTATTTAAAAATATTGTTTTTTTTTTTATATAGTATGAAGTTAATATTGATTAAGAAATAAATGTATAATTATATAAAAATAATGAAAATTGATAACAATTATATTTTATTAAAATTAAAAAAATATTAATAATTAATAAATAATTATATTATTATCAATTATAATAGATTAAATGCAAATAATTATGAATGGTATAATTGTATTCTAACATAAATATATGAACGCTCCCATTTCAAATTGACGTTGTGAGGTTTGGCGCGAAACAATTAGTTTTTCCGAATGAGTTAGTGTTACAAAATAAATAAATAAAAATGAATAATATCAGTTTAAAAAATATTCGTTTTGATAAAAAAATTGCGGAAGAAAATTTAGAAGCTTTATATCCGCATAATGTATTATTATATAATTTGCCACCTACTAATGATATTACCTTGCAAGAATTTGAAGATATTGCATTAGAAAGACTAAAAGTTTTTAGAATTCTCGAAGATGTTAGTAAAACGAGTATACGATTATTTTCCGAGGAGTGGAAAGATAAAATTATAAATGACTTAAATCAAGAAAGTTTAAAGAATTATGTACGTTTAATACAAGGCGTTGGAAAATCTAAAAAAGAATTGGAATTAGTGGCAAGGAAACGAGATTACATATCGCATTTTATATTAAGAATGGTATATTGTAGGACAGCTGATTTGAAACGGTATACTTCCTAACATATATATATATATATATATATATATATTAGTTCTAAATTCAATCAATTTTAATTTATATTTTATAGTTGGTTCTTACAGCGTGAATTGGAATTGTTTCGTTTAAAATTTACAACATTAACAGCAAGTGAAATTCGGGATTTCTTATCATTAAACAAATTAGATTATTCACCACTGACTCCGGAACAAAAAAATTTAGTAAAAGATGGATTATATGATAGTACTGTTGGGTTAAGTGTAACAAAAATAGAAGTCTCTGAATTTTATAAAGTAAAATTTATGCAAGTTTATGATTTAATTAAGTCAAGACGTTGTTTTGTAAATAAAGGTTATGCATATATTACAACAAGTGATTTTGTATCTATTATTGGTAATAAACAACATGCAATTATATCCAAAGGTCTAGAGGTAAGATCGTTATTAATCTTTTTACTTATTAATACTATAATCTCTTATATTCTTTAAATATAGGCAGCGTCTCATTTGTTACCTTACGTTGAAAATGATCAACGCGTTCTTAATTTACTTAAAGAATTACATACATCATATACAGGAAAAGATTATGCAATAAATAAAACCGACACCATATGTTTGAAAGACTTAGATAAATTATCAAAAAAATCGTACCCCATATGTATGCGTTATTGTCATGATACTATACGTTCGAAACACCACTTAAAACATTTTGGCAGGATGCAATTTGGTTTATTTTTAAAAGGCATCGGTGTTACATTAAATGATTCAATCGAATTTTGGCGGCAAGAATTTACAAAATTAATTGATAATGAAAAGTTTGATAAACAGTATTTATATAATATACAGCATAACTACGGTAAAGTTGGCTCTATGGTTAATTATACCCCATATTCCTGTAATAAAATTATATCCACATCAAGTGGTGCAGACTCTGGCTGTCCATTCAAAATGTTTGATACATTCAATTTAAAAGAGAAATTAAACAGTTATGGTATAAATAATTCTTGCGTACAAGAAATAATTAGCTACTCAAGTAAAGGCCATTATCAGCTAGCGTGTGGAAAATACTTTGAATATACACATGATAAAAAAATTGAACAGGGAATTCAACATCCAAATCAGTATTTCGAATTAAGTCAGTTTATAATGGGTAATCGTGCTGCACCATCTTCAAATACAACTGTTAAACGCACAGTTACTGGCCAACCAAAAACTAATGGAAAGCAATTACTGTATGATAATAATTATGATAATGATTTATGGAACGTTACAGAAAGCGAAGAGAAGAATTACGATAATACAATAAATGCAACATTACTGAATGATGATATTGATTTAAGTAGCGTTAACTATGAGGAAGAATTTTAATTAATAAATGTTTTATTTTCTTATTTATGTTACATTGTTTAAATTAATTCCAAATCAGCAATCAATGCAATGTGATCCGATGGAAACACTATTGATGGTATTGCGATATTTTTACTTAAAGCTTCTTCACTTGGAAATGGGATTATCTAAAATATTTTTAAAATAATTTTTGTAAAAAGCACTAATATCAGAAAATAGAAAAATAAAAAATTATTACTCACTTTGTCTACTTTTAAATAATCACTTTGATAAAATATGTAATCAATGCATTCTTTAAAAAGTGGTGTATAATTTGTATACTTTGGCAGTTCACATGCAGATTTGAAATTAAATGGTTGAGTTACTGACACATCGATCACTGATTCGCTTTCATCTTAAATTCAAAAATAAATTTAAAACAAAATTAAAAAATAAATATAATATAGTATAACTCACTGCTTCTCCAATCAAGAAAATCATGATCCACAAATTTTTCAGTCATTAACTTTAAAATACCACAATCAGGAGAACTATTAAAGTCCCCACCAAATATTATCGATATTTTTTTTTCGGTGTACATATCCTTTAAATCATTATAGATACTTTCAATATATAGCATTAAAAAACTTATTTGCAATAAACGTATATGATCTGCATCAGGATGGAAATATAAATGAGTATTACATACAATAAATATATTATTACTATTTATTAATTTTAATACAACAATTCCAACAGTTGTTGCCAGTGCGGTTATTCTACTTAATAGTTTTGCATTTTGTTTTATTTTATTATAGATTTCTTCAAATATTTTTAACTTATCAATATTTTCACCAATTGTTAAAGCATGAGAGCTAATTAATCTAAAGGATTATAAACAAAATTAATTTAATAAATATGTTTGTGATAATAATTTAAAGTAATTACTCAAAACGTTTATTATTGTAAAAAATCGCTACTCCTTCAGCGGTGTCACCCTTGTTTTTAAAATAACCATTGTAATTTCGATTATTAAAGATGTGCAGTAAATCAAGATCATATATTTTATGATCAACTTCTTGTAAGCAAATAATATCAGAATTATAGCCTGTAACAAAAATATATTGAAATATAACACAAAAATATGAATATATTAATGAACTAACCAATTATTTCTTTTATAAATAATTGTTTTCGATAATCAATGTTTAATATAGGTGCTGGACAATATGGAAATAATTCTTTACGTGAGTAATCAGAATCTGCATATAAATCAGCTAATATATTGTAAGACATGACTCGAATTTTATTATCTTCTAATTTTTGATTAGTATATAATTGACGATTTTCAAATGGACAATTTTTAGGACCTGATTGTACGAAACATTTAGAAATGCATTCGCCAGCTGGACCTTCTAAATCATTTAAAGCTGGATAGCAAATTACTTTAATTTTACTTCCAACGTCATCTTCTTTAACAACATAGATGTAGTCGTTTGATATTTCGGTCCATGTCAGTTTATCCTCGTCACTTTCATTTTTCTGTTTGTAACAATTGAGTTTACAAATAGTTTAGACTATATTAACTATATAATAAAACAATTACCTCATTTGACCGTAACCAAGTAAATCTACTGTCTTCTTTATTAACGCAAAGTAAATCCAATTTTGTTGGATATACAAAATAATCAGATAATATTGATGATGGCAAAACAATGGAATTAACCCATGGTGTATTTACTTTTATATTCAATTTATCATTTAATATTTCTAATTGTAAATTATTAAATGTATTTAAATTTGTGAATATTTCATTAAAATTAATATTTGTCAAGACCTCGTCATTATTATACAGCTTAACTTCAATCTGCAAATCAAGGTATTGTAAAATCAACAAATTGCATATTTAATTTACTTACATCATGTGCAAATTTTTTAGTTGTCGGTGTTTCATTTTTATTTTTACGTAAAGTTTTTTTACTACTTTTCGTTAATTCCTTTTCAAATCTTGTTTTAATTCTACTCATACAAAAATCCACACTTTCATTAATATCACGATTAAAGTTAAACTTCTTATCAATATTAAATGTTGAATTTTTATAATGGAATCTTATAGTAAAATTACTTTCATTTTCTAAATGATGAATATAAATATTATTCATATTGTAAATAATTTTATGAAGTGATGAGTTTAATTTAATTTGATTATAATTTAATTTAAGCAATATATTACTAAATAAATTTGTTTTTGAAAACGTATGAATGTTTCTTAACATGGCAAAAGTGACAGTTAACAAAGTAAGGTTAAGTCCACATTTTATTTAAAAACAGAAGAAATAAAAATTTAATAAAAATAAATTTCAAAAGACTTTATTTTATAAGAATATTTATAAATTTTGTAATAGATATGTTTCATTTTAAAGTATTTGCTACTTATTTTCTTTTCTCCAATTTTTAACCCATTTTACAATTGTTTTACAATTTTCTGCTAGATCTTTATCGTTATTATTTGTTAATTCAAAAACAATTTCATCTTTATATGCATCTTTTGCTTCTTCTAGTATTGATTGCAATAATTCACACTCAACATTTGATTTAACTTTCGTTTCATTGTAACCTCTAGGAAATTAAAAAAATAATTAAACCATAATTAAATCTTTCTCTATTTTATACTAACCGTTCTGTTAGACGATCAAATAATATTGTATTATCACAGCGAATAACAAATATGGCATGGAACCAACGCTCTGGAAAAAAGTCACAACCATGATATTCCACAATATTACCACTTGGTGTCATTTTTTCTTCTAAATAATCTAATAACTAGAAACATTTTACAAATTAAAAATTCACTAGAAATGTTAATAAATTTACTTTATCTTCATCAATAATCGGGCATTCATAAATTTCATCATAATTCTCTATAAAATTATTATCTTTGGCAACTTTTGATACATCATAAAATTTTAAATGTAACTTTTCGGCAATGTCTAGACATATTTTTGTTTTCCCAACTCCTGGAGTACCTATAAATGATAAGGAAACTTTTTTAAATTAAAATACGTTAAAATAATTTATAATAATTACCTGTTATCAAAATATTTGGATTTTTCATTGTAAATATTATTACAATCTTAAACTTTTATTTTGACAACCGCATTTTTAAAAATATTTGCACCAAAAAACCTTTATTCGAAATCTAAGCTTTTGATAATTCGAAATTTATTTACGCTTTCTACATGATGTATAAATTTATTTTTCTTTACTAGTACAATACATTTCACTTGTTATTAATTAATTAATATCAAAGTGTTAATTTAAAGTTTAATAGTTAGAATGGAGCATAATTCCTCATTTACAAGAATTAAGTTATTGTGTGAATAGATTTTACAATATGAAAATTATTATTAGAATATTTGAATTTGCTTTTTTGTTCAAAATTTTTTTGTGAATTACCTAAACAGACCATATTTAAATTATCATATTTGAAGTTAGTTAACTAGATAAAAATGTTTTACCAGTTCACAGAAGTCCTAAATAAAAGAAAATAAAATCAAACCGAAAAAAAAAAAACATTTTAACTCCCACCATTGTATTACTGGCCAATAAAAATAAACGTCAAAGTTGAAAATGAAAATATTGTACAAAAAAAAAAAAAAAATCACCAGCAATAACAAAAATTAGCAAGTGAATGGGTTACTTTACTTAAAATTAAAAAATGATTCAATATTTCAAAAACAACAATCACAAATTTGCGTTCCTCTAACCAAAGTTACAAAAATTAATAAAATAATACTTGTGTATCCGTTTTTCCCAATTATATTCACACAATTAAATAAATAAATAAAAAAAACATCAAATAACGAACGTGACAGTTTTTAATAATGTCATTGCCCATGACAATCGTTTTATTTGCACAAAATAAATAAATTTATAACTTTTTATCAAATTTTTATTATATTTTTAAGTGTTTGTTTTGTTATACCTTTTTTTTATTTAATTAATTAAGATTAACTGCTTTAATTATGTTAATAAAAAGTTTATATATATTTTTAATATTTGTGACAACTAATAATTGTTTATCAATAACGAGTAATGATCAAATAAAACGGGAGGAGGATAATAATGATAGTAATTTAAATAAAAATCAGGATGCATTAATTATAATATCGTATGATGCATTCAGAAATGAATACTTTCAACGTAATTTAACAAATAATATGTTAAAATTTAAGAAGTCTGGCACTTCAACAAATTATATAAATAATATATTTCCGACAAAAACGTTTCCAAATCATCATACAATTGCCACTGGATTATATCCAGAAACTCATGGCGTTTTAGCAAATTCTCTTTTTGATAATTCTGTAGGACCATTAAATTTAAGTTATAATTTGTATCATTACCGGGACGATATTGAACCAATATGGGTAATTTATTTTATTTTTAATATTTAACATATCGAAATACTTATTTTTTATTTTTAGATTTTAAATCAAAAAATTAATAATAAACATTATTCTGGCTGTATGATGTGGCCAGGTAGTATGTTTTCATTTCAAAATGTTAAATGTCATTTTATACAAGATTTTAATAAAACAATGTCATGGGAACAACGTGTTGATATGGCAATTGATTGGCTGAAGAATCCGTCCACACCAGCTAATTTAATAATGATGTATTTTGAAGAACCAGACATGCATGGTCATGCATTTGGACCTGATTCTGTTGTGGTATTTAACAAAATTAATTTTCTTATTTGTAGTTTAAATATTTTATTTTGCGCATAAATAATTTATCACCAGTTAAATTATCAGGCTTTAATGAAACAAAAAAAAAACGAATTAGGTCATAAGATTACATAAATACTAAATATTTAATGATTTTTGAATGTTAATTACATAATAGCATGTTTTAATTATTTAGAATAATGTTACACTTTGTGATTTCCTTTTTTTTTAATTTTATTTACAGATAAATGATTTAATCAAACTTTTAGATAATTTGACAAGTTATATACAAACAAAATTAATTGAAAATAATTTAATAAATAATGTAAATGTTGTACATTTAAGTGATCATGGAATGGATAGTGTAACTTTAAATAATTTTATTGATTTAAATTCATATATTAATTATCCAAACACAACATATTCATTTTATGGGTCTTCGCCGGTTTTACAAATAGTTCCTGATAAAGGTTGAATTTTTTTTTTTTTTATATAAAAGTCCATTATAAAATGTTTTTTGTTTTTATTAAATTTTAAGATAAATTTAATGAAATTTATGAATCATTAAATCGTGCAGCTAAACTAACAAGTAATTTTGATGTTTATAAAAATGATAATTTACCTACACGGTGGCATTGTAATAACGCACAACGTTTTGGTCCGATCACAGCTGTAGCACGCCTGGGTTATGCTTTCCAAGATATGTGGTCATCTATTTATTATTATGAAAAAGCATATAATATACCAGGTAAACAAAAAATACGAAAGGATTTAAAATTCTAAGTGAAACATGAATTTAACATGATTTATTTATTTTTTTATATTGAAATTATAGTAACAAAAGATCACAAATATGGTATACATGGGTACGATAATTTATTACCAACAATGCATCCATTTTTTATGGCTAAAGGACCTAAAATTAAAGAAAATCATATCGCTAGTCCATTTAATACTGTTGATTTATATAATTTATTTTGTTTATTATTAAATATACCATTATCAAATAAAACAAATGGTACATTAGAGAATATTTTGGATGTAATCAAGGAAGAGTTTGTAGTTCAAACATCAACAACAAAGCCAATTGTTCCAAATGAATCAAATAACAATCGAAAACATATTTCAACATCTATGGTTGCTCGTACGTATAAATTACAATAAATATTTATTTCAAAATTTAATTAATAAAAATAATATAGATTTGGTTTTATGTGTGTTTTTGTGTATTAACTTAAGTAACTCTTCTATTAACACTTAATCACTTTCCTATAATGTTTTCTTATTAATTTTTTTTAATTCCTCTCTGGTTTGTTGGTTTTGTGTTTTCTCTTTCGATAATAGGAACAACTTTTTATTTTTAGTTGTAAGTGCCATGGTAACGTTTAGTTTGGTTGCTTTTATATCAGTTATCGCAATATTATATATAAAACGGAGACGTAAACAACAATTAGAAACATTAAATATACTTGATGGCGGTACAACAATGATGGAACAATGCTCATTACTGCAAAATTCTCAACAATTAATAAATAATGAACCACAACAACAGCAACATACATCGTTAATTAATTATGTTGTTGGTGTTATTGCAGGTAATAATAATTATACAGCAACTACAAATAATACAAATAATTTAAATGGTATAAATATACCAGTTACGTCCACACCACCAAGCTCAAATTATATTAAAAATAATTTAAATTTATCAGACGAGGAAGATGATTTAAAATTGGATAGATGATTTTAAATCATTTTTATTTTAAAAATATTTTTACAGATTAGAGTAGTTTATTTTATTAAAATTTTTAAAATGAAAATATTCATTAAACGCAGCTTTAAAGGCAAAACAAAAACTGATTTAATCGGTTGACAATTAAAAATATTTTTTATTTTTTTTTTTGTAAATACATGAGATGTCTTATCTTTTTTTTTTTAAATTAATTTATTTTTTTATTATTATTGTAATATACAATTATATATTTTTATTAATTGTAAAAAATATAAATCATAAAATAAATGAAAAATAAAATAATATAAAAGCAAATCGTTTTACTTAGTAGGTGATAAATGATTTAATTTTCAAACAAGATAATTGATAGAGTAATAAATATATTTCTATTCAGAAACTATTCAAATAATCCAATTATTAATTATATATATATAGTTTTTCTTCTATTAATTCAACCAGCTAAAGATTAAAATAAAAAAAATTAAACTTATTTTAGTCGTTTTCGTTTCCTTCATTATTCTGTTGACGTGCTGCATGCTGTTCCTCAACTTCTTCACCATCATTCTCTATTTCATTTTGATTTCCAACAATTTCATTTTCATTAATGGCAGCATCACTATTTCTTCTTGGACGGTCATTATCATTACCATCATTATTTCTTCGAAGTCTTAATGAATGTACACAAGCTAGCATACGTATCATAAAACCAGCTGGTACTGTTATTGTGTCTTTTGTTTCTTCCAACATTACAGCATTACGGTCCATTAACTAAGTGGAAAAAATAAATAAAGATAAAAAGGAAATAAATATAAATATATATATAAACTTACACTCTTAGCCATTTTCTCATCAAATCTCATATCTTCTTTTTGATCACCTAGTGGTTCCCATATTTTAATATCGTAATCAATTCCAGATGATGCTAATATAGGTAATGTTGGATGTGGTTGTATACAATTAACAACATGTTTATCGGCCTCCATTAACATTATTAATTTGCCAGTATTACGTTCCCAGGTAAATATATGACCACAATCAGAGCCAGACATTATATAATTATTTCCCCAAAATGTTGCCTGTTTTATCATTGTACGAGCATTGCGGTGTCCAAAATATTTTTTTTTTACATACGACATTTCTTTATTTGAACAATTAAGTAAAATATTGTAATCTTGTTCGGAATTCAGATCAATATCACCATCTTCATCGTTTCTTTCGTTAGCATTTTCGTTGTTAGTATTTTGAGCTGTTTTTCATAAAACACATACACATTGATAAATATATAATACTAATAGTAAATAATGTTTTTTAATTACCTGTACCACCAGCTACATTTTCCAATTGTTCGTTTACAGTTAAATCATTGGTATGAGAATTTAGACCTATTCTTGTACGTGGATCGGCTAACATTCTGGTTAATACATTTGTCATGCGATCCATAACTGTTGCCTGCAATAGAGGCTCTTCATTGTTCGGTGGAGTCGAAGTATCATTTTCTGGTCTAGCATTTGGTCCAGTGTCTGACCAATCACCGCGTAATCGTAATCGTCTTACAGACTGTTTTATGTTTTTAGAACTCTTTTGATTTAACACTTTATCATTAAATTTATTTACATTTAAACCCTATGAATACAACAAAATTTATATGTCAAATAAAAAAAAACGTTTTTCCTATATTAACTTACTGGCTTTGTTACATCAAATAGATATAAATGATCAGATGAATAATTTACTAATAATTCATTACCATCCGCACTATAATTTAATGATGTTACTCGTGTTGGTCGTGATATATTTAAAATAGGCATTAGAAATATTTTAACCGGTGTTGTATTAATTTTATTCGTTGTATATTTTAATGCACGTCTATCATATATGCGTATTTGGCCGTCTAAGCAACCAACCGCTATATGATTGTAATCAATTGGTGACAATGTCATTGATGTTATTGGTTGTGTACAATATATTAAAATATTTTCTTTACATACTTGCTTATCACATTTTGATTGTTTTCTTAAATCATATAAACGTACTGTACCATCATCACCACAACTTAAAAATGTTTTAGATTCTGTGGGTATTGTTAATAAATCATAGGTTGTACCATTATGACAATAAAAATAGTTTAAAGATATATTCTCATTATTATTTTCTAATCCTAATTCTGTATGTAAAACTGTACCATTTCCAGCACATGATACAATACTTAGATCACCTAAAAATGAAAAAAATAGTTAATTATTTATTTTATTATTTTTAATTAAAAAATAATTAATTTACATGAATGTGGCAAAAATTTTGCACTTAATATATTTGCACGATGTGCAGTCTTATATCTTACTAAAACTTTTTTATTAAAAGGATTTGTTATTACAATTTTTTGATCATCTGATCCCGATAAAAGATATTGACCATTATCATTCCATCGTATTGTATTTACACAGCCAGTATGTACCATTAACTGTTTCGTTAAACTTAAACGTTGTATAAACGATTGGCTATCTATATAAAAAAAGAGAATTTTTTAGATTTTTTAGTAATAAAAATAATAATTAAAAATATAATTCAGGTAAAATAAAATTAAAACTCATCAATTTGGCAAGTGAGACCTGTTTAGATAAATCAAGGACATAATGACCATGGAATAAATTATTTTTACTAAAAAAAAATATATAGTTTTGCTCAGTTTCAATTATAAACAATTTAAAATAAATTAAAATACTTTATTATTGGAAATTTACCAAAATAAAAATTGTATAAAGGTTTTAAAAATAAAAATTTGCCGAAAAGTAGACTGCATGCAGAGCACAGATAAGACATTAATAAGGTTAAGGGATATAGTTCAAACAAATTATTTAATTAGCAATTGGCCCATTGGTTTAGTGATTTATAACATGAATTAAAAAAAAAAAAAACATTACAACATGTAAATTTAAGTAATAAGAAAAAAAATAACCCTTAAAATCAATAATATAAATAAAAAACGTACCTTTAGTACTATTGTAAAGTCTATTATGGATTTTATGATCAAAACTCGATGCATTATAAATATCACGAAAAACACTTGAACTTGATGACATATAATCCATTATGCTTTATTATTTAATCCACTAGTTTAATGTATTCAATCTGTAATAATAAGAAAATCAATAATTAGTCAAAATTTATTTATTAGAAAAAAAATTACATAATAAAAAAAAAAAAATAGAAAGAAACAACACAGAAAAATAAAAATATTACCTTAGGTCACAATTAATATTATTATTATATTTTCAGCATAAAACTTAATTAATTAATTCCTTTTATTTATTTTATTATTTATTTTTCTTTTAATTTTTTTTCTTTTATCCAATAATATTATTTTTATATTTTAAATATTTTTCCATATTTAGTTATAGTTTTTCTTTTAATTCGGTTTAATTTAATAAAAAATTTTATCTACAATTAAAAAATAAATTAAAATCACAAAACACAATATTTAATAACAAAAATAAAATAAAATAATTTTTTTTTTTTTTTATTACTTTAATGTTGACGAAGTTTTAAAGTAAAATGAAATGAAAGAAATATATATATAAACATAAAACTTGTAAAATTGTGAACAAAAAAGAAATGGGTGATTCATTTATATTTTAGTTTATTAAAGGAAATAATAAACAAATAAATATATAAGGACGGATTTTTTTTTAGTTAATAAATTATTTTATTTTATTATTTATACATGACACTGTATATTGGTAGGATTACAATGAAAACATGATTACGCACAGAAATGTTTAAATATGCTGTACAGGAGGTAGACAAACTTATATTCCTTGGAAAGAACTATTCGTGGCAGATTAACATTTTAATCTTTCTTTACAAAACTTGACACTTCTATAATATATGCAATTTAAATTACACTTGAAATAACACAAAAAAAACTAATTATTGGTCATGCCATATATAAATAACAAAAATAATAATCATTAACAACAAACAAAGAAATTCTCTAAAGACAAAAATTTATAGATGTAGTAAAAATTAATTTGTAAATAACTTTATAATATATAACTTTAGAATAGATTAAGTATTGAAATGATTTATTATATAAACTAATAGATAAGATGGTAACATATAACAGGTATCCTTTCAAATACAATTTAATTAATAAAAATTGTTATTTATTTATGTTTCATTCTGTAAAGGAATTTCAATAATAATTTAGTTATTTTAAATTCTCTCTAAAGCGACAATGAACGCAATTTAAAAAAAGGAAATGATAAGGTGTTCACTCTTGTTTGTACATTTAGAAATTACATCTATATATATATAATTTATTATTATAGAAAAAGAACTTTTATTTTTTCTTTCTTTCTTTTATTCATGTTATTTTCAGCCATAACAAAAAAAAAAAAACAAAAATAATATAAGCTATTTATAATCAAATTTAATGAAGGACATCTAATATTATTGGCTAATTATATATTTAAGTAACAAGATTTCTCGTTTAAATGTAAATGAAAACAAACAACAACAATTATTGTTATAAATTGTATGAAATTTGTGTTTTTTTTTTTTGTCATTTATAATTTGACATTAGGTTCTTAAATTTTGTTTTTCATTTTTTAATAGTATAAAAATTAGTTTTTAAGTTAAATTTGCTGGATTTCAGTAAATAAAAAAATGACCATGATAAAGCAGAACAAGATCTACGTATTATTATTATCAAAAAAAAAAAAAAAACAATTTTTGTTTTTAAACCAAAATAAAAGATCAAAGAAAAATAAAATACAAATGTTATACAGGAAGCAAATTTCAATAAAAATTAAATTATTTTTTAAATGTTTATTAATTATTTCACAACCAATCTGTAGACGAGGCCTAATAATTTTAACACGATCCTTATAGATTTTTTTTTTTTTTTTTTTTTTTTTGCATACCTTACAAATTCTGCATATTTTTATCTTTTAGGCACATTTTAATTACGCTTATGCGTTTAATTTTTTTTTTTTTATTAAGATAATCCAATTATTAATTAACTGAAATTAATTTTTTTTTTTTTTTTTTACATTGTATGATATTCTAATTCTTATTTAATCTGCACCTGCTGCTAAGTAATAATATTTGTTCTTAACACACAATTTTTTATTAAACGAAAATTTCTGAACAATGTATCTGATATTATTATAAACAAATTAATATATATATATTTTATTATATTTAAATGAAAAAACAATAATTTTTTTTTGATAAAAATGACATTTTTTATTTTTATAATAATAACAATAGTTCAAATAACACAAAGTAGGATTACTAAATAATAATATAAAAGTCAGATGTTTTTGGGTATGTATTTGTGTGTCATAATTCTTGTACACTCAAATAAGAAAATTTTATTCTATGATAACCGGCAAATATATTTAACCGCAGTTAATATATATATAATAATCATGATATCATGTAATAATCATGATACCAATTATTAATTATATTAGTATATCATGTATAATAATAAAATAAAATATTACTTATAAACATAAATATTATTTATTTAATAAAATACATTTAATAAAATTACATAAATCTATATTTAAATGTTATTTGAAAAGAATTTAAAAAATTATCCAAATTATAAACAAAAAAAGTGGAGCTCTTTGTGGCAAGTATAACAGTTAATATTGAAATTCATATTTGATAAACGGTAAACTTGTATGAAAACTACAATCTCCTTTTTTTATAATAAAAAAAAATGATCTCAATAAAAAATATAATTAAACCGATAACTGAACCACATGCTAGAATGTAAAAGGGTAATTGTAAATCATCAATTGTAAAAATTTTGAATTTAATTATTTGATAAGGATCAAAATGTTTCAAATTATACATGGTCTGATTGTAGTTCATGTCATTTATCCACTTATTAATTAGACCACTGCTTATCAAATTTAATAAAACAGTATCGATGCGTGGTAATAAAACAGAACCTTTCGGTACAACATATGCTAAATTGTATATTTTTGGGCATTCTGGTATTAAATATAATTGTTTATGCGAAAAATATATTGCATTGTCTAATTTTGCACTTGACTTTCTAGTAACCGTTGCAATATGTTCACCAAGTGATATCCGTTTTAATAACGACACACTGATATTGCTCACGGGCGATAATTTACTATGTAAATTGTAATAAAGTGTTGATGAGTCAATTGGAAATAAATCATCCAACATTCCTTTATATTTAATTAATATTTGTAAATCTGTTGATTCTAATAACTTTAAACTACTCACATCTTTATAATAAATTGGTTCGGTAAATGATGTTGACAAAGTTGATTGAAATATTGACACAAATATCAAACTAATAATAATAATTGAGGAACTAAGAAAACGTTCAGATGTTACTTTTGTAAAATTATACAATGGTGAGCTTAACATTAATTTAATTGTATCCGTTAAAATAATAGAATAATTTAAAGAATTATTATTTTTTAAACTTTTTGGTAAAGAAAAACGTATTTTATCAAAACTATCATCGTTTGGATAATTGTTTACATTTATATTAAAATTATTAAATAAACGATGATAATCACGTATCGTTTTAGTTTGATTTAATTTTCTTATAAATAACCATATGAAAAATAGTAAAAAACTTAATATCATTAAGAAAAACCATAATTCTGTGTTAAAACATGCTAATGGTAATAATGATTGTGGTATCCGTTTAGATTTTTCAACAACACAACACACTTCATCACTATATATTGATACCGTGAAATCAATATCATTTGTTAAGTAATCTTTTATAAAAAAACCTGTGAGTGCAATATCACTATTATGATTAATCAATCGTCCTAAGGTGCCAGTAAATGAACCATTTGGTAATTTATAACCATAAGAATCCGGATCAGGGTTTTTCAGCAATACTGCAAATAAATTAAATTAATTAAAAGAAAAAAAAAAATGTTTGTACAAATGTTCATTTCAAATTACATGTAAAATTCATTAGTTTAACTAAAGTATCAACGACATACACATCTGCTCCATCGAATAGATTAAATATATTAATTGGATGATTTACATTTAATATCTGTTTATTATGAATTGGTAATGTAAATGCCGATGAAAATATTTCCGCACGCAATGGATAACCATTTAAGTTCATAAAATTTTCAACAATATTCAATTCACTTAAATTTTGATAATTATAATTAAAAACAATGCCATATTTTTCAGTGACATTATTATATAAAAATGGTTTAAAAATATATAAAATATCGTTGAATAAAATTGAAAATTTAATTGAACCATTTTGTAGCCAATTTCTTACAAAAATATTATATAATAACTGATTATTAAAATTATAATAATAATCACTCTTAATAATCAACAAAAAATTACCATAAGAATCAATTAAACAATTAATAATATGATTAAGAAATAAAATATCTGTTATAATTATATTTCCATTAATTGTATTATCCAACCAGGAATTAATCATTTTTTTTCCAAAAACTTCACAATTATCATCATTGAGATTATTATCAGCATTATTAATTGATTGATTATAAAAATTAATTGTCTTTTTATTTAAAAATATATTTATTACATTATTTATGTATATATTTGATAAATTTTGATTTATAAGTAAGACCTGAATATAACTATTATCATCAAAAATTTTGATTAAAATTTTTTGATTACTTTCAATTAATTTATCTTCGAAAAATTCATTATTTAAATTAATTTTGCAATAAGTATTTAACAAAAATATTGTGAAAATTATAAATAGTTTAACAAACATGATTATTACGAACGTACTATTATTACAAAGGCTCTAAATATTTTACTAAAATAAAATTCATTTCATGATAATTATTAATTTATATAACTTAAAATGCCGTGAATCAGTGTTGCGAACCACATATATATATGAAAACATTACTATGTTTAGAATATGCTTATAAAAACTACAAACAAAAAATCCTGTACATAATAAATAGTCTATGCCCGATACCTTTGTTTGTAAATTAAGGATGGAATCACATTGAAAATGGGTTTAAACCCTGGTGTTAGCTGATTTAAACTGATTCATGCTATTAAAAGTAAACAACACCCTCAAGTATTATTTAAATATAATACAACATAAATAAATAAATTATTCAAGAATATGTGTGATAACATTTTATATGAATATTACGTTATACGTATACGTAATAAATAATTAAAATTTATTATTAGAGCTTTTTCAATTATTGCTTTGCTTTTTTATTTTATGAATTAAAGGAAATGACACTAATAATTTTAATGATCAATTATATGGCACTACAAAAAATTACCTCATTTAGTTATTAGTATTGAATTGAAAGAGTTTGCACAATGTATCGACTTTAGTAGATTATAATCAATTTTTTTTGATTACTTCTATACAAATGCTCTATAACAATAGATAACGTCTCACATAACATAATAAAAATATTGAACTGAGATTTAGTAATTAATTGTAATTTAATTAAAATTTAAATTATTATGTAGGCTTTGCCCTATAATAAAAAACAAACAAAGTAAGATCGTACATTTTTTCGCACAATCGACAAATTTGTCATCAGTTTAATAAAATTTATTCTATTTTTGAGAGTGGTAAATTGATAAGAAAGCATAATGTCTATTGAATTATTTAATTACTTAACCACATATAATACTGATTTTCAAAATAGAAAACCAGCATTATCTTTACCAAAAGAATGTGTAAAATTTGATATAGTTGAAGAAAATTATAAAAAATTAATGAAACATAAAAAAATTCCGCAAATGGATATGGAAACTTTATCCCAGTATAGCCAGAGTACGTTTATACCATTTGACACCTTTTATAGAAATAAAGAAACCGTTACAAAAAAACCATCTGATAAATTTATCAATTATGAACCTGAAATTGTATCACAGGAGAAACAAAATAAATTTCGTAAATCCCAGCCTAAAGTTTATATGGTGCCACAAATATGTTTGAATAACATACCGGAAGAGGTAAATTTAAAAATATTATTAATTTTAGTTATTACTAATTTAATATTTATTGTAGATAATGTATTCAAAAGGAGGGTTTGTTGATAATTTATATACATCTGATTGGAAGAGAGCTAACGAAATATCTGGATATAAGCCTAAAGAGTAAAATATTTGTATTTTTATTAACGGATTTTATTACGAATTCTATAATTTATATAGACATCTTAAAATGGATACTGTTCTTCAGACCTTTGGCGAACCTGTGCGTTTTAAAAACTCTCACGTCTGTTTACCATTAGATAGCAAATTATATGAACATGTAGAGAAATGGGATAAAGAAAGATTGCGTTCCGGATCTAATATAAATCCAACAGATGAATTTTGGAGAAAGAAAAATTATGCTAAGCTGTTAGTTTATTTTCATTATTCTTTAATATACAGTTCCTTAAATTTTTTTTTTTTTTATTTGAAGCTGCAAACCTACGTCAGATAAACTTTTAACCACTGCTGAAAGTGAAAATTTGAAAACTTTAATTAAAGAAAATAAGCTAAGCCAGTTTTATGATACCGTTATTCCAGGTAAAATTTAAGATTTTTTTTTTTTATTAACGAAAATATATCTGATTTTAAATTATAATAATAGGATATTCTGGATTTGTACCAAAGCTTGCTGTTGGTGTTAAACCAGAACGGAAGTTATTTACAAGAAGTGAACCATATGTTACAGCATACATGGAATTTTTAGGGGCATATAAAAGATTATAAAATATTTATTTATTTAAATTTTATTATTTATTTTTTATTAAATCTTATTTTGATGCCATTCCCATTTGGTTAAGTCATTGTCGTTTGTTTTTTTAATTGTATCGTAAATATTCAATGATTCTCCTTTTGGTATATTATAGCCTAGTGACAGACCATGCGGATTTGACGGTGTTTTACAATCTAAATGAGATTCTTTTCGTAAAACCGTGTCAATTTCGACAGATGTAAAAAATGCTACCGATTGTGGTAAATCATTTAAACCAATTCTGTAAAAAAACAAAAAAGATTAATTTTCGATTATATTTTAAGTAAAACTGTTAAGTGGCAATATTTATAAAATTTCACCTTTTTGCACAAAATGAACGTGTAAGAAGATTTGTTATATGCATGGCTAAAGCAGCTTTGTAAGCTAATTTATCACTAACTAAATACCGAATCTCATCATGGAAGCTTAAACAAAATCGTATATGATCTCCCATCAGCCATCGCATACAAACTAACATTAAATGTAAAAAATCGACAGCCCCACTTTGCACAACCCAATTAATACGTGTTGGCAAGTAATTGTCATCATTTTTTGAATGTGGTTCTAATGCTAAGCTGAGTCGCGCTTCTAAAAATGGTGTAACTGGTTTATCAGAGCCAGCAATTTCTTCCAATCGATTAAACATAGCGCTTTCAGTACCTCCAGTCCATTTACCTTTCGTAAACATTTCATTTACTGTTTTACCATATATGCGGGATATCTTTAACGCTTCATAGCTTGAATACCCTTTATCGATTAGATCATAGTGGTATTCGGGCAATAAATAAAAAAGTTTTTTACCCTTAGTAAGAGTAAACATTTTTACTGCCTTTTGCTTCGCTTCCGAATCAGTTATAGTAGGATTAAATTGTTTTAATAGACGTTCTGCAAAATTTTGACCAGCACCATATATTCGAGCGTAATTTAATATTTTTGCGTGATCACGTGATATACCAACTGCTTTGGCTGTTACACTATGCATATCCGTGGCATTTGATTTAGTACCACTTAAAGTCATCCATCCAAAAGGTGTGGCTCCATGAATTCCTGCTTCACTAGCATCACCCAACACTGACGCTATCCACAATTCTTGCGAATCAACATCTGCACCAATTATTTTATAGCCAGGTGGTGCTTGTATCATGGATCGTAATTCAGAACCTACGCGATCTACTTGTGCATTACTAGCGGTCATCCATGTAGGTTCCATTGCTCGTCGTGTTAAAGTTCCACAAACTACTACTTGTGGTATAATTACTCCATATTCATAATTTATATTATTTAAATAATTCGGAATATTAAACCTCGGTAGCCAAATAAGCAATTGATTCATTATTCTATCCTGATTATTACGCCAATATGATAACATTTTAGCAATTGAAATAATGCGCTCAGCCGTTTTGTCATTTCCACTTAAAATATTATCAGAGAATTTTATTAAAAAATCTTTTGACAATGGATTTCCAACACGTAAATGCTTACCATTTTTGTGTGGTAACTTTAAAAAATAGCATACATTCTCTAAGTTCAAATTACACCAAATACCTGTCCCGGTATATGAACTTTCTGGTACAGTTTCTTGTTTCTGTTTAGTTTTAGTTTTATTGTTCTTATAATAACTGTTTTTACTCAAATTTAATTCAACGTCTTTTTTTAAATTATAGTAAATATCATCATTACTATGATTCTCATCTAATTCTTTTATTTGCAAAACTGGACACTTCTCTACTAGATGTTCTAAAGGGATTTTACAGTCTTCACTATTTTCTGGGCGCTTAGACTGATGAGGTATTAAAAATCCCCAGCCATGTTCACGGATATAATGAAGAGGATAACCTTCCCACGATAACGCTAGTAATTGCGGAACTATTTTCATTCCAGTTGTTAAACTTTGTGCACCTGGCTTCCAATTTGTATCATTACATTTAAGACATAATTTTCTATACCAATTCGGATAACCAGGCAATAATGAACGACGCGCTGGTAATAAGTTTTTTGTTTCAATTAAATATTTAAATTTATTTTCTAATCTTGATAATTCATCATTATTATAATCAATGTTAACAATTTCTTCATTTTCTGTTTTAATTTTTTTCGCTACTTTTCCTTTTTTTAATTTCATTTCTTGTATTGACCAATCTTGATCCCACATCCACAAATCATTTTTATAATTTTCATTATTTAATAAACGACAAGCTCGATCTGCTGATTTATTTAATAAATACTTTGATTCTAAATTCAATTCATTATAAATTATATTTGTATTATTTATAAATAATTTCCAATTTTTATTGACAGGCAAATATGATTTACTTAGTTCTAACATACCACCCAATGTTACTGGATGTGGAAATCGTGTCCCAAATAATGGATACAGTACTTTTAATAAATTATGCGTAGCTATAACATCTCGAGCACAATAAAGCATTAATTTTTGAAAATTATTCTTAATGTCAATTAATTTTCCATTTACAAATAAATTTCTATCGTCCTTTGCTAATGTTTTATTGCAATAAAATTTATATAAATCTGCTAAATTATTTAATGAAGACTTTTTGCTACTATTTGAATCAAAAATATCATCAATTTTATTTTCTTCATTTTCCTCTTCATCATCTTCTTTTTTCTTTTTACTTGATTTTGTTTTTAATAAATTTCTTTGAAAACTTGTTATTCCATTAATAGATATGTGCAAAGACATTGTATCTAAAAACTTAGCACCTGTATTTTCCAACCAATATTGTTCCTTAATTCTTGCTCGATCATAAGACACATTGTGTCCAATAATAATTTTTGGTTTTTTAAACTGACTAGTTAGATTGTATCCAGTATCTTCATCAGTTGATTCTAATGGTATTAAATCATTGATTGATAAATCTTCATCGTTTTGATATTTTAAATCTATTAAATTTGAACTAGTCCACGAATACCAATATTTTTGACTAACAGCACATGCCAACGTGGGACCCATTCCATTAGACATACAAACTTCCACGTCGAAAATCAATGCATCTTCATTTGGGTAATCTACCTTTACTACTTCATTATTATTTTTATAACACGTCCATCCGGGCGTCATCGACCATTCCTAAAATTATTATAAAATAATTATCAACAAAGATATAGTCAAACAAAAAAAAATGATTACTTCTGGAATATTTGGTATGTCACATAATATAGAATTAATTAAACTATGATAAGGATCCGTTTGTTCTTTAGCAATGTTATAAAAATGTTCTTCGATATTTGCACCTTTTAGTATGGGCAATTTAATATCAATATCATCTAATTCAGTTTGATTTTCTAAATTAATCCCATGTTTCAACAGTTCGCTTTTCCATCTGAAAAGCAATTTATTTTAAATAATCTAGGAATACAAATTTAAAAAAATGTCCTCACTTTTCCACAAATTTCAAATCTGGGTTCGTTGGTTTTTCAGTATCGCCAAATATTTGTTTATGCAATGATCTTGATAGTAACTGTATGTTCATTTCATTAACGCGCCGTTCAGCATTATTATTATGCAAATTTGATGGACTAGTTTTGTTTTCATTAAATTTTTTAACCATTGATTTATCCTCACCATTCTTACCGAAATGCTTCACTGTAGTATAAGGAAATATAACGTCTGTTTTTCTTTTACTACTAAATGTTCTTACTATTTTTTTCATAATTATTAATGGTTTATGATAATGTTATTAATCTTCACTTCAAAATAAATCATTCAACATTATACAGATAACATAACGACCATGCCGGTAATAATAATACATTCGCATTTCGCAACATATGATTTTGACAACTGTCATCTGTTTATATAATTTTAAGAAATAATTAGTTAAACTTTAAAAAGTTTTATTTTTAAGTGAATATATCAAAAATAAAATATAAATAAAAACCATTGATAATATAATATATTTAGTGTGTTATATAATTAATTAACTTGTAAGGAATTAACATAAGAATACTTATTTTAATAAAGAAAATAAAAACAAAATTAAATATAACCTCACTTATTTTGTCATGATCAATATACCAAAAACTATTATTAAATCAAGAAATATTTTTATATCAACAACAAAACGTCTTTATTGTATGAAGAATGAAAGAGCACTTAAAGTTCCACAAAAACCATATATTGTTAAAAAAGTAAGCAAAGATCTAACTAATAAAAAAATTGATTTAAATAATGAAACTATAAAACTATTAGAACGTTTATCATTAGTCGACTTAACAGATACGTAAGATTTTGTGTTTTTGTTATTAATTTTGATGTATTAATTGTTTTTTTTTTTAATATTTTAGCGAAGTATTAAATACTTTAAAAGATTCAATTGAATTTGCTGATGGCATTTTTGATATTAATACAGAAAATATTGAACCAATGTATACAGTTTTAGAAGATGAATTATTAGAATTGCGTGATGATGCGGTAACAGATGGTGATAAAACAGAAGATATTATTAAAAATTCTAAAGTTATTGAAGAAAATTATTTTATTGCACCACCTGGAAATATTCCTTTAGAATAAACCAATAATAATGTCTAGCAAGATTGAATTAATAAAACATTTAATTAATATTTGCAAAACTCGTAACTTCTTTGATATAAATGTAATCAATGATCAAATAAAGGGTATCAGATATTTAAATAATGGTAACTTGCTGTATGAAAACATAAAAAATAAAATTCTGTCCTATGAGAAGAATTTAAATTCATATGAAAATAATAAAAATATAATAGAAAATTTAGATAGTTTTATAGAAAATCCTTCAGTTTTTTTAAACAAGAGTACTCGTCGGCTTAATTCAATTAGTAATAATGAAAGCTTTTTAGAAACAATAAAATTTAATGAAAAGAAAGAAACTCGTATTGAAAATAGTTTAATGAATTTAAATAAAGGATCACTATTATTAAAATATTATATATTAAATAATAGTGAGGATTCATTAAATCAAATAAAGTATAATCATAAATATTTTTTAATTAATTTAATAAATAATCCTAAACGTTTAAATCTAACAGAAGAAGTAATTAATAATTATTCTACGAAAACAATACAAATTTTAAGTAATTTTAGTTTTGGTAATATATTATTAGAAAATTTACAATTTTTTAATTGGAATGAAAAGAATATTTTATTATCTACTAAATTTATGGATAATATTGCAATAAGTATGTTTGTTTTTATTCAAATAAAAAATGTGTAATCTATTGTATATTTTTGTAGATACCGCATTCGATGGAATTGATTCGGCAGATAATAATATAATATGTTTAAATAGTCAACTAGCACCTTATCAATGTGGAGTATTAATAAATTCTGATAGTAAATATAAAATTAATCTTTTTATAAAATATTGTTAACAATTATGTTTTTTTTACAGGTATTTCAGATGATAAACACAGTGATTTAAATGATTTGGCAAAATATATTAAATTATTATTAAATCAAAGTAATGTTAAGATATTCGATAACAATGCTAAGAAATTACCAATAAATGATAATATCAACGAAATGGATGAAATAGGAATTCCATACATAATTATAATCAATGAAACAAGTTTAATTAATGGATTATTAAAGTTACGAAATCGAGATACAACAATATCAGAAATCATCCATTTAACTGATATACCTAATTATTTACTAAAAATTTTTGATTAACTGTTTGATTTTTAAATAAAATAATTGAATGAATTTTAAACATTTTTTTTTTCATTAAATACTTTAATTGAATCCATTGAACGAAATCATTATTTTGGGATTCAACGTCGAACTGTAGAAGTCAAATATGACAGGTAAAGTTTAAAAAAAATACGGCGGTTGTTTTCGTATACAATGTATAACCTAAAAAAAGTGCATCAACTATATAAACTGAGTTTATAATAATTATACATTTTGTAAATTCAATTAATAATAAAATGGATAATTGCATAATAGATATAACAAAAATATATCCATGTCGCCAAGATCTAATTAAGGAGTTATATTATTATTATGGTAACGATAATGAAATATTACCATCAACATTATTTGTTTACGGTAATCAAAGTACTGGGAAAACAAGTATAATTAATTTTTTTTTTAAGTATTTAAATTATAAATTTGTGCTTATTAATTCAATTGAATGCTATACACTAAAAATATTTTATGAATTAATTGCAAATGAATTTAAAAGATACGAATTCAATAATGAAAATAACGATTGTGATGTGAAATGCGATAATATGCAAGATTTCATTTATGAATTAGTTAAATTGAATAGAGATTATAATTATGTGATAATAATTGATAATGCTGAAAAATTACGTGATATGGAATTCAATATTTTGCCCAGTTTTATTCGTTTATGCGAATTAACAGGATTAAATATTTCCACAATGTTTATCTCAAAGTTACCATTTGAGAAATTTATACCAAAAACTGGACTTCCAGATATTGAAATATTATATATAAAACCATACACAAAAAAGAATATAGAAGAAATACTTATGCTGAGCTATTCAAATTATAAAAATACTGTAGTCAATCATATTAAGCAGCAATCAAATGATTTAAATGATGATGAAATAAATCAAAAAATAAATCATTTAAGTAATTTAAAAGAAGATTTTTTTGAAAATTATTTGAGTATATTTTTGAATATATTTTATCGCTGTTGTTGTGATTTAAATGAATTAAAGTTTATATCAAATGATTGTTTTAAAAAATATTGTGAACCAGTATTAGATGGAAGTATAAATGAAAATGATGTTGCTAATTTATGGCGATTCATATCAAAACCAATGAAAATTGCGTTGAGCAATCTTTATA